>JASFAT010002864.1:0-600000 GCA_031353405.1 Baronia brevicornis
TCACGTAATTTTTTTCGTGCAAAAATGTCAAGTTTTATTCCGAATAAGCATCATTTGCGGGAACTTTTGATTTACTTCTTTAATGTGAAAAAATCTGCAGCTGAGGCGCATCGATTGCTTCTAGAAGCATATGGTGAAGCTGCTTTAAGTGAGAGAAGTTGTCAGGAATGGTTTCAAAAGTTTAAGAACGGTGAGTTTGACGTTAAAGACAAAGAACGCAGTGGAAGGCCGAAAGTGTACGAAGACATGGAATTAGAAGTACTATTGGAGGAAGATTCGTCCCAAACGCAAAAAGAACTTGCACTTACTCTACAAGTGACTCAACAAGCAATTTCACATCGTTTAAAATCGTTAGGAATGATTCAAAAACAAGGAAATTGGGTTCCATATGAACTAAAGCCGAGAGACGTTGAACGCCGATTATGCATGAGTGAAATGCTGCTTGCCAGGAATAAAAAAAGAGTTTTTGCATCGTATAGTCACTGGTGACGAAAAATGGATTCACTACGATAATCCAAAGAAGAGAAAGTCATGGGTTAAGCCCGGCGAACCATCAACATCGACAGCTAAGCCGAATATTCATGGAAAAAAACTCATGCTGTGTATTTGGTGGGATCAGCTTGGTGTCGTGTATTATGAATTGCTGAAACCAAGCGAAACCATTACTGGAGCTCTCTACCGAACACAATTGATGAGATTGAGTCGGGCACTTAAGGAAAAACGCGCCCATTACTACTCCAGACACGACAAAATTATTCTTTTACACGATAATGCTCGTCCACATGTTGCGGCGCCGGTAAAAACATACTTGGAAACACTCAACTGGGAAGTTTTACCCCACCCGCCGTATTCACCAGACTTAGCCCCTTCTGATTATCACCTGTTCCGGTCGATGGCACATGGTCTGTCTGAGCAGCGCTTCACATCATATGAAGACACCAAAAATTGGGTAGATTTGTGGATAGCGTCAAAGATGAAGAGTTTTTTCGACGGGGTATCCGAATGTTGCCAGAAAGATGGGGAAAAGTAGTGGCAAATGATGGAAAATACTTTGAATAAAACGTAATGTACTTTTCCTTTACAATAAATTCCCCCAATTTTTTATAAAAAACCGCGGAAACTTATTTGTACGCCTAATATATGTATATATATATATATATATGTATATATATATATATACACATACGTACATATGTATGTGTGTATGTGCGTGTGTATATATATGTACACATATGTATATATACATATATATATATATACATATACGTATATACATATGTGTATGCGCATATACGTATGGGTGTACATATATGGATATGTAGATGTACACGTATGTGTATGTATATATAGATATATATATATATATATACATATGTATTAGGTGTACAAATAAGTTTCCGCGGTTTGTCAAAAGATGGCCCCACCAGAAGGTTATGGAGAAATTGTCAGATGTAAAACGTAATATCCCAAGTTTAGTCATCTGGCAACACCATAACCTTAAAGTACTAGTGATTCCGTATCAGCATCACGTAATTTTTTTCGTGCAAAAATGTCAAGTTTTATTCCGAATAAGCATCATTTGCGGGAACTTTTGATTTACTTCTTTAATGTGAAAAAATCTGCAGCTGAGGCGCATCGATTGCTTCTAGAAGCATATGGTGAAGCTGCTTTAAGTGAGAGAAGTTGTCAGGAATGGTTTCAAAAGTTTAAGAACGGTGAGTTTGACGTTAAAGACAAAGAACGCAGTGGAAGGCCGAAAGTGTACGAAGACATGGAATTAGAAGTACTATTGGAGGAAGATTCGTCCCAAACGCAAAAAGAACTTGCACTTACTCTACAAGTGACTCAACAAGCAATTTCACATCGTTTAAAATCGTTAGGAATGATTCAAAAACAAGGAAATTGGGTTCCATATGAACTAAAGCCGAGAGACGTTGAACGCCGATTATGCATGAGTGAAATGCTGCTTGCCAGGAATAAAAAAAGAGTTTTTTGCATCGTATAGTCACTGGTGACGAAAAATGGATTCACTACGATAATCCAAAGAAGAGAAAGTCATGGGTTAAGCCCGGCGAACCATCAACATCGACAGCTAAGCCGAATATTCATGGAAAAAAACTCATGCTGTGTATTTGGTGGGATCAGCTTGGTGTCGTGTATTATGAATTGCTGAAACCAAGCGAAACCATTACTGGAGCTCTCTACCGAACACAATTGATGAGATTGAGTCGGGCACTTAAGGAAAAACGCGCCCATTACTACTCCAGACACGACAAAATTATTCTTTTACACGATAATGCTCGTCCACATGTTGCGGCGCCGGTAAAAACATACTTGGAAACACTCAACTGGGAAGTTTTACCCCACCCGCCGTATTCACCAGACTTAGCCAGTTCCGGTCGATGGCACATGGTCTGTCTGAGCAGCGCTTCACATCATATGAAGACACCAAAAATTGGGTAGATTTGTGGATAGCGTCAAAAGATGAAGAGTTTTTTCGACGGGGTATCCGAATGTTGCCAGAAAGATGGGGAAAAGTAGTGGCAAATGATGGAAAATACTTTGAATAAAACGTAATGTACTTTTCCTTTACAATAAATTCCTAATTTTTTATAAAAACTGCGGAAACTTATTTGTACACCTAATATATATATATATATATATATATATATATATATATATATATATATATATATATATATATATATATATATATATATATATATATATATATATATCATCAACATTTTCAATAACTGTATGACCCACACATAAAAAGAAGTTAAAAAAAATTTAATAACAATAAATAAAATTGTTATATCAGCATTTTAATGATTATAGTTCTGTCGCATTTATAGTTCTGTCTAGTATTTTGTACATTTAGTTATAGAAGTTTTTCGTAGAACTATATTAAAATCTTATTACTTATAAAAAACAACTTTTTATTTCTAAAATACTGATGTATTCGTAACTAAAATAAAAAATGTGCTTGTAGTTTTGCGGTGCGTTGCCTTCCTAACCTTAAGGTTAGAATCGGAATAATGCGAAGTAAAAGGAAGTAATGGTTTCCTCCCATTTCTTCCAAGAAGCAAGTAAAAGGAGGCACCCAGCGTACGAAATCGCTTAACGTTGATGTTCTGTAAGGATGTGGTACTTGTTCAGTCGAGCCGATGTATTAATTCTGTAGTATAGCGTGATCAATATTACACATTATTGACAACATTTAATTAACATTATGATCAACGTGGACCAGAATACACATTTAAACCTTTATCATATACATATTTATAAGAATAAAAAATAATAAAATAAGTATTGTTTCTCAAATATTTAGGAATAAAATAGATAATACCCGACCCTAAATATAATTTTATAATAGTGCTTAGAGGAGGTCGTCATCTGGTCGAAATTCTACTGTAATTCATTAATTTCATGTTTATTTTATCTTAATAAATATATATTTAATTATATTAATAAATAGATTTAAGCAGCAATACCTCAGTTGGTAAGAAACGGGCTAACAATCTGACCGATATATTTTCCATTTCGTATCTTACATTAGTATATCTTACAGCATTATCAGCTTAGTTGGGACCCTAGAAATATTAAAAACATTGCTATTTCTTTAAAAAGAAAGGTAATATTTTCTTGTATTCTAGAAAAATTCTGTCCATCAATGGATCAGCGGTGGATTCAGCTATCGCGGCAATGTTCTGCAACGGTCTCCTCAACCAACAGAGCATGGGACTCGGCGGGGGTTTCTTCATGACAGTATTTATAAAAGAGGAAGAAAAGGCCTACACTGTGATAGCAAGAGAGAAAGCACCGGGTGCAGCTACCGAAAATATGTTCCATGGAAACTTTGATAAGTCATCAAAAGGTAACATTGATGTGACTATATTTTTTTGTTGCAGCCCATATATGTCCCACAGCTGGACAAGGGGCTTCCTCGTTTCTAGAGGCTTGGATAAACTGACCGTTTTTTTAAAAAACAAAACGGGAAACAAACAAGTCTGTCTGTCTGTCTGTTACGCTTTGACTGCTAAACCAATTTTGATGTTATTTGGTATCGAAATAGTAAAGATCTGCGGTCAAACATAAGCTGCTTTTTATCCCAAAACAATAGTTGACGTAATTACAAAGAAAGTGCTTTATTAATTTAATCAATACCATTAAATTCTTTGTTTGTATTTCAATGCTTAGACATTGAACACGTAAAAGTATCTACATTATAAATTTAAATGATTACTTCTTCTTCTAAGAGTGCCTCTCCGACTTGCGAAGGTTGGCAGTTCTTCACATGACTTTCCTCCTTTTTCGCGAGGTGCAGCAGTTCTGAAGCACTCGCTATCTCGGTCCACTCCCTGATATTACGCAGCCAAGACTTTCTTTTTCGACCAACTTGTCTTTTGCCCGCGATTTGTTCCATCATGATCAGTTGCAGCAATTTGTACCTCTCATGTCTCATGATATGACCCATGTAATCAACTTTTCTACCTTTTAAATGATTATTGATATATGTTTATTCATTATTTATGTGTAAATATATATATAATACATATATATACATACATACATATATATATATATATATATATATATATATATATATATATATATATATATATATATAATTATTATATACTAGATTGAGTTTCTTTATTATCAAATAAATTAGCGGTGGCACAAATTCAAAGGTGGAATAATTCAGATATATTTTCCTTCATTTGTAAATTGTATATATTGTTTTTTGAATCATTACAAAATTTTCCAAAACAGATGTGTAAAGAAATTTCTATAGTCTATGTGACGATAATGACATTATCACACTCAACGTGTCTGCTCTACTTTTAGCTTATCATTTTAATCTTTGATTTTGATTAAACTTACAATTCCAAAACAGGATATATTGTTTAATCATCATATATAAAATAGAATCAAACCATACGCTTGTAAAAATGATTACATTTATTTCGTCAAGTATATAATAATGTAATGTAATAATATAAAAATGTATGTAATAATGTAATATGTATGGACTAAAAAAAGTTGTCTGAAATAAAGATTATTATTATAATACTGAATAATATATTGAACTTATAACTTCAAATTCAGTCTCATACAAGCTAATCATGAATCATTAATTATGATTCCTCTTTTTTCTTCATTATATAACCTATACAAATGCTGTTTTCCTTTAATAAAAGAAGATTCGTTAACGGATTTTTTAAATATTATACATTTTAATAAATATATTCTAAATTAAAAGTATCTCATACATATATATATTATCTTTCGTCATCAAAAATATAAAATATCAAAAATTCATTCTCATTATAGTCGGTAATTTTTGTTAGTATATGAATAAATATTGTCTTCTAAATAAATGTCTTCATCATAATATTTTTAAGTGTTAATAATTTTCAGTAAAATACTATATTTTCTCTGAAACAGATAGCTATTCTTTCTTTATCTCTTACTTTAATCCCAATTCTTAGTTTGACATTTATTTGCATCTTTTTAGTTTGCAATACAACGCGCTCTACAGTAAAGAAAACCATTGTTGAAAAACCTGTACAGGAGAAAATATTTCGAAGTCAGGCAAATTTAACTTAACATTCTTTTTAATTAGATTAATTTTAATATACTATCATTAAATATATAACTAAATGTTACAATGGAACACGCCGACAAAAGACTTAAAAAATAATGTCGAAATTATACCTAAACGGATTAATCACATTATTAAAACTGAGCTATCACACATTTATCAGAAACGAGGACAACAAACAGAATTACGCTCTATTGTTGTCCCGCGCCAACTGTATCTATAAACATGATACATTTAAACAATAAATTGTAAATATACACAATATGCTAAACAATAAAAGTTTTCAGAACGACGACCTCGTTGCCGTAGCGCATCGCGATCCAAAAATTGTCATTAAATTCTTTCTGAGTTTATAATTAGTGTTATATTGTGACTGTACACAAAAATCTATCATATTAAACACATTTATCATAACGAATAAGTACTTTTAATTATTATAAATATTATAATTTTATAAATCAATATTTACACTTTTCGTGATATAAGTCGCAATATAAGTCCGCCATATAGTTTTCGCAATCTGAAAAATGTGTCGCATTTTTTTTTAGTCTATGGTTTGCAAAATTACATAAAGAATAATATAGATAATTCTCGTGCGTATAGATCTTTTTAAATATAACTTTGGAACTGAATGTGATTCCAGCAGAGATTTATTTTAAAACATTCTATGTATTTCCATAAGCTACTTAAACGTTCTATTAGACTTTTTCTAGAAATTTCCAGTGTCGAAAAATCTGAATCTCCGCCTTAAAGCGAATGATTCGCTCCCCAACCAAACTCACCTATTTTTCACATAGCATTATCAATGGAGATCACGCTACCCCAAGTATAAGAGACCTTGGGGACTTTTGGAAAACCCAGAAATAAAGTATTACACAGTTTTGTTTATACATATATGCATGTAAAAAGATGTTGAAGATGAAAATTTTAAGAAACGTTTGATTTTGAGAACCAACAAAATCAATATCAAAAAATATATTTATAAAGAACAGATGTGCATTCATCTATCTCATTCACACTTACAGTTAGTCACAGACACACTCATACTCATAGTCAGAATCACACACACTCACAGAGTTTGATAATTCATATGTAGGTAAGTTAAGGATAATTTACCTTTTATCAAAGCAATTACGACAAATATTCATAAAATCATTGTCTCAATGTTCAGATTTTGCTAACACGTTTCGTGCGAAAGTTTTGTCGTAGCTTTCTCTTCAATCTGGATTGGCCGAGTACCTAAGAACTCTCTTTTAAGTTTCACTATATAATATCGGTAATTTTTGTATATATATATATATATATATATATATATATATATATATATATATATATATATATATATATATATATATATATATATTATGTCGCAGTATGCGTAAGACCAAAATAAAAGTGGTGCAGACATAAATGTACTCCATTTTCTTGTATGGGTCCGAAGCCTGGACCGTATAAGCGACTGACAAGATTTTTATCGACGTATATCAAGATGTGGTAGTAGAGACACTAGAGACACGTGTTGATGACGTGGACTGCACATCGCAAAAATGAGTTCATCCTCAAGCCACGATTTTAATTAATAAAATATATAAATACTATATACATTGTTTATTTAGAATATAATTATTTAATTCATATAATTTATTTGAAAAAAGCCTGAAATTAAATCTAGGTCATCGTGATATTATATAAATATACAACATAAGCTAGATATAATAAGAACTTCTATTTACAATTAATAAGATAACAGTTTCAGATTCGTACAGACGAAAAACACTCCAAACACAGCTATTATAATAGTAGAGAGTGGATGTAAATACATTTTAAAAAATAATTGCCAAAGATTCACATAACCTCTTAATAACAAGACTTAAATAAGACATATCTAAATAATATGTATTACTTATTCAACAGATAAAACTAATTAAGTTTTTGGTGTTAAAATTTTAGGCTTTGGGTCATATTAAAATTTGCCCAAACCGTTTGTTTTTAAAATACGCTTAATTATATTTTATTGAAACGTTTGTAGTTATTAAAATATATATTATATTTTTTTCCAAATGCTGCTAAATACATACTAAAGTCAGATGCACTCCAGGTAAGGATTGTTATCCAGTGATTTGAAAAACAAAAAATATCTATCAAGACTTTTTTTTTGCCTATATCCACTGCCTTAACCGATTCACAGCTTAAATAAGAAGAGCCAAGTATATATGTATTTTTCGCCAGTAACTCTGCTGCCTATAACTTTACTGTGACATTTTATGCCTACTTTCCATGTATATGATATAATATAATAGTACCATCAACTACATTTTTGAACTATGTCTTTGTATTTCATAAATTTTATTTGGTAATATTATTAAAGACAGTTGAGTTTAGTTGAAATTTTGCAGAGAATCGATATCATTTATCTTTTTTTTTGGGTGGTAGGCAAACGAGCAAGCATGTCGCCTGATGGAACGCCATCAACGCCGCCCGTAGACATATGCAACATCCTAGCTATTGCAAATATATTGTCGGCCTACAAACCTACTCTTAAGTAGGCTTGTAAATCTAATAAATAGGCTTGTTATTTTATCTGAACGTAGAAAGCACATATAAAATAATTTAATTTCCTTTCCTCAGGCCCCCTCTCAATTGGAGTCCCAGGCGAACTACGAGGAATGTGGGCAGCATATAAAAGATGGGGTAAACTACCTTGGGAGAGCTTGGTGGCTCCGACTTTAGAGATATGTGAGAATGGTTATGTCATATCGAAAGCTTTGTACGATGGGTTGGAGGTAGCACCGTATATCAAGAATGATCCGAATTTAAGGTAAGTTTTATTTAAAAAGTAGCTCGGAAGCAAAAATAGCCGCTTGTTTATTGAACGTAACTATTTTATAAAACGCATGTGTCTCCAGTCATATATAGAATATTTTTTTCCTTTATCCCGGCCACCTCCTCTTTTTTTGTTGTTGCTAAATTAGTCATCAGCACTAACTTCACTCCTCTAGTCGTACAAGACTAGTATAGGGGAAACCCCAGTACTAATTATCAACACTCCTAAATTTTGAGAGAGAATATTGTCCAACAGTAGAATGTATTGATTATGACACAAACCATTCCACCAACGCTCTTCTACATGAAAAACCGTTAGTTTCAATGTAATAGATAGGTAACCAGCTCAAAAACATTAAAAGCTTCATGTCTGTTTACTAACTGTTTAAAAACAAAGTCATATTATGCAAGTCGTTGGTGTATTGCGTAATGCAATGTTGATTTTGCGTTGGCAGACAAGACTCGCGTATTAATCATGCATCGCGTCAGAATATGAAGCTTTGTTTATCGTCTATAAAATTATTAACTCGGGTTTAAAATCATAAATGTTTCGTCACCAATATAAAAGAATTTAAAATTCCATATTTCTAAAAATTACATTTTATTTTTCAACCGTCAATCCGCTAACAATCAAGTTTTACCGCCATTTCATAATGAGGTTCCTTTGAATAAAAAAAGAAACTACGCAATACAGTCGTAATGGATTATTTTTTAACAAACTTCATTTTAGACCAACAAATATAGATAAATATTATTCTTGAAGGATATATTTGCTCAAAACGTTTTCTTTTCACAGAAAAACTTACTACAATCCAAGCAAAGGGCAGTTCTACAAGCCGGGCACGGTTGTGAAACCGAGCGATGCGTTCTGCAGTACACTGAAGCAGATTGCAAGGAAAGGCGGGGACGAACTTTACAACGGTAGCCTGGCGGTGGACTTCCTCGATGATCTGCAAAGGGTTGGCAGCATCATCAGCGCTGACGACTTGAGAAACTACCAGTAAGTTTATAGTTAATAAATGACTTTATTTGCGCTGTTTATGTAGTTATCTTCATAGATGTTCATGGTAATTTATTATTAATGTGAATAGATTTATGATAATCGAGTGTGTGACGTATATGTTTGTATATAGACGAGCTCACTTAGTTGTCACGTTTCAGTGGTTAGAGTACTGCACTTCTGCCATAAGAATTTTGGATTCAAATCCCAATCGAAACTCTAATTCGTTTTAAAATACAAAATTTAGTTTTCGAGTCTATGAATGTTATTATGTGTATCTACATAGATTAAAAATACTGCATTCGCTTTTCTTCCAATCATATCGCAAAAAACATGATTCTATTCACATTTGACTCTTCTGTTATTTTAAAAAAAAGGTTAATCGTTTAGGATAACATCACATCTTATTTTTATAACGATATTTTAAACATGGCGGCAATAACTAGATTGGTGTTGTCGCTTACAGATTAAGGTCATGAATTAAATTTTACCATTTGATTATTTGTGAACCATATTTTTAAAACAAGAGCTATTAGCTTGTTTGGAATTATTAAGAATTCTAGTAGTATTAAAACATTGCTAATCCTAAAAAAAAACATGTCGAACGGCTAGAAATATCGTCATATGTTTGTCAACAGGTAAGTCACAAAATTTTTTGTCCGTATTATCAGTGAATTCCTAATATTAAATACGACGCATAATTCGACGAAATTATCTTACATTTATATGTTTTGATTTTTTATCAACTTTTCCGAATGATTAACAAATAAACAACAGTTCACGTGTTTTTTGTTTAATGTATTGTATTTATAGCCGATAACAACTTACTATATCGAAGTAGCTCTCATTAATTTTATCGAACAAATCGATCGAACGTTGTATTTAATAAAGGCGATCGTGTGTAAAATAACTTCCTATGTTCTTTCTAGTGGATTTAAAATCATGCCTAGTTATCTCTATCTACTATTATCTTTATTATCGCTTGATTAATTGGTTCCCTGTACACCAATCGGGTTAAATATATGTATGGGCTGCAGGCATTTATTCCGTGTCTGGGTATCCGGGGTACTATGGTGCCTTACTTTAGCATGCGGGGCTCTGCTGACCTCCATCCTCCCTTGCGGGTCGTGGGATTCACTAAGACGAATTTTAATATACCTAATTTTTTGAAAAATGACGGCGACATGGTTCGCCACCCGTCACGTCCTGATTCCCACGAGGGCGAGAAGCAATTCATGGAGAGCCGTTTCGCTGCGATGAATGTGAGTGGATGAGTGTGGAGGAGGCGGGGAGGGTGTGCCGAGATCGTAGCGGATGGAGCTCTGTGGTATCTGCCAACCCCTGCGGGGGATAGGCGTGAATATATGTATGTATGTATGTATCCTGCCAAGTTGATAGGCTTGGATAAGGGCAGTTCTAAGCAAGAAAAAAGGCCAGATGAAACTTGAGGATTGCTATATGTAAAAAATGGAACATTCGGACTTCCCTGCATTTTCTATACTATTATGTAACGTGTTTATAAAATTCTGTATTTATTACACGAATAATCAGGAATAGACGATTTACGATTTCTTATAAAATGTAGGTAATCGAATCGAATTAGATATCACATTCGTATTTAAGTTACATACCATATCTTGTATCTTTTAATCTTTATGTCTTAGGAAGACAGATAATATATAATTAAGAGTGATTAAAATATGTTGAACATTCAAATAAAAATGTATACAGATAATAATATTCTTTTGTGATCGTGACCTATCTACAACTTATATTAAACCTTATGTTGTAAGTTATAAATTGCAATTTGGATTACATCGTAGTTGGCATTGTTCTATAAAAGAACTGGCAATGTGTGTAGGCAGCCATAACAATGAGTATAATGCGGATAATGAAATAAAGTAGTACGATTCTTAACCACAAGGTGACTTCCTCCAATACATCCTTAACATGTCTTTCAAATCTTGTCATTTAAACATTTTCATCTTTTATAATTTCATCAATAAAAATGGAAAGTTTTTATGTTGAAATGACTTTACTATAATTGATTTTTCCCACATACGTTTCTTCGGTCTTCTGGACTTCTTGGTTTGGACATCCATCACATTTAAAGAATATTTAGTATCAACATAATATTTAATCGTACAATAAGTCAATTTATAGCTTTTTTTTTTCTTATTTTGCACTGTCTTAAGAAATATTTGTGGATATTTCTATTGGGGTTCAACGTCTACCCCCAAAAATGGAGAGATCAATGAACCAGAAGTTTTTCGCGCCAAACCTCTCCCAATTTGCTAACACAGGTCTGCAGCGTTTAGGGGTAGTTTTAGTCATCAGGCTAAGAAGTATTGGAACGATATTCCACCCCCAATCCGCCTCCTAATTTAGATACACACTTTTCGTTCACATTATAAGAACATTTTACATGATCAACAAAAAGTTCTCCCTGATTTTCATCCAACTACTTCGTAGTTTCATTGTAGTGGTGATAAACTAACCTTGACTAACCTTGCAGTGGTTTTCTCTTAGCATTATACTTTTTTATTATTTGTTTATTAAATATTATACATAATATCTATGGCACCATATTAAACAATTTTCTCATATAGCTTTATTGCTTGTAATCAACATATACAAAAATACGTCATTTCTTTAGAAATACCTAGATTTATTTTGTATTTCTTGTATAACGCACACTCTTACAGGTGTTGGCAAAATGAACAGCGCTGTAATTATTCTTTGGCAGGTTAATGTTAATTTTAAGTTTTCTCAAATTTGTGTAATACTTTACTCTAATTTTTAGCTTAATTTATTATTTTGATTTTTAATTTTGGTGTTGTTTGTATTGCGCCTTGAATAAACAAGTTATCTATCTATCTATATATTGCCTGTAGAAAAAATAAGTTACAGGTATTAATTCCGAGTTTAGATGTCCCGCCAATCCTCCTTGAATAAGTGTGGTGGGTTAATATGTTATCGCCCAGAATTCAGGACGCCTCATGCCCAGCAGTGGGACATATGTGGCTTGTTAAAAAAGTTGTAATAATGTAACTCGCCAAAAGCAAAAGTTCCATCACAACCATCTGGATGAGTGGCGATCCGGTACGGTCCGTTATTCCAGAAACTTCATTCCACGCACCACCACTCTATGAAATCATTTGCCTTCGGCGGTATTTCCGAAGCGATACGACATTAAAAATAAGCCATACTCAAAGGTTGGCAACGCATCAGTGATGCTTCTGGTGTTTTAGATGTCTATGGGCGACGTTAATTGCGTCCCATCAAGTGATACATACGCTTTCTCGTTTGCCTCCCTATCCCATAAAAAAGACTAGTGCGAACTTATTTATATCTTTTTTTTAACTTCATTATTTCTACGATTTGTTGTCTTTATTATTTCCCTTTGAATGTATCAAGTTATTATTTCATCGCTAGATAGTGTTTTGTTTGGGTTTTATCTTTTCCCACATGTTTCATGCCTTCGCGTATTTCCCTTAAATTGCAGTTACAATTTAATTTTTTCAAAGTAGCATCTTATATTATAATAATGAGTCATAAACAAACACGAAGCCAGAGCTGTTGCCGTAAAATGCAACTTTCTCCACCCACACATATAAGAACCAGCCTCACTCATCCGATTACGATCAGAACTAATATCTCGACCTCATCTGAGAGGCCCTTGTATCACCACAAGTCACCTTCTCTGCTGTAGTTATCCGTCTTTTATTATCATAACGAGATTCCATATTGTTGTTGTCGAGCTATCGTCCTCGTTCTTGATTTCTGGAGTAAAGGACATTAAACCACCACGCTTGTCGGAATAAATATCTGTAGCCTATACATATAATTACGCCGTTTCGGGGATCGAACCCGCGACCATTAACTCCGTAGACAGGCCCGCAAATGTGCCAATTTGTGGTTGGTTCTTGTTTTTGTTTCCAGTCAGCAATTATGGGTTTTGTGCTCATCAGTCTTCCCAACGAAGTCGTAAAGGCCTTTAGTCCCACAAACCCATTAAATAAATGAAAAAAGAAACGCTTCCCACAAAACGTAATGTTCTGGGTGTAGTATGGTTGGAATATTTTTTTAATCTTTTGACTTCACTCGCTTAATATCATAAAAACTGCATGTGAATACTTTGTACAACCAGTGTGATGCAGGTCCGCCTATGTAGGTACATTAGGAGCGATTGACTTGCTCTATTGCTCCTAATGTGAATAGGGCCACCTCGTTTCTTTCCGTGGTTGTCTTGCGAAGGGACTACGGGAATACTAATGGATGAGCGTCTACCTGAGATTTTAAATTAATCTGCGATCCCCAATGCGGCTGTCGAGATAACGGTGACATCCCTCAGTTTTGGCCAACATCCAGCAATCCACTGTTATGATTTTATTGATGAAATTAAACTTTTTAATTGAACCTGAACGATTAAATACAATATATAAAAAATGATGCTTTCGCTTTGCGTGACACTCTATATCTAATTTAATTGGTGGTGGTGGTGGAAAACACTCAAAAATGGATTTAATCGGTAAAAAATGTATTTCTTTATTAATACTAACACAAAAAATATAATATAAAACAGTCATGACATGAAGGCAAGACACTATCCAAATGAAATATTTTTAGTTTGTATAATGTCATCAATTTATCAATAATATTGTCCCTTGACTCATTTAACGAACAAATGATTGAACAGGTGTAATTTCCATGACTCATAATAAACAGACGGTTGGCATTTTGAAAGATTTACATTGGCTTTTACAATATGGCTGTTTAATGAAATCACTCGCGAAACTGTATCGAATTAACTATTTTAATCTAGCGATACAATATCACACACGAGAGCTGATTTATATAAGGTGTGCATGTAACATGGTGGAAATTACTTAGCATGCGAATATTATTAACCAATTCACGTGTTTCATATCCGTATGTGAATATTTAATCTAAAAAGAATTACTATATTACATATAGTTACTACATACGTGTTTTATATAAAGTCTGTATTCAAATTAACTATTAAAATGATAAATATAGCATCTTAATCTTTGTCTAAAACTATTTAAAGACTAGATGTCCCGGTGAACCTCGTTTCACCAACAATTTACGTTCCCCTGTATTTTATCTTCTCCTGGTATGTTAGTACTTAGGTATGTATAACTAATACTTTCAAAATCGCACTTAGGAAACGACAGTTTTTTTTTTATATCAACACGTCCGTTAGACGATAAAGCCGTCACGAACGCCATCTATTGAAAGTAAAATGAAGAAAAATAATTTAACATTTTTCAAGCCGTTCTTTTATGTTTTCCCAATATTTTTTTATTCGTATACCTTGCATTAGAGCAAATAAATATACCTCAATACGAAATTTCCACTGCATCTTTCTCTGGGTGTCTTTTGTTGCGGTGTATCTTTATGGTTTTAACAACTCTAGTATCAGCTCTTCTTTCCGAATGGCTTGCTCATCTGAATGTTTGTTACTTTCAGAAGCTGATGCTAGTTTCTTTGTCAATCAGTTCGTCCAGTTCATGATGAATCTTTATACGATACGTGCTATTGTCTACCCGCATTGATCCAAAAACAATTCTTGCAAACAAAACTAGTTTAGTTTCGTCTATTTGCGTCAAGCTTTAGCATACGCAAAAGTTACAACCGGTCGAATTATTATCTTAATATCGTGTGTTCATCCATCATGGATGCAATTCGACGACATCTTTACTGGTTACAAATTAATAAGTTTTCTTCAATTTATGATACGTTTATTTTAAAGTAATAAGAATATAATAGGAAAGAAATAGTTTTACGGTAGGATATCTCTCACGCCGAGTATGATTCGATTTCATCTGTTGCACTAAACAAAATATTTACATTGTAACAAAGATAAGTCAAAAGACGTAGACAAAATAATATTAATACGTAAAGATAACAGTGTTATTGAGACTTGAAGAGGGGGTCAGTTAATGTTTAAACAACGAAGCGTTAAATAGATTGTGATGGTGTCGACCTCGAGGTGAAAAAGTCAATTTTCAAACTAATAGAAAAAGATATACATATAAAATAAAATCATATATTTGTTTGTTTATATAAAAATTAAAGTATATTTGACGCAAAAAAGCGAAAACGTAGTAAACCGCAAAATGATAAACTGCCATCAGAGCCAAAAAAACTTTTAAGTTTTATGAAAAAAAGTTTATCTCATCACTCAAAAACAATCAGTTTAAACGCTGTACAAATTTTTTAATTGGACATAGAGCCTCGAGACTGTCCATTCGACGCTGTATTTTTTTCTGATGCCGTAATGCAATATATTTTTTTACATCGGTGTCATTGACAGTGTTTACGATATGTTAGGCTCATAAATGTTCCTAATCCACTAATAAACCTAAAACATTACCATAAAACTTAGGTCGTTTTCTGTTGACACGCCCGTCCAGGTTTTTCAAATTAGTGCAAATATTTTACCATAGGTGTGCGAGAATTTTATGTACAAGTATAGTTTAACAGCATTTCAATTATATTATGCGTATGAGACCAAATACTTCCTTGTTACGTAGTGTGCCAACGATGTCGGAAAATTTTAAAATTTAAATTTATTTTAAATACCTAAATATACCCACTCAGATTCTTGTTAACCTACATTTGTGATACGAAAGAAATGGCGTACGTACGTGAGTAAGAGTGCTGCGAAATTTTTAGGTCACCTGTTCTATTTTAACCGGAAAATATCAACGAATATTAAACTTATTCAGTTGCATACCAATGATATGGGACACATTTTTTTAAAAGAACAAACATGATCAAAATCTTTTTCATATCAGTGAACTCAGGGATATATTTATTTAGTGCAAAATCTTACCTATTAATTAAAAAATAAAATTATCCATCGTATTAGAACAAATAAACAATATACAAAACACGAATAAGTCATAAAATTTTAAAAAATTAGCAATACATTCCATAAAATTCATACATACATATCGTCACGACTACCTCTCGTAGGGGTTGGCAGAGACCACAGATCGCCATCCGCTACGATCCCGGCACACTCTCCCTGCTTCCTCCACATTCATCCATCTTTTCATCCATTCTTCCTCTCACATTCATCGTAGCGAAACGGCTCTCCGTTAGTCGCTTTTCGCGGCGGCGTGGCACGTCGCCGTCATTTTTTAACGAATAAGGTATGTTTAAATTTGTCATAGTAGAGGTCAGCCTCAGCAGAGCCCCGCATGCTGAGGTAAGGCACTATAGTACCCGGAGGAACCCGATCTTGGTTTTGAAAAGTTTTATGGCAGAAGGACCCATAAAGTAATGTTGGCTGATATCATAAATAGTATAGTAGTAGTATAAAAGGCAGGTAAAAAAAATGTTAGCCAAAAGCTTCCCATATATATTAAAAAGATATATGTTTTAAAATATTTAAAAACATTTTTTATAATTTACAACTATTTAGAATTTAAATTTGATCATTCCCTGTTTCTGTAGGTAAGTAAATATATAGGTTTTATTAGATTTACAAATTTATGCTTGAGGCAATTATGATTTATATGCTTTTGTTATTTGTAGATTTATAAACTTACTAAATTATTAAGTTAAAATAAGAGGAACATGTGGGCCCAGCAAAAAACAGTAAGGTTAAACGACAGAATCGAACTTACGAACTAAGATAGCAAGCCCAATAATTACCTACCTATTGCCGTGTATATTCAAATTAAAACAGTATTTTTCTTGTCATTTCCAGGCCAAAAATAGTCGAACCATTGGCGGTTTCTCTGAATAATGGCGACATTCTATATACCCCACCCCCACCGAGCAGTGGTTTGATACTGGCGGATATACTGAACACCCTCAGCGGTTACAACTTCACAGCGGATAGTATAAACAGCAGCGTCACCAAGATCCTCACGTACCACAGGATACTGGAGGCGTTCAAATACGCGTACGCTACCAGGACCAAACTCGGAGATGTTGATTTCTTAGATTTGACCGATGTAAGTATTTTGACGATCTATTTGGCTCAGTTACGGCGTTGCGACTTTTGAAGTCAATGGTCGCGGGTTCTAATCCTGCATCGGCATAAATATATGTCTGTATGACCTACAGTAAATACTATTCCGAGTCTTGACCATGTGGTCTTGACGCCTCTATTTTGCATGGTAAGTTTATGTCCATTTCTTCACAGAAGGGGAAAGGATGTGCTTAGCAACGAAAGATATGTGGGCAGTAAAAAAAAATATTTTCTTTTGAGGTTGAAACTGAATCATGTCTAGCCACAACCAATTTTTATTTACTGCCATCTAGCGGCCAATAGTTGAACTCTTTACCCAATTAAAATACTAATGTATAAATTGTTTGGGTTCCAGAAATTAATATAAAATAAATAAAAAAAAATATTCATTTGCACTCCTGCACTAAACTATTATCATAAATTGATTAACAAAAACTTACTTGGACTTTTGCAAAGTATTGGGTTGGCAAGAAAGTAATTTTGGTTTTCACCAGTAGTTAGCGTTATGTTTGTTTCGTTATTCCTTTGTCAATTATAGAATTTTTTTTCTTTTAAGATTGGGTAGTTAATATCTCTAGGTTTTCGCAATAGAAACAAATTTCGTGTAATTTTGTTTACAACTGTCAGTTTACGGTCAGTTAGTGTTAACATGGAGTGCAAAAATAAGGATTTTCGGCACATTCTACTTTTTTATTTTCATAAAGGCAAGAAAGCGGCCGAGGGTCACAAGGCTTAGGCCAAGCGTGATCGGTTTATGTCCATTCCTTTAGAAATGGAGACCGGGCCTAGTAGTACAGTGGTGATAAAATTCCAGACCTGCCTTTATCAGCACGTAAATTTTTTTTCGCTTACACATAAGATTAACATTGCGGTTCTCAGCTCATCACGAATGTGACGACCCCGGAATACGGAGTGGAGATCAGGAAGCGGATTAACGACTCGTACACCAGCAACGACACGGCGACGTACGGTGCCTCGGAGTACAACCAGCCGGACTACGGCACGGCGCACATATCCATCATCGCCGAAAGTGGAGACGCTGTGTCTGTCACCAGTTCTATAAATTACTAGTGAGTGCAGTTATTTTTTTTAACAACACATGTATGTCTCACTACTGAGTATTATATATACACGTTATTTGCTGAAATTAAACATACACTTTATTTTTACACACACACACACACACACATATATATATATATATATATATATATATATATATATATATATATATATATATATATATATATATATATATATATATATATATATATATATATATATATATATATATATATATATATATATATATACACACATAATATTTCCAAAATAGCAGCAAGAATTTAAAATTGCCAGTTATTAATACTGATCTCATAATTTTTTACAAAAGTAAAGTTATTAATACTGATGCGCTATATTTATCTGTTTTCAGTTATGGTGCCGGTTTCTCAACACTCAATACTGGTATAGTTATGAACAATGTCATGGACGACTTTTCATCACCGGGTATCACGAACTACTTTGGTCTCAAACCATCACCAGCCAATTTCATTGCACCTGGCAAAAGGCCCATGTCCTCAATGACTCCAAGCATTATCGTTGACAAAGGTGGGAACGCAAAATTGGTGATAGGTGCTTCTGGAGGGACCAAAATTACAACTGCAGTGGCGCTGGTAAGAATAAATAATTTGAATATAAAATATATTTTTAGTTTTTAGTGTGTTATGGAATATTGGGTTGCATACATATGTTAGTAAAGGGATTTTAATTTAAACTGAGCTACCGTCATTTTATTTCACTATGTCAAACGGTAATAACCACGACACCCCCATACTTAAACTGTCATTTTACACCTCTTAATTGTAACACTACTTTTACATTATCAAGTACAGTTACTGGGTATACGTAACCAACTTTTAATTCAAACTTATGTCAATTATAACAAATGAAACATGTAAACTAATATATATTACTTCATTATATAACACTTAGATTACACTACTGCCTACATTATCAGCTACATAACCTATCAACAGGTTTGTGCGCGCGAAATTTAATTCGAGCTGATCTACCGTCAATTTGTCACAACAGCAAACATTAATAATGTAAGAACATGTGGACGTATTAGAATTAATATCGTTACATATTTAATAATTTTGTGCAATAGACAAAACCTAATGTTATATAATTTGTGGCAACATCTGTTGGCAGATAATATAAGAATAATGTTGCATTATATAAAATAATTGTAATAATCGTAATTTGGGTAAAAAGCAGTATTTTTTTTTACGCAAAATTACATATTTTTATATGTGAAATTCATATAAATACAATATATATTTTGAATATTGAGCTGTATTTTAAGGATTGTTTTGCAGTACTTTCATTTGTTTGTTGTAATAAATATTGTTGCTATATTAGAACAAATCTTTTTTAATATTTATTGCCAGGGTCTTTGTTCGTTGTTTATTGCCTTTGTTCGCGTTTTCGATTTTTCGATACAACGAAATATAGGTATACCCAACAAAACGATACTACAAAGATAAATATTTTATCGTTTTTACTGTCAGGTCGCGATGCGGAAACTCTGGTTTGACCAAACAATAAAGGAGGCAGTCGATGAGGCGCGCATACATCATCAAATATTCCCCATGAACGCTGAATACGAGTATGGTATAACAGAGGTAACGTTATTCTTTTATATTAACGACAATAATTTTATTACTAAGAAATAATATAATGAACAAAAACACTAGGCTAAAGAATCAAAATAGTTAAAATAGTTACCCATACTAACGATCTTTTTTAAATAAATGAAATATTTTGTCTTTTTATATGTAAAGTAAAATTTAGCTTATTGAGATATTTACTCAATAACACAATTTTAACAACTACACAATTTTACAATAATTGATATAATGATAACGTTGTAAAAATAAATTATACTTAATTATAATTTATATTGACTTTAAAGTTATCTTCTAAAAAATATTTTATTAAAAGCATTAACTGCAAACAATATACTACAGTATTTAAATTATGAATTTTCCCATTAAGATAGTATTGTAGATGTGATTACTAGAATTCATTCCACGTACCATACATACTTATCCACATTCACTTCCTTCAGCGATATTTCCGAACTGATACAAAATCGGAACCTTTATAAACAAGTATACTCTAATCTCAAAGGTCGGCAACGCATTTGCAATGCCTATGGTGTTGCAGATGTCGATGGGTGCCGTTGATTGCTTTCCATCAGGTTGCTCGTTTGCCTCCCTATCCTATAAAAAATGATTTAAAGGATGGACGAACCAAATGGTACAACGATAGATAGGTATACTTTTAAAGCCGGAAGTAGTTTTTTTTTAAAAAGAAGAGAAGCGTCGTAGGACACTTGGTAGATGTGAAACATTAACAACGGTTCTATTTCTACCGTATGCTCACGGCCACGTGTAAGTGACCCTCTATAGAGTCGAGTGGAGGGGAGTGCAGCCTGAATCGAGACGCAATCTACAATTTAACTCCCGATCTCGATCGCGATAAGATGTTTCACATCATAAAGGTATAGGAAGGCAAACGATGAAGCTAGTTACCATCTGCACTACCAAACCGTGAAAAGTGGGAAGGGCAAGAGATAGTAAAGGGGTAAAGAAGTTCAATCACCACTGCATATTCATGCTGCATACATGCAACTATAAACAATTAAATTCTATCACTTAACACCCAAATGTCTTGTATTTCCTCGGTCGAGGAGGCGCATTCGTTCTGTTATATCCATTCACTGTATCCTATGGAGCTGAGGGCTGCTGTGTCAGCAATATCGACTCAGAGCCACAGTCGATGGGTATAGTTAGTCAAATCGAGCTCTCGGTTGCGTAAAGACCTCCCGATATTATTCCATTGTATTAAAAACTTTAAATAAAAGTCTTGTGGACACTACTAAATCAGACTCTTTCTTTGTTTAAATTCAATTTCCTTTTTTTTAAAAAACTTCTTGACGTTTCACGTATAATAGTTCCATAGCATGGCTTTCTTCTTGGTGTGTTTGTTTGGAACCATCTTAACCTTGGTGTGTTTGTTTGGAAACAGAATATAAACATATTACGTGTAACTTACGTAAGCATACAGGAAAGCCCAGTGTGCAGCTATAAGAGTAAAGCGTGCAACTGTGGTACAATACACGACCCACGGTGTGTCCGAAAAAGTATGACAAGTATTTAAGAAACAGTGCGTATGTGTCCAGGAAAGGCTGGCTACGTATTAGCAACGCCTCCAGCGTTTCAGATAGGTGTTTGTTGGCGACGGTGAACACTTACCATCTGATTATCAGCATGCTCGTTTGCCTGCCCTGCTATAAAAAATAAAAACATGTTATTTTTACAGGACGTAATTGAAGGTTTGAAAGCAAAAGGTCACGGAATAGTGCGCTACCGTGGAAGGGGATCTATTATTTGCGCTCTGTTTAGAAATAAAACTGGAATTTATGCTAATGCAGACTTCAGAAAGGGTGGAGATGTTTCTGGCATGGACTAAGAGTGTAATGCCATTAACTAGATATACGTACTGAGACAATACAAAGTTTGTTGTACTGAGTTGAACAAAGCGAACCGGTCGCGCAATGTACAAACGCAACAATTTTGATTGTTTTTACAACCTAATAAAAATTTGTGTTAAAAATAATACATATTTGTAGTAGTGCATTTATTTATAAAATATTAAATATTAGTGTCATAAATTATTTACATATGTATTCAATACTTTTAATGCTCTAAATGATAAAATTGAATAATGAAATACAATAAATGGTTATAAAAAGAATAAATGTCTACAATCTTATCTTTTATTTAAATGTTAAGAATAAAAACTTGTTCAAAGTAAACGTTAAAAATATTTTGCTTAATATTGGACTTGAAAAGATACCTTTTTCAAATTTGTTTATATAGTAGAGTTACCATACTCTAGAACACAATAGGTTACAAATACGACATATTATATAATTATTGGGTGTCAAAATTATGACTATATTATAGTAAATGTCTCAATAGCAATCTTAATTGTAACAATGGTAGTGGTTCTTGGTAAGGTATATAAAATTGTCCTTTACATATAAATTTAAACTATATATTTTTGTAATAATTATTATCTTGCAACACTGCATTTAAATATCTCTCTGGTCATACGTAATTATTTGTACAAGTTTTTATATAGTATAATCTAAATTTTCTGTGCTATAGAATTCGCATGATTTGCTCATATTTTACTTTTTGCCTAATTCATATCAAATAACTTTTTTATAATAATAATACAAGTTAATTATAGGTTAAAGTGGTATTACCTACATTATTATAACTTCTTAAATATTCTGCAAGAATATAAAGATATTAGGGTTCATTGTGCTGCAAATAATATGAATAATATAGTTTCAATTCGTCGCTTATCGTAAATTAATGTCAACAGTATTAAATACTAGGTAGGATAAATGTGCGGTATCAGATACCGTTGTCTCAATTGTGTAAAAAGAGTAAATAAAGTTTTATATGTTATTGTTTTGTTTTTATTTAGCATACCATTCTATTATTACCATCTGTACAGCCGTAAAATACGCAGACTCCCTCCCTTAAAATTGAGTGGTTTTTGCTAATTTCCACGGTTGGCGAGCGACTTGGGAATTGCAGATAAGTTTTAATCTTATGTAAATGCTACTAACCATCTACTGATATATATATATATATATATATATATATATATATATATATATATATATATATATATATATATATATATGTGTGGGTGTATTCAGTGCCTTATCACTAGTAGGATAAATCCAAACATCGTCTCGATGAGGGGTAGAATCTGTATGGGAAATGGGAATAAATAAACGACGCACATGACAATATAAAATACTTATACGGATGAGATCAATAAACGGAAAACAAAACTTTTTCTTTTTTGAACTACGAACATCCTTAATGGAATTACCAAAAAAGATAATAAAAAGCACATGCTTATCAAGGACGCTTAGCACATGTATTGAAAGTCTTAAATCAGGAGTTCTGTGATTATTAATGTTCATTTAACATCTTCAAAACTCTAGCTTCTGGAGCTGGCTGCTCCGCTCTTTTCAAAGCTTAGGTTAGAGGGTCCCTCTGAACTTCGGGACGCTAGTGCACTGCACCACCTCACCCTACGATAGCTACGCCACTGGACGTATTAACATTAATATCACTATTTAATTATTTTATGTAATAGACAAAACTAATTTTATATCTATTTTCGCGTTTATATGTATTATCTGTTGGCAGATTATGTAAGGATGTTGGTTTATATAAAATAAATTATTTAGAATTATCTAAAATTCATATAAATATGTAACTTGAATATTGAGCTGTATTTACGAATTTTTTTGCAATAATTTTATTTGTTAAAAAAAGATATTGCTCCTATACTGAAGCAAATATATTTTTAGGTTTTTCGTTTATGGTTTATTTTGCCTTCTTGATTTTGTGTATAAAAGCCAAAATTTAGTCGAGGCGAGATTCATTCGAATTCGAATCACTGTCGACGCCGAAATATACCACCCACGGGAAGTAATGGCAATCCATTTCTATGCCGGGAACCACAGCTAATACATTTTATAAGTATAATAAAAAAAAAGAAAAAATTATACGCTGATGCCTCCAATAGATTGTTCTCTTCATTAAGTAAGACGACATATAAATTAAACAAAGGTAAGTGTATAATAAAATTTATTCAGGTTTGCATTGTAATCGCATTGCACGAAACAGTTCGTATCTAGTACTCTTAACATAATTACTAGCTATACTTAACCATTTATTTTATTTAACACGTTTATACTTCAAAACAATCCATTCAACAAGTGAAAAATAAATAAAGCAATAACAAAAATATTATCGGCCTATACATCAGAATACCTAAGTCCACATGAGTACATTATACAGGAATGACAAAAAATTTTTTTTAGATATAAATAGATCTTCAGATATAACTGTAAAATGCAAAGTATTCTGTCCACTACACTACACATTAGAGAATAAGGTTTTTTGGAATTACGAAATCTGAAAACAAGGCCAACATTAAATGGAATCATCACAAAAATATGCCAGCATAAGAGAGAACTCATAAACATGTGGTTTTATAAAATTATAAAACTAGGAATGCTTTCAATATTTTTTCCCTTCTCCGACTAAGTTGAAAAAAGAAATACAAGAAACTGTTTCAAAAATATGAATAACAATGACAATTACTAATATGAGATATTAATAATAAGAGTAACAATTAATAATATATATATATATATATATATATATATATATATATATATATATATATATATATATATATATATATATATATCTTGTCTTATCTACCTCTGTGCCATTACCATCTTTCCTCCCATACCATTGTAGTACAGATTTCTTAAGATAAACATATTATAGATTTCCTAAGTTCTCTATGTTCAAGTTAAGTTTTCTAATGTATGTGAAGCATACACAAGTTCTTAGACTAGTTTCACTAAAACCTGAACAAATTTTGACTTTTAAGCCACTCAATACATATATACATACATTTTCCTATTTTCATAAACTATACACTCATTACTATCATACTGTTAAAGTCACAAGTTCCAGCCTTCATTATTCTGTCTCTTTCATGCGTACGAAGATCTCTCACTCTAATAGTTAAATGTTTCACTTGCTTGCATTGCTTAACCTTTGCCATTTTTTTACTTTAATTAACATTATTAAAGATATTTACGCAGA
Organism: Baronia brevicornis; assembly: GCA_031353405.1. NCBI lineage: Eukaryota > Metazoa > Arthropoda > Insecta > Lepidoptera > Papilionidae > Baronia > Baronia brevicornis. The sequence goes on from JASFAT010002864.1 coordinate 25,233, forward strand.
ATACTCATTTCATTGAACACATAGATACAAAGGAATAATTACTTTTTTCTTAAAAACACTCATAAACCCGCACTAACATTATGGATGTAATTATTACACGCAAATGACAAAGACAAACACTCTAATTATACTGATGCGAGAATCGATCACGCGAACTTTATCACTCAGGTCCTCATTAATGTTATATCTTTTTGTTAGTGGTAGAGCCACGCTGCAGACGAATACTTTGTCAAGAATGGCATAATGGCTCGCCCAGGGAAGTACCACACTCCCGCAAAAAACCGGCGTCTGAGTGGTAGCTTAGCTACCGCGCTGTACGGAGAGCGGCTAAGTTCTGGAGGCCCAACACCCTCCCACCTCCCTCTCCCCCTCCTATCCCCACTCCCATAATGAAACTTTCCTTAAATCAGCAACGCTTCCGCGCTGCCTATGGCGCTGCGGATGTCTATAGGCGGCGTTGATAGCTTTCTATCAGGTGACATGCCTGCTCGTTTGCCTTCCTATCCCATAAAAAAATCTTACTTATAATATACTTATAAAAATAAAATGCTTTACATTCATAGTCCTACATTAGAATTGCCCATATCATGTGTGGCATAATAACCGTCCACACAACAAAGACAACCCAGACACGGTATAAACAGTTATAGCCATATAAAATATCCTAATGTGGGAATTGAATCAAAGTCCCCTTGACTAAGGAAGCAATAATGTTGTCCCTCCGCCATTAGTCGCTTATTAACACTTAGTTTAACTGGTAAACATTCTTTGTCATTACATAACAAAGAATGTTGTTATATTATCATATAACATTTTTTCTTCATCTCTACAATTGGCTTGAGTTGTTACACACGGAGAGGTGTGGTGAGGTACCTCCACAATGACTTAAAGATTTACTTACTTCTCTGCCTAACACGACACCGCTATAAAGCCAAGGCATCGCGAGTGGCTTCCACGGGGTTCACCAACTTGGTAGAGCCGATGAGAACGGTGTTGTCGATACCGCTGGTGATGACTCCACGGTGCAACTGCTTACACTCCTCGGCCGTAATACCACCGACCACAAACAAAATTATGGTGGGGTTGTCCAATGGATGTTTCGCGCTACGGGATTTCTTGCTCGTTAGTATGCTGGAAAAAAAATGATAGATAGATATAATCTTCATTGTAAACACAAACAAAAACAAAGTTATATAATTATTTTTTTTTTATATATCACGCCTATCCCCCGCAGGGTTTGGCAGAGAGCACAGAGCCCTATCCGCTACCATTCATCGCAGCGAAACGGCTCTCCATTGGTCGCTTCACCAATACAATTATTGATTATAATACTTATAAACAAATGGCGGTCTTATCGCTAATAGCGATTTCTTCTAGGCAACAGTAGGATGGACACAATGTTAATAAGATAATTTAATGTAGGTTGGTGATACATTATTGTCAGGATGATAGAAAAAAAATTATTAATAAACAAAGTTAATAGCCATAAGCAGAATTATAAGTATTTATAAATATAAGTTAACCATAAATAATAAACGAATAAATAAATAGTTACAGATTTATTATATATACAGGATTATAAAGATAGATAGTGATATTTGACAAGATTTTTGAAATTCGGGAGAGACTTCGCTTGTCTCACCTCCAGCGGCAACAAATTAAATAAACAAACAGCCTGTACTGTGAGAGATTAGTTAAAGAATTTGGTATGATGAGCAGACATTTTTAATGTTGTAAAATGTAACGATACATTTATTCAAATATATATATTTTTATCATTACCAAAATAATTATACCAGTCCACAGCTGGACATTGGCCTTTATAAAAATACCTCTTTACCGTAATCCCCACACTTTGAAAGTAGATTAGACACACAAATTGGTTTTTATTACCAAAGTAGAGTTTTCGGCCAATCCACTTGTATTTATTACCATAATCGCCTCGTAAGACACCTGCGGGAAAAACTAGGGTTAATCTACAACAGGGATACCCGAAGTGGTCGATATCCTTTTGGGGTCTAAATCGGTGACCCATAGGTACGTAACGAAAAGAAAACTGATTTTGGGGGGTTGATGAGGAGCTAAAAATCGACTCCTTAATTAACACAAGCTCTTATTTGAAACTTTCAAGATACGTGAAACAAAAAACACAAGGCACACCCATCTCCGTGATTAAGAAGCAATAAATCAATTTTTAATTTACTATTTTAACTTATTATTTTTATAAATATTAAAGTTTTAAATTTCAACATAATATATATAAGATATTTTTCATACTTCGAAAAATTATATAGGGGGTCCAATAGTGAAAAGTTTGGCAACATCTGCTCTACATCATACTGAGAAACAGTAAATACTTTCATCATCAGAATCGCAGTCGCTTCATCTATCTAGAAGGAGTCCCATATCATTCTATAATTTTGAGTTTATAAGGAATAAATTCACTACGCTTTGCACGGGCGGAGAGAATTAAAGTACCTCTACGTAAAAACGGACTCTAAAAAAATTGATGACCAATTGACGCAGTGGCGGGACCCCTGCCCACGGAGTCAATGGTCGAGAGTTTGATCTCCACATTGGAATAAATATACAAATGCCCTACAAATATTAATTCAGAGTCTGGTTACTCCGGCAATCCGAATTGAACAAGCGTGATAGATTAATGTCCGTTCCTCCAGAAATTGGGATGTATGTATATGGGCTGTGAAAAAAGAAAAAGGAAAAAGTTTATATTAAGAAACTTTGAGAATACACCTCATGGAAACCAATTAATTTCCTGGAATATTGAAAGCCATTAATTTAATTGAATGAATGAATGAATAATTTCCTGAATTGTAATATTAGTTTATTCCTATCTAAAAAATAAAAAGTAAAATATCGAAAAAAAAATTATTTATAAATATTAGTATATTGCTAATTATTAATAGAGAGAGTTATTTTTACGAACTTGAACCCGCTTCGCAATAAATCTTTAATGCCCTCGTTCCTGTGCCTCAAGTCTGTCAACTCTGGTCGGTCGGTGTCGACTAGGTCATCCACCAATTGCTGCAGAATGCCGCGGTACTCGTGACCAGAGCCGGTGTCACACGGCTTCAAAACTGACGTGTACCTAAAATATTAATACATATAAAAATTAATCCCTATATTTCTCTTGGTCACGTCATAACTTGAGAAGGACTTTACGCATTTCATTCATCTTTTTATGTTTCCTAATACTTTGTTTACTTTGTTCTTATGAAAAAAAAATTAGATAATTGCGCAGAAACCTGAAAATTTTCAGAAAATATAATGACTATTAAAATTTGTCATTTCGCTTTGAACTTCGCTCGTTTGACAGTTCGCTTAAAACTTCGCTCGTTTGACAGTTCGCTTTGAACTTCGTGCGTTCGACAGTTTGCTTTGAACTTCGTGCGTTTGTCGGTTCGCTTTGAACTACGAGCGTTTGATAGTTTGCTTTGAACTTCGTGCGTTTGACAGTTCGCTTTGAACTTCGTGCGTTTGACAGTTTGCTTTGAACTTCGTGCGTTTGTCGGTTCGCTTTGAACTACGAGCGTTTGATAGTTTGCTTTGAACTTCGTGCGTTTGACAGTTCGCTCTGAACTTCGTGCGTTTGACAGTTTGCTTTGAACTTCGTGCGTTTGTCGGTTCGCTTTGAACTACGAGCGTTTGATAGTTTGCTTTGAACTTCGTGCGTTTGACAGTTCGCTTTGAACTTCTTGCGTTTGACAGTTTGCTTTGAACTTTGTGCGTTTGTCGGTTCGCTTTGAACTACGAGCGTTTGATAGTATGCTTTGAACTTCGTCCGTTTGACAGTTCGCTTTGAACTTCTTACGTTTGACAGTTCGCTTTGAACTTCGTGCGTTTGATAGTTTGCTTTGAACTTCGTGCGTTTGACAGTTCGCTTTGAACTTCTTGCGTTTGACAGTTTGCTTTGAACTTTGTGCTTTTGACAGTTCACTTTGAACTTCGCGCGTATGACAAATGCGTTAAAGCTGTGTTTATAATCTACGATTTTTTTTAGCAATGAACTATTGGCATGAACAATATTTTCGTGACACTATTAACACTTCGAGATTCTAACTCAATTGCTTGCGTTTCGTAGAACTTTAATTAAACACAGATCGGTTGTGGTTCTGTCGCTTTTACGTATTTACGGCTTTCCAAATACAAACTTTTGCAATATCTTCCGCATAAATAGATATACTTACTTCTGCAATGTCTTCCTCATCTGCGCTATATCCTTCAAACGGCTAACAATTTTCTTCGAAATCTCTTCACACTCCTCGGGTGTTGCTATATGCGTGTCTATACTTGTGAATAGACTCTTGTGGTCTTCAAAAATAGCAACACTGAGGGTTTCTGTCAGTGTGTCTTCATGTTGCTTGTTGAAAGATACCTCCACACCCGTCAGAGAATAAACATGGGTTGCTAACGCTAGAAGACTTTCCAGGGAGAGATTTCGTTCTTTTCGAGTTTTTATTAAATGGCTGATCTGTAAAATTGGAACATCATTATTTTATTGTTGCAACAATTTTATATAATAATTGATTTTAATATTATTAAAAGGGCGGTCTTATCGCTAATAGCGATTTTTTTCAGATATTCGTGGGATGAACAGTGTTAAAGTAGAATGTTTAGTGTGAGCTGTAGACACACTATCGAGAGACTGGTAGAAATTTTATAAATTGTTTACCTTTTTTTGTCTCACTGTTGGGCATGGGGCGTCCCTATTTCTAAGTGATCAAACATTAACCCACCAAGCTTGTCCAAGACGCATTGGCGGGACGCCCAGACTCGGAATAAATACCTTTAGACCACATACATATCATGCGATCATTCTCCAAATGCTGTAACTTCATCACTGGACCATTTAGGTCATCAAAACTGTTTGTTTCAACTAACCTGATGTAAAACGCTGGTGGAGTCTCTACTTGCGGCAAGATTTTGCAACACTTGTCGCTCCAAGTTCATCAATAACTCTATTTGATTCCGCCGCGGGGATTTCAGAGTCTGCACTACGCCTAATGCTTGTTGAAGAACCCCTAAATGTTTACTGATCACGCCATAGTTTCCTGCAAAAAGAAATTATTTTATAATGTAGCTGTCTCAACTCTAATTTACTAGTACCGCGGGTCCAGGTAATCCGGACCCTGTCTAATCCAGCGCCCCCTGTAATCCGACACACCTATTGTTGATTGTACATAAAAAATTCGGCAAATCCTCACTTACACACTTTGCAAAAAAAAACAGGCGGTTTTGATTTTTCTACATTATTGATAAAAAATTCGATCTAAAGAGGTTTTAATATCCAAACTATGTTATTGGCACTTAATAAAGAATCTACGTATGAAAAAAAATAATTCCAAATTAATTTTTAAAAAAGTTTCGAACTTTAGTTTTTTAAAAAGTTAATCCCTTTTTAAGTTTGTTACTTTTTATTTACTTTTCGCGGGTTTGTTGTTAGAAAGTTATCAGGCAACTAAAACTAACTTTTTTTTTTTAGTAGAATAATTTATGTTTAATACATCATCCTGCCTTATTGTGACTTTAAAAAAAAGACTTAAAATTGTCTATTGTAATGACACATAAAAGCAATAAGAACTAGTAAAATCATAGCGCTGCTGGAAAAGGGGTATAGCCAATATTATATCTCACAGCGGTTAAACATGAGTCGTTCGACCGTCCAAAGAACCTGGACTCAATACCAAGAGACAGGTTCCGTTTAGAGAAGGCAAAGTTCTGGGAGAAAACAGTGCATACAACCACGAGACGACCGCTTTTTAGTTACTAAGGTGCTGAGGAACCACAAATGCAGTTACATAGACCTCAAAAAAAAACTTTGAACAGGTACGACGAGCACAAGTAAGGCTATGGACTGTAAGGACTGTTTTAGCTGCTGATATCTGATGATCAACAACCAGGTGGCCTCCTAAGTTATTTACCATAGAGTAAGTTTTATATGTAACATTTATATTGGTATATTCTATTTTACCTTTGGAGGCGTTTATTATTTTCTCAATACTCTGTGGCGTGACCTTCAGTAATGTTTTGGGTCCTGGTGATTTCTGGACATCAATTTTAGACAATTTATTATAAATATCAAACATGACTTCTTTTTGGGATTTGTTCAGCATGTAGTCAAAGGTTTGTACACACGCATCATCATTTGCGTGGTAAAGGCATCCAGGGCTCAATTGTACATCATCAGGATGGAATGTACTGAAATATAAATTGTTAAATATATTTCGGCGTCGACGTTGGTTAGAATCAGAATAATTATCGCTCCGACTGAATTTTGGCTGTTATACAAAAAATCGAGAAGGCGAACCAAGACTAAACAATGAGCAAAGAATATATAAATAGATTTGCTTCAGCATATAAACAACATTTTTTTTTAAGAAACATGAAATTACTGCAAAAAAATTTAAAAAACAGCTCAATATTCAAATTACATATTTATATGAATTTTAGATAAATAACTTATTTTATATAAATTATAATTATTTTATATAAATCAATATTATTCTTACATAATGGCAGATCAAATGGCGCCAAAACACATATAAAATTAGTTTTGTCAATTGCTTAAAATAATGACATTCTTTCTAATATCCTGCATGTTGTACTTAATATTCCTTTTCATTTAAACACATTTCTTAATTCTTTTTTACGTACAACGAACATTAACCCTTTCCACTCCAATGTCGAGTGTCACTCGACATTGATTTTGTTCCACCAACTCCACTGTCGAGTAACACTCGACATAGTGTAATACTTCTTTTTGCGGACAATTTTAAAATAGGAGGGATTTTTTTTGCTAAAATTTTGGAATCACGATTGAAAGAAACTAAAGTCCCTAAATTCCTAAAAGCTATATATATTATAGCTCATGTCACTCATTGGAGACTTTAGGGCACCCGAAACAAGTCGCAGATCTGCAGCTGCGGCAGATACAGAACAACCTCTCGATAGATCCCCTCATTTTATTTATTTACAACCTACATACATATTGTCGGGGGAAGCACAAGGATTGTGCTGTGTATTCCAACCGAAAAATAAAAGGGGGGGAGAAAAGAAACATGCTATTTTTGCAAAACATGTGAGGCAAAACCTTCGCTTCATCCCGGCATTTGTTTTGAAAAATACCACACCAAAAGGGATTATAAAGATTAGAATTAAGAAGTATAATACAGTATCATGTAATTACTCATAAAATAAAGATTATTAGATAAGAAAAAATCAATATTATTTACAAAATACAAAAAAAACCTTAAAAGTTAAAAAACGCAATTTTAGCATGGAGCTGGTGGAATAAAAACAAAAAAAGTCTTGGAGTGGAAGTTGGTTAACCCACCACGCTTGTCCAATGCAAATTGGCGGGGTAACCAGATTCGGAATAAATATCTGTAGGCTGGACATACTTAGAGGATAATAATGTTCTTCTTGGATTACTTATTTGAATAGACACAACTTAAGTCAATAAAATGTTTAATGTAATAAAAATAAAATTTTGATTTTATATTTACATCCTTTGGGATAGTTTAGTAAAGTCCTAGTCTAGTAAAGTGAAATGAATATTTTACTAGGTGTAAAGAACACAAGTACATATAGTCTTCCTCTTAATCGAGACTATAAGAAAAGTTCTTAGTTATACTCTACTTAGCAAATTAATTTAAAAACAAATTACTCATTAGCCCATAGATAGATTGTAATTATAATAAGAAAATCTACATCTACAATCTAGAGTAATCATTACAAAAAAAATCTAATTTTGAATGGGAAAATTAATTACTTACACATTAGCTTCACACAGTGCAGACATGTCTACTGCCACATCATTTGAATGTCCAGGAAATCTTGGTAATACTGACATGACTTTATCAAGTACAGATTCCATGGAATGGCTTGTCACACCACACAGATCTAAAGTCCTGTCTACTATTATTAATGATAAAGGATTGGAGCAATTCTGTAAAGTAAAATAACAATAATTATAATAAGTCTATTTTCAATATTACAATATTCTTTTTAGATATGTGTTAAAATTACTTTAAGTCTTAAAAACTAAAAATTAAAAGTGTGGATCTTCAATAAGAAGATGAAATCTCAATGACAAATCTCAACAAAAGTTGGTTTGTAACTTAAATATAAATAATTTTTATTTTTCTAGTGACTATTTATAGTACAGTAGAGTTCAGGCGATTTGAAATGACAGCCATGATACATGGAATTTTAAGGAAATAAAAATAAAACAATATATTGTAACTACACAAATGTAAAAATATAAAATATTTTGTGAATAAATTTTATTAGTAATCATCATAAACTGCACATGAAACACATTTAATTATAATACAATATTGAGAAAAAACCTCATACCTTACGTCTTGCTAAGCATATGGGAGAATTTTCTAATACTCCTGCCAACAGAGAGCTATATGCACCTATATAGTATATATCTTCTTTAAAATTCATTGATTCAAACATACTATTGAGACCACTAGCAAGTCTCCTTATTTGTGATCTCTCATCACTAGAAAGTGTGTATAAATCTATTGTACTAGATTCTGGTACCAACTGTCTGTCAAACATCGGATAGATGCTATGATATGGTGGTGTAAGGAACACTACACTGGTAGGTGAGATTGTGAATATTGGCACATGTACCACTTCAGCTGCACATTGCTGAAAAATTAAATATTATCTTGTAAACAGGCTATTGTCTACTTCTTCATCAGTATGGTCCTTTCAGGACTGTTCAAGTTGGTGAATCTACCTATTTTTACTTTAAAGTATCAACTATAAACATGCATTCTGAACTGATCTGATATGATTATAGCAAATGACATAAGGCTATTATCATTTTTAAGACAAATAATAATCATTATTTCTATAAATATTATATTTAAATCAAAATTAACTCCAAACTTTCAAAAATTAAGATAGTATATGTATATACTATTATGGATTACATATCCACACTTAATATGTTTATATTCAATCACTGTACTATTCAATCACTTTCTACATATGCTAAATTTTTCAGTAAATAAATAAATTAATTTTACATTATTACATTTGTTTACCTTTTTGCCAATCCATTCCACAAGCATACCCTCTAATTGCTTTACAGCTTCAGAAGAAGCTTTTCCAGCTGCAATGGTGTCAGTAACATCTTTTCCCTCATTTAATTCTAAATACACCACTTCCAAGCTAACGCAGGATATAAGAATACAATGGGTGAAATCACTGTTTCGTATTACTTCACGGACTGTTTGTAGTTGTATTACAGTAGTTTGGGTTACAAACACTGCCTTTTTATGTTCCTTTCTGGAAAACTGTTCACCAATCATATAAATAATTATTGAAACTAATGTTAAAATCTTTTTGGTTAAGGTGTAGTGACCGGTTTCAGTACAAACAGGGCCGTCTTAAGCATATTTCATGCTGGGGTGCGGGTAATAAGCCCGTGCCCCTGCTCTTGTAAAAAAATGCAATATAATTATAATCTTTTATTTATTAATTTCTTAAAACTCTGTAATTTACAATAAAATGCACAAACAAAAATCAACATTTTTAATATATACTCATATTAATATTATATATTTCAATAAAATTTCCAATTTTTAGCATTCGGCGCCCCCAAGGACCCCGCGCCCAGGTGCGGCTGCACCCCTTGAACCCCCGGGTAAAGACGGCCCTGAGTACGAAATAGAATGCTCCCTGCTAGGGTTTAATGTTTGACACACAGAGATGCCATCTTGTCTAGGAGAGATCAAAACAATAATGCGCTTACGCTTAGGCTTACTCTTTTTTATTAGTTTATATAACTTGAACTCCAGCAGTCTCGGTAGCTATCGGCCTCGCACCTCGACGATAATCGCCTTTACTATACTTATAGCAAGATAAGAATCAATGTAAGTTTGCGACCTTACTGTGTTCTACTTGCTGCCTATCATGAAGCCCAAATAAACGTTTTATGTGGATCGAACTATGTTTATTGTAATACCCCAATCGACAGTTCTTCGTAAAAAAGCATTATATTGGAGTAAAATGATAGTATTAGATAACTTTTACAGATTAACTGATTTCCCATAACTTTATTCCACTTAAATCTTGAAATGCAGCATCTACTGAATGATGAAATGATTTTTAAAAAAAGTGGTGAGCAACAAAAGTGTGAATGGCAAATAGAACGCACAAATTATTTTTTATAGTAAGTTAAGTCAGTACCCACCTCAAAGGGAGATAAACTTTTCACAGAAACAGCTCCTTCTGATAAAAGGTTAAACAATCCTCCATCCCAATGTAGGCATTCGGCACTGCAGTCATCCAAAAACACCACTGCGCCAATAATACGGTTGTACACTTCAGACCACCAAGTCCTTCCAAATTCTTTCACAGATGCCGTTGACATTTTTGTATCATATATACCTTAGGATTTTGTTTAATTGTATAATTTGTTGTACTTTACTCCATATTTAGATTTCAAACAATTTAAAAATTCAATTCAATATGTTATTTATTTTATCCGAGTAAAAATAACATAAAAATCGTTTCATGATGGCAATTAGGTATAATTATTATGCCAGTCTCAAGTAAAACATATCAACAATGAGTATCTTGACATGTTATTTTATATGAAGAAAGGTGACCATTCTACCAGTCTTCCATGTGCTTTTGTAATCAACTGAAAGAGTCAAGATTTTATATCTTTTCACCCCACTTATACAATCACTGGCGGATTTATTCATTCCGAATCATATTTACCAGAGAAACTCCGAGCATTGCTCTCTCCATAGCTCTCTGAGCGACTCTGAGCTTTATCGAAGTTCATGGTCATGGTCAAACCGACACGTCGAGAAGATTCATTTAGGCTGTTCAGCGTCCCTTGCTATTCCTGTAGCGATTCTGCTAAGATCACGATGTCAATGGCAAAACGCAGGTGTGAGATGTACTTGCCGTTTACATTTATGCCACGCCCTTTGCAGTCTAGCGTCTTGAAAACATCTTCCAGTGCATTAGTGAACAGTTTCGGGGATATGATATCCCCCTGTCTCACTCCGCGATACAACAAACTTTGTTTTGTTTGACTGTCCTGTAGTCGAACCGACATCGTGGCGGCGTTGTATAGACATCTCAATACCTCGATGTGTCGATGATCCACCTGGCACCGCTGCTAGACTTCCATGACAGCTCAGGTCTCAATGGACTCAAAGGCCTTCTCATAGTCCACATACGCTAGGCAAAAGGCCTGATTATACTCATTTGTTTTCTGTATAATTTGCCGCACTGTGTGAATGTGGTCTATGGTGTCAAATCTTCCTCGAAACTCAGCCGGCTCTGGAGATTTAAACTCGTCAAGCCTTCGTGCGAGTCGATTGGTGATGACCCTCGAAAACAATTTATAGACATGGCTCAGGAGCGAAATGGGCCTATAGTTGCTGAATAGCATCTTATCCCAGTTATAGTTATATTAGAACAGGTACTTTTACAATTGTTTGAAAAAAACATTTAAATTTTTTTAGAAATGAATTTACAGTAAATGTTTGTTAAAATTCTTAGCTTAACCTAATCTTACATTTCTAAGATATATACAATTAAATTAGTATTTTTGAAAAGATAAAGTGTAAATTACACATACGGATAAAAATATTTTATTTTAACAAAACCTGCTAGGATTTCTGTATGAATCAATGTAATAAATAACCTTCAAAATTAAAACGCATCATTCTTTAATATGTGTGTCATTTATTTTGAGAAAATAATTTTTACTTTTTTCTGTTATATTTAATATATTTTATTACACAAAAATATGGCTATACTGCCAACCAAGGTTTATAGGTTTAAAGAGGAAATTTCGACGCAATTTGTCTACTCACTTTGAAAGTACGTATCGTACCTCAAAAACGTTCCGTGCCAAGTTATTCAGGCTAGTTCTGTTAATAAAATATCTATTTCCTACGCCTTTTAAAATTCTTTTAAGGCTGTAATCTCGATGGTACCGATTAATCCTTCGTATCCTTTCCATTCTTATCTCAACTTCACGATGTGTCCATTCTATTCCTAATCGGTGCGGTTGAGACAAGGAAGTTAACCTCCGTTGAACACCTCCTTCGTGTCTTCTCCATTCTACGTGACATTGGCGAAATCATTCGTGCTATTTTGACACTATTGAAAGCCATTATTTCAAATGAATGAATAATGTTCAGGCCAATTGATGTTTTGGCTAAAGATTGGTTTTTAATATACTAATCTTACATATTTTATTACGGATACACGATATTTTATTACGTCATTAATCCGTAAGTTATTTGCTTGTTTAGAATAGGTATTACATTATGTACCATTTGGCCTGAAGGCCAAATTTACATCATCCATCCGTAATTGGCTTCTTTAGAGCAGTTAACACATTGTGTACCATTTATGGTACATGTGGCGCCGCAATCAGTTCGATTGTAAAAGTCACATAGTTCGGAACTTTTCAGTTAATAAAAAGAACCTGCTGTATTAGAATTTGTCAAATAAAACCGAGGGAAATAAAATGTTTAAAAGAAGGTATATAACACAGAGATAACATTTATTGTTTTTATTTGTTTATGATCGACAAGTTTCTATAGTTATTCTTTCATCTTTTATTTTTGGTATTGATCCAGTGATCTAACTTTTAATTCTATCTCTAATGATAAGCAATATGGAAGTACAAGACGCAGATAGTTCTAGCTTTACTTCCAGTGAAATTGAACTCGCAGTTCATATAAAACGGTCGCATAAATTTATATTATCATCTTCCGACGAGGCAAGCAATGCATCAATTGAGGTTAACTCCGAAAATGAAGATGAAGCACAAAATATTACTGATAATTTACTAGATCAATGGATTAACCCCAGTGGAAATAGACCTAAACCTATACCATTCATAGGCACACCTGGAATAACATTAATGGATTATTTGTGTAATGAAGAAGATTTTTACATGCTACTTGTTACCGAAGAAATGTTCCAAGACATAGTAGAACAGACTAACATCTATGCGATGCAAACATTGGCTCAAAATGAGTCATGTCGCCTGAACAAATGGATTCCCACTAACAAATGTGAAATAAAAAAACTTTTTGGTCTACTTATTTGGATGGGATTAGTAAAATTACCTGAAATAAACTTATATTGGACACAAGATCCAATGTTCTCCCAACGCTTTCCTCCATCAGTAATGCCCAGAAACCGTTTTGAGATACTGTTACGAATGCTGCATTTTGTGAACAACGAAAATGCAAATTCAGAAGACCATCTCTATAAAATCAAACCAGTTATTGATAAACTAAAAGAAAATTATGCAAAATATTACGTACCACCAGAAATGTTATGTATTGACGAATCCATAATACCATTAGGAGGCCGTGTTGTTTATAGACACATTAAACAGAAACAGCGCAGATATGGTGTAAAGTTATGCAAGTTATGCTTCAAACCAGGATATATATACAATTTTGAAATTTATTGTGGTCAACAATCTGGCAAAGAGCGAACTACACCTATAGCGGTTGTTACATCACTTTGTCAAAATATTTTTGATAAGGGGCGTACTCTATGTGTTAATAAATGGTATTCTAGCATTGATTTAGCCGAAGAACTTATTAATAGAAACACTCATGTAATAGGAACAATTAGTTCAAATTGTAGTAGAATTTCTAAAGAAGTTGTGCAAAAAAAATTACAACGAGGAGAAATATTTGTAAAAGAAAACAAAGATGGAATAACATTGATGAAGTGGAAGGAGAAACGAGACGTTCTATTGATATCTACCAAACATTCTGTAGAGATGGTTAAAGTTAGAAAAAAAGGATATGATATTGTTAAACCGAAGCTTGTGATTGATTATAATGAATCCAAGAGTTCAATTTATGTTTCTGACCAAATGGGAACATGCTTTAGTTTATTATGCAAAACTTTAAAATGGTATAAAAAAGTAGCATTCGAGCTTTTTCTTAATACATCAGTTGTTAATGCTTGGATATTATATAATACTCAGCAACATAAATCTTTATCAATAGTAGAATTCAGAAAACGATTAATTAACTATTTATGTTACTGTGAAGATGAAAAGAATAAGTTATCTCTTGAAATTGCCACAAACTCTAGAAAACAACATGAAATTAAGAAGCAAGAGGGCAATGCAGTCAAAGTTAGAAAACGTTGCACTTCTTGCTATAAACAAAATGTCCAAAAATTCGGCACTGAATTAGCAAGACAAAAAACTAAAAGAGTAATGACATTTTGCAATGATTGCCCAAACAAGCCATTTTTATGCATCCCTTGCTTTAACAAAGTCAACCATTACATTTAATTATTATTGTTTATATAAAACTTAACAAATTTCTATACCTTGTTCTATACTGCATTGTTTATAAAACATTGTTCTTTTTGTGGAAATATATTTTACAGTATTAAACTTGTCTTAAAATAGATCTTTTTAGTGAATGAAATAAACATGTCCCACACCACACCTGCATACAATACATTTTGTTATACAAATAGGGCTGTCATGATATTAATGGTACAATAACAGTATCCTAAAAACATTCAACACTTCCAACCTAACACCTATCAAACTGGATATCCTTTTCCTTAAATATTTTCATTATAAGTAAAACTTAATAAGAAAATGAAAGTCTTTTTATTTTTTACTTTTTAATCACTTATAAATAATTTGTATTCTATTTGCAATGCTGAATTTTTTTCTAAAACCAAAAAGCTCATAATGGTAACAATTAATTTTATTTATTTAATGGTCATCTTCATAGCCACTGGGAAGTGCATTGATATGGGGATTGTGGAACAGAGATTTTTGGCCATCACCCCATGGGAAGCGCTGAAATTTCACAAATTTTATATTAAAAAGTAGACAATGCTAGAATTAGAAAAAAATGTTCTAAATTAACAGAACTAATAGGCCATCTGGATCAGGAACATTCAGTATCATGTGTGTTTCTCCAAATTTCCCCACTTAAAGCACATATAATGTGTGCATGCAATAATGCCTAACAGGGTTTACTTAATTTTGTTCACACCCATATATGAGATTATAAATAACTTTTAACAAATTTAAATATTGCTACTTCAAAATTATTCTTATCTTCTTATTTAAGAATCGATTACATTACACTAATTGAAATAAAATACTAGTTAAATGTGAAATTTGTGATTTTTTGCTTGACAATAAAATTACTACTACTACTTGTCACTAATATAAAAGGACATCAACTAATCCAAAAATGATTGACATGAGATTGAAGTACTTAAATAATATTTATGTAAGAACAAAACTATAAAATCTATCATTACATTTTTTGTGTTACATATAACTGGTCCAATGATATAAAGACTCATGCTGGAACTTTCTAGATAATACTAGGGACAGAACGCTGTGGAAACAAATTGGAGGCATATGCCCTGCAGTGAGCAAACATATGTTGATAAAGTTGTATTAAAATAATTCTTACCTTTGTGCGGACACGCATGTATTCATAGGGAACGAATGGAGGTCGCTCATGGTGTTCTTGGTGAGCTAAGTAGGCATTGAGCATTCCTAGACCTACTGCCGGGAATCCTACGAAGAACGACAGTTTCTTCCATAGTTTATAGCCTCCTGCAGAAAAATGTTATAGGTCATGTTTCTATTAGTAAATATAATGAAGATTGATAAGCATAATAGGGTTATGTGATTACATAATTTACGAATATCTGTAACTTTAAAAACGCACCTCCGTGTCCACCAGCTGTAGCGGCGTGGGATGCAGCCCGTGCCTGCTTTCTCAAATACAATGTCGCAGCTCGTTGAAGAATTGTCGCCATTTTTACGAATATTAAATTATACGGCTCTGACTAAAATTGTCAAATATGTCAAATTAATAGGTGTTATCGATTTAAACAAGTGTTGCCAGTAAAATTTTATTTTTTTAATAATTATGTCAGAAAAACATCGATGAACAAAAACTTTTCAGCTACGTTGATATATATATATATATATATATATATATATATATATATATATATATATATATATATATATGTATATATGTATATATGTATATATATATATGTTAATGATGGAAAGGATATGTATGTATGTATGTAGATTAACCCTTTCGGTACGCACGCATTCTACGTCGCGCCGTCCCCGCTGACCGAGCAGTCGCGGCAAGCGTCCGTACTTGCGGAACAACTGTAAGCGCCTGTCAGACGCACAATACCACGCTATCTTACGCAGAGCGAGTGCAGTCGCTCGTAAAAAAAATGCTTAAAAAATTATAACATAATGCAATAGAAAATATAATTTAATAATATAAATGAAACACATAAACATCCAGATTTTATAATTTAATAATGTAATTTTGTATGATAAGTTTGAAAGCACGGGTATACGTAAAGGCCTACGTCACATGTTTTACATTGATAATGTGATTGTCGTTGAACACCATTCTTAACACATACCGTGAAAATATTCCGAACGTCTGAGCGAGCCGAGACAAGCGTACTGTTCAAATATGTTTCTTATAGTGTTGCTCATTTCGTCAGTTTATTATTAGGCAGCGTAAAACAAGTGCAAAATACTTGCGATGGATTACCATGGAGATAACATATATATTCTGCTCATAAAGAGTCGTGAGTGACCTAAGTCACCGTTCGTACACAACGAGCATCAAATGTTGGGTGACCATAGTCACCGCTCGTACAGAGCGAGCGTCAGGCGTTGGGTGACTATAGTCACCGCTCGGACAGAGCGAGCGTCGGGCGTTGGGTGACTATAGTCACCGCTCGGGCCTAAAGGGTTAATAAATGTCTATTTTTAAGATTTTGTCAATCTATCTGTCTAGGTCTTGGAAAACGCTAAAATGAATTCAATAGTCATCCAAGCAGTTTTTGGCTCACCTAAGGGTCCTTTGAACTGCCACTAGGTAATTGATTCTTGGATGGATCTTTCAGAGTTTCGGCATCGTTTTAGGAATGAGTAAATTCTTTGAAATCTGTACTTTAATAAATTTTAAATGACGATAAATAAGGTAAAGCAGTGGTTTATAAACTGTGTGGTCCCTGCCATGTCATTTTTTTCCGTGGATGTTGTGCGACAACTACGGGAACCAATATCATTTTATAGACAACACGGTCTACCCGAGTTATGAAAACCATTCTGCGATCCCCAACTCATCCGTCAAACGTAGGGATTACGGCAACATCCCTCAATTTTGAGAAAGACTGTTTGAAAAATGTTCAATGAATTATTACGGCTGTGATAATTAATCGATGAATTACATTGGAGTAAAAATATTGCATATCATGACGACCAATTGCCTCAGTCAGGGTTCGATCCCCGCATCGGAATAAATTTATGTATGGCTTAGAAATATTTATTCCGAGTCTGGTAATCCCGCCCAACCCGCATTGGATAAGCGTGGTGGGTTAACGTCTGTTCCTCCAAAAATGGAAAGGATCGTGCTCAGAGTGGGACATATATGGGCTATTAAAAAAAATATCATAACTAGTAAAAGAGGAATGTAATGTTACTTAATAGAAAAAAACCAACAAAAAGGTGAGAAAAATTATAAGCTTATATTAGGTTAATGATACTATATAGAATATGTTGGTATTAAAATGTAGCTATATATAATATAAATAGAATATTTTTACTAATTAATTTAATGTATTTTTTGTTAATTATAATATGGGTAGTGGTTGGTCGAATGCTGCAAATAGATGTTGATTGAGATTTATGGAGTTGTTTCCTCGAGCATCGGCTAAACTTCCAGGGAAGTGGCGTTCGAATATTACCCTTGGTGACACCTGAAATAATACAATACACATTGATTAACAGACAATAATAATTATTATAATGTGTGGCCTGTATTACTATAATTTTATTTTATTATCAGTATAAAACAGAATTGGTAAAACATACTCGCATATGATTTATTAAAAAAATTATTTTATATCACGTCAAGACTTTGTTGTTGACACCTTTGTTGGTGATTTAATTCAGAATTTCTGATTAACAGCGTGAGAAATTAAACGGTCAATTGGCAGATGATGCTAGTTCTAAAAATATTTTGATTCGATTATTAATTTATATACAAAGTTATAGTTTTATAGTTAACTAAGTATGTTGAATGCAATTTTCTTCAATACTTTTTAAAGGTATCTCATCCTTTCCTTTAAATGTGCAAATCGGAAGCCGGAATACCTGTGCAAATATGGCGGTCGCAGGAATGACACGAAGGTCAAATAAAACACCAATTATTCAGTTTTAATTTAAAGAGTAAGCGATTCACTCTAATGATTGCCTAAACAGTTCTTAATACCAAAGTGAAACTTATGTTTGTTTATTTTATGGAGGAGTTAGGCAAACGAGCAAGTGATTCTTCTGATGGTAAGTAAGTAATTCTTCAGATAGTAGGCAAGTAATCACCGCTACTATAGGTACTGAATATTATGTGTTATACCTGAAAGTAAAGATGAAAATAATAGGAGAGGAAGAAAGATTTTATGGGAGGGGAGAAAGGAATTAAATGAAGGGTAAAAGGCCGGTAACAGAAAAATCTACCACTTAACGCCGATATACTGTGAGAGTATGGTACGCCTCCAGTTTAAAAGGCTTATGCTCAGGCGCACGGCTCTACTGCTATTGCTAAAATAGCAAACTTGGAGATTATTTCTAATGTCACTATTTCTGAGATGCCTATATTTAACTGTGGATTACGTCCTTTAAACGCTATAAGGGTGAAACCGAGAGATTTTTTCTTAATAGCATTGTTTGTCAGAAAGCGGATTTTGCTAATGCTAAAATATAAGGCGTATATGAGCAAATAAGTCATAACAAGATTTTTATCGATTTCATAAATTTTAATAATTATACGATACAGAAAAATTCTTTATTTTCCGTTCATAAATACAGATTATATACAGAATTTAGAATACATTTAATTAATATAAAACATAAGATAGATTAAATATTGCCGATTATAAATATTATCATGATTCTTATACTATAATTTTAATTATGTTCCCGATGTAGAATGGGGGTCACCAATCTGGGTAAAAACCAATCTGCGATCCCCAATTTGCCTGTCAAATGTAGGAATTATGATGCTAAGACGTTTTTACATCAACGTTTCAACATATCGGCCAGACCATTTGATGTTTTGACTAAATATTGATATAATATGTGAATGGAAGGATCGGTAGGGGAAAACCACGGAAGACATACTTTGAGAGATTAAAATTAAGGTGTTGTGACAAAAATTGAAAAGGGATGCTTAGATGGTTTGGGCATATATAGAGGGCGGATGAAAGACGACTGGCAAAAGAAATTTATGTTGCGAATGTGGATAGAAGGGTCGATAAGGGAAGACCACGCAAAACATACCTTGACCAAATTGCCGAAGTTTTTAAGAAAGGCCAGAGCAAGAGTACCCTTTACTGGCAGGCTTGTATGACGCGAGTGATGAGTGTGGAGTAAGCAAGGAAAGTATGCCGAGATCGTAGCAGATGGAGATATGTGGTCTCTGCCTACCCCTACGGGAAACAGGCGTAACGATAAGTATTTATGTATATTTATATATTGATATATTATCACACAATATTCATTACATCATTAATCCGTAAGTAATTAGCTTGTTAAGAGTTGTTCCATTTAAAGTATATTCGTGTATCATTTATAGTACACATGCCCTGAAGTTTAAGTTAAACGTGTTTCTATATATAAATAGTAGACGTGATATGGAACTTAATTGTGAGGGAAGCTTGTGTTTAGTAGTGCATTGATATGGCTGTATTGATTGATGGAGTACGTAAACATCTACACTATATATTATTATATTTCTTACCTCAGTAAGCCTAATATAACTAATAAATAAATGTGACAGAAAGGGATTGTTCATTGTGTACAAGGTTCGCTCAGTTCGACAGTAAGGGAAACAAAATTTAAACTTGTGTATATTAATAGCCAATAAATATATTATTATTGTAGGTTTGTAGGGGTTAGCAACAAAAAAAGATTTTACTTCATAGATCATTACCATTGAACCATATTCAACCATAAATATATTTATATCAGCCCACAGCAGTCCACTGCTGGATATAACCCTCACCCAAGTTGCGCCACGTAACTCGATCTTCGGCTACACGCAGTCTCTGCCAGGCGCGAACGTGTTCAGATAGACGAGACTCCTAGCGACGTGTACGGCGTCAATAGACGTTCGCAGGTTTTACACTACTTAAAAGTTCGTTAAGTATTGCAATTAATTTAAATAATTCTGTAATGCGAACTCCGTTCGCGTTTCATGCTCGCCACGTCGCTCGACGGTGTGATAGTGCGCCAACACGACCCGGCACACGAGTGCATGCTAAGCGAACCGACAGACGTGAATGCGATATGCGCGAACGAGTTCCGTATGCTGTATTTTCTGTCGGTAAACATTGACTTTTGCGAAGTTTTCAAGGGGAATATACTTCATCTCCGTTCATAGGAAAAACATTACGAAATATATTTTATTTTAAAAATAAATATATTTTTTTTATATATTCACGCCTATCACCCGCAGGGGTTGGCAGATGCCACAGAGCTTCATCCGCTTCCATTCATCGCAGCGAAACGGCTCTCCATTAGTCGCTTTTCGCCCTCGTGAGAATCAGGACGTGACGGTTGGCAAACCACGTGGCCGTCATTTTCAACAAATTAGGTATATTTAATTCGTCGTAGTGAATCCCACGAGCCGCAAGGAAGGATGAAGGTCAATTAGAAATAAAACTCTGCCAAATTAAGATTTTCTGTAAGCGCTGGACAGGCTACACTAGTTACAACTAGGATTTAGCCGGAATATGAAAAAGCATCATATCAAACAATTGTCATAACAGAATTGATTGAAAAGTAATTCTGAATCAATTATATTACAATATTTACAAAAATATAGGAATTCAGAAAGGAATCAAGCAACAACTTCTTGATTAATAATATTGATGCAGAATCTTATCATAAAATAAAAATATGTTACTATGCTTTTGTTTTATTTTATGGTGCGTAGCTGTATGTAGATTTTTAATATTTATAAAATAGATAATATGACACAAGGATTATGAATAGCTAGCTAATCGCAACAAACCATACAACGATAACTCTATAATCAAATACAGATAGATAGAAGACCACTTGTTTATTCAGGCCCAAAACAAAAAACATCAAAATAAAATGAAGCTAAAAATTAGAGCAAAATACTGCACAAAATTTATCGATACTATCAATGAGACTATATGAATTTCTGTAATTAAATATGGATCCCTAATAAAAAGTTTCACTAAAACTAAACCAAGACGAACGTGTGCGGTCGGTTTCTCATTGCTCTTACCTTTTTAGTTTTAACGTGCTCAAAGTTGAACCCCATGTAGAACGCCGTCTGCTGTGCCTGCCGCAAACTTCTCATTCGCACTTTAGCATCACGCTCAAGTAAACGCATAAGGAACCCTCGAGATGCTGTCGACAAATCGTTTGCACTCTCCGGAAGGGTGCCGGGTAAAGGCTTCTCGCAGTTTCGCCTTGGATCTGCAGTAGTACTAAAATGAAATATAAAAATTACTAGTAAAGTCTGGCACCAAAGTCATTGACATAGTTCTCCGAGTGATCAAATTAAAGTAGCAATGGGCTGGTCACGTTTGTGGTCGTCTTAAATATATGTATTCTTCAGTGCTTTTTGGTAGAGAACCAAAACCATATATTTATCCTGATATAAGGATCGAACCCGTGACAATGGCTCCGTAGGCGGCAGCCCCACCATCGGGCTAATTAGTCGTGTAGTGCAGAATGTAATAAAGCGTGTCACATATGTATACACATACATATTGACGCGCCTGTTTCCCGTAGGGGTAGGCAGAGACAACAGATCTCTATCCGCCACGATCCCGGCACACCTTCCTTGCTTCCTCCGCACTCATCCATCTTTTCATCCATCCATCCTTTCACATTAATCGTAACGAAACGAGTCTCTGTTGGTCGCTTCTCGCCCTCGTGGGAATCAGGACGTGACGGGTGGCAAACCACGTCGTCGTCAATTTAAAAAAAATTAGGTATATTATAATTTGTCATAGTGAATCCCACGAGCCGCAAGAGAGAATGGAGGTCACTATCCGGGGGGTGCCCAATCCCGGGACGGTCGGCACGTTTGCGACTAAGCTCGCCCCTAGCAACGCATGCATCGGCACAGCAGATCGTGGATTGGCGGAGAGGAAGACAAAAGGATAGAAAAGAAAGGGAGGAGAAGGGCAAAGGAAAGGAAAGATGGATTTAGACAGGATGATAGGGATGTGATACTACTGATTAAGTAGAATTATTTTATATATTTAATAGTATTTGTGTTTACCAATAATTTATATTTACTTTTAAAGGGTCATCAAATATTGCACAGGAATTCGGAAATTATTCATAGTAATAAATTAAGTAAATCATTCATACAAATCACTCTAGTTTCTTGTAAAAGTCTCATCTGATCCCTCTAGTTATTTCTAAAATTATTCCTGAAAAATTAAATTTTCAAACGTTTATAGGCTTGGGGATCGTGACAAAAATGCAGCAGAAATTAATTAAACATAAACACTCCAATTTAATTTATATGTATAAATTAAATTATATATTATATTATGTTAATGTAATGAAATACACGGTAAAAAAATGTTTTATGTTTTCTAAATGACGTTGTGGACATTCCCGCATTTTATGAAATCTTTATTATTCAGTAACGAGAAATAGCATTTAAGGACAGCACATGAAAGGAATTTTCATGTGTAGTCATTAAATATTATTTTTCGTCACAATGTCACAATTTAATATAAAACGATATTAACTAGCTAATCTAGTATTACATTTAGCTTGACGTTTATTTTTCTTCATAGTTTTTATATAATTATGAATTTGATGCGAATTTTAAAAAGTAATACTTAACGAGAATACGTTTTTAAAGTTGTATATTCTTGTTTCATTCATATTTTCTAGTTTATAACTGATTTGTTCAATTCAAATACCATACTAACCTGTTCGTGGATGCAGTATGGTATGTAGTGACGTCTGTAACAGTTTTAGTTTCATCGTCATTGCTGTCATTTGCTCTAGTGCCAATAGCAGGTACGGGAAACTGAAATCAAATGTGTATAGAGTGAGTAAAGAGATGAGAGTAAAAAGAGATGTCCATTTGTTTTTTAGCACCACGCATCAAGTGGAGGAGAGGTTTACAATTGCGGTTAAGGTATGTCTGGGTCTTAATCTCTGAACTAAATGTTCTAAAAAAGAGGAAAAAGAACATATTCATGTGAATAATAGCAAAAAAATATATATATTCATTGCATTGCGCCTTTTGTATCTTTATTTCATCAGAGTTTGTGTTTTTTCTACAGCATATTCCTTCCTATTCCTGCAGGAATGGACGTTAAATCTACTGCACGTGGGGCATACACAATTGGAATAAATAGAACTGGGTTTCGAACCCTTTCTCGCGTTCTATACAACTAAAACCCACTGAGTGAGACATAACAGCCTCAGTTTTCATTATATACTTACATCATTTTTTCTCAGGTAACACTTCAGACAAAACATTGGAAGAATACAAATAGGCAACGAGTTCCCCTGTCAAATTATAAAGTCGCGAATAAACCAGCGAACATAAAACAATAATAAAGCATTCACTTTAACAGGTAGCAAAAGTAATGGAAGTGTAATTTAGTCAGGCCACTTCTTATTCACAAATGCGGCCGAATCGTGACCAGATGAAGTACAAACATTCATTGCGTTCGGTCACATTGATAAAGATAAGAATTGATTAGTAGTCAGAGCGCTAATTCTAACGGTGGTTCGCTCTTAATTTATCGATTGAGTGACTGCGGATGTAAGCTAAGTGACCAATTGTTAGGTCCCGCGCAAAACGTTAACATCTAACGCGTACTTAAGTAGCAGCGTATAAAATTGATACTTTATCGTTTGTATCCTTTTGGCGTGAATAATTAAAATCAAATCTCACGCGTTTCAATCGAAATCGATCGATTTGTTTAAATATTTTTATACCTATTCCACCGTCTGCACCGTTGATGCTAGACGCAATCATTCAGTAGTCTATTTTAAAATGGTATGGTTAAAATTCTACTGCTACATTGTCGGCGAGTACGTGAGATGGGTTTTGCCTCTTTATACATATTTACTGGTCTATTTTAATGTAATGGTGAGTTCTATCACAATCTTTGAAAACCATTACACCGCCCCCGCGTTAAGGTGCATTTATCTCGGTGTACTAACAACGTTAAGACGTGCTGTAAATACCGAGTGTACAATTAAGGCAGTGGCTCCCTATTTTTAGCCAGACGAGCCAGGTTGGATTTTTTTCTTCGCTTGGACGCCTATGGTCGGCGGGTTGTGGTGTCGCTCTACAACATATATAGGGTTGCCGTAATTTACATTTTTTTCTGCATGCACGACGAATGCAGGAAAAAATGTAAATTAAGGAATTAACTGATCTTCTTTATTGGATCCTGTCTATATAAAATTAAAAAAAAAACTATGAAATAATTTATTATAAAGTTCAACATTGCAAAATGAAAAAAGATGCACCCATTTGTAGGTCGAAGAATTTATTTTTTAGAATGGTTTTTTCACTGCCAGCCCTACTCGAGACTAAACATGAGGTTTATTTAAAATTAGTGCGCATAATATAAGGGATCGAGTACTTATACGGTTGTTTCTTATTGTAAAATGATCACCATTGGATGTAAATTGAAGTTGGTACGCGCATGTCCATTGGCTATTAAGTCAAAGTTATGGTCGTATCTATATTTTATGGTATAGGCTGGAAGTTAAATCGATAATGAATAGATATTGGTATGTTTTATATATACTTGCTATGGCGATACGTTGGCAATCGTAGCCTAATAATTCATTGATGGCGTTGTTCGTACGTAACAATAATAGTGCAATATTTACTGTATGGATGGAGTTATTGATAACACCTATGAGCAATTGTTGATAACTTTAAGTTATAAACAATATACGATTAAGTTTAGTATTTGGTAATAATGAACACTCGCTTAGCAACACCATAAACACTTCGATATATGCAACACCATACGCGGGTAGCCCACTGCCTATGATGTTGGAGATATTTATGGGCTGCCTTGATTGATTTCCGTCAGGCGATACGCTTGCTCTGCTTTTCCTACCTCTTATTATTATTATTAATTTTTTTATAAAAAAAGTAAAAATTTCTTTGCATCTGCCCCATAAAGTTTTACCTTTTTAAAATCTATACCTACAGCTGGTAAGCGATAACCATCTTTCATTGCCTTACATGTATTACCAAAGAAAAATAGAATCTTTTCTTTTCATATATTGAAGTAAATCACGAGATACCTTATAGTTTATTAGTGCGCCTGTGGTGCTTAAGAAGTAAGATTCATTTTACGACTTTTAAATCTCATTTTAAAACGTGTTAGGTTTAAAAAATATATCAGCATAAACCACTGTTTATGTCTCTTTAACGATCTTACTTCTGTGGGCTCTTATACAATTCAACTATAAATTATATCAGATGTTTTATTTAATTGAAAGGTATATTCGGGATCAGCTTAAGTATACTTTAACTGGTAGAAAATGCCTCCCCGTTTTAATTCCGCTATATATACTTTAATAATACTAAAAGGCCTTTATTTACCATCATTCGACATGTACATTAAGATTAAATAAATACATTTAATTGATGTTCATTTATATATAAATGAACATCAATTATAATGTATTTATTTATATTATATATATATATATATATATATATATATATATATATATATATATATATATATATATATATATATTCTAAATAAATCAAAGTATATTTAATAACGTACCAATACTTTAGGTATAGGACTATAACTAGGTATTCTTCACTATTAAATAATAACCATATATTGATACCGAAAAAATAATCTTATTTCCATGAACGTAAAGAACAAACAGAACTGAACCACAAGAAATAAATGTACGTTTGCCTTCAGGTCCAATAAACTCTCCTCAATCCGTAGGCGGGTTTTCCCGCATCAATATTGAGTTCCAAGAACACTTATCCCGATCGATCAAACATACAATTCATGCGTATAGATATTATAATTTGCTTCCACTTCAAATTTAATATATTCCCTTCTGTAGGTTTGAATTAAATATCATATAATGTTATTTATGCATTATACACTATTTTACTAATAACATTGACGTCCTCTTTCGTACGTAATATAATTTTCGCACACGATCGAACAATTACCCTTGATACTACAATACTATGATATATGATGATTCTACACTACATATATGTTGATTGCAGGATATATACTAAATAAACGCACTCTCTCATCGAATCCTAGCTCATTGATAAGCTATAGCATAATAATCTGCTCGAAACAAACCCTAATTATACTGCATTTCAATTTAAAATATTCTTATAAAACTAAACAAGCCTACTTCATCTCCTGACTACACCAATATCCTACCTATTTGGGTTCTTACTTGTCCTAAATTTCCGTTCAGCACCATTATTTGTCAAGTTGAGCTTCTTTTAGACCTTTTTGGACCGTCGTCAATCTTGTGGTGGGTAGCTTTCCACGGGAACATTTTGTCGTGCGCAAGTTTCACCATGTGATCTTTTGGGCGTCTTTGCATGACATGCGTTCGTACCACCTTAAACTAAACAAACTTAACTAAACTAAACAGACTTAAATTATTCCCAATGATACTTACAAATACAAATATGTTTATCATTATTATAAAAGTATTCATTTAATCAAGTTTTTATGTCAATTTATCTATTGTCAATAATTTGTAATTAAAATAATTTCAACATCTATATAGTTACGACTATTTAGATTTATCGTCTTTCGTTTAATTATACACAACTTCTCTTGACACCCCTACAGTATTTTTTTTATAATAGGGTTTTATAATATTTGTCATTGTATACGGATTATATACATGGAATTAAACATCTACATCTGCAAATGTCCACATTATTTTTGTGTCAATAAAAGAGTGTACGTGTATAAATCAACGACTTTGTGTGGTTTTTATTTAAATCTAACAAACCTTCAAAAATCTGTCTTTCAAAAATTGTAATGCGTGCTTCTATTAGGCAAGCTTATTCAAATTAAAACTGTTATTAAAATTATTACATTATATTAA
The DNA here is from genome assembly GCA_031353405.1 of Baronia brevicornis. Taxonomy (NCBI): domain Eukaryota; kingdom Metazoa; phylum Arthropoda; class Insecta; order Lepidoptera; family Papilionidae; genus Baronia; species Baronia brevicornis. The sequence continues at coordinate 52,480 of JASFAT010002864.1, forward strand.
AATCATTACTTTCTACATTTTACTTTTATTCTAGATAATTTATAGTTGATTGAAACAATTGTAAGGAACAAACAGACATAATACGACCTTGGAACCTTCAAAAGCAAGACCGTACTTAATTCGAAGACCGGCAACAATTCTGCCATGCCTACGATGTTGCAGATGTCTATGGGTAGAGTAAATTGTCTTTCATCAGGCGATAAGTTTGCTCGTTTGCTTTCCTATCTCATAAATAAGCAATATTACATTGTAAATGACAATAGATAATAGACATATAGAGAATGAATATAACATTGGCATTTCTCAGGTATATTTAAAGTTTTAAGTATCTGTCATTTAGAATTTGTTAAAAATCAATTGCAAAATTCGGACCGAACAGATAAACAGGCAAGAAAGCGAATAAATAACAACCTTTAACAAACCTATGTTAAGGTTGAGTTGCTAAATCCACTGGATCTATTGAAACGATTGATTATGAAATAATATTAACGTACAACAAAGCAGTTGATGTTTACGTCAAAACTATTGTTATAATATTTACAATGGCACAGTGCGAAAATGGAATAAACACTGAAAAATTGGTCACTTAAAAACGACGGTATAAGTAACAGATTCAATAATGGTAAACACTAACCACTATGGGGAGGTTCAAAAGGATATACAAAATTATAAAATAAAAACCCTTACACTCATAATCCCATACTAGAATTTCCAGTATGGGTGCCATTTTAAACGCACAAATTACAAGTAGAAATAACCAAGCTCAGAATAAATACCTGTAGGCCACACAAATATTAATGAGATATTTAGTGGGACTAACGGTGTAGACTAATTATTAATAATTCAATGTGAAAGAAGAATTTTTAATTTCAAGAATTCGATATTTTTAATAAGAATTGAGAACCAAAATCACTCAAAATAGCTTTTTGAATAAAAAAATCGAAATGGCAAATGGCTGGTTGAGTTTTTTAGACAACTGACAACCATTGAACTAGACAGTGCTGGAATGGAGACCTCCCGTTGACAAACGTATTATTAAATGATATTTTAAACAAACAAAAAAAAGTAAACATAAAACGTATAAACCGTGGGTCAGATAGGGTGATGATCTATGCAGATCTACGCAGAAAACTAACAGATTTTGTAAGGCCGAAGACAGCTATGTCCAGCAGCGGGTTGCCGCAGGCTTCTGATAACGAAGCATTATTATAAGGTGAATATTTCAAATAGTTTGAATTGGAATTCATTGATAAATAATTCAATAGTTTTTTTAAGAGAAGGGATGTCCAATGTTATTGTAATTTTTCTCCTAATAATGGAACGTGAAAGGCTGTAACTTTTTGTCCTAATTGGTAATGTCAGCTATCTGTCTGCTATGCTAGAGAAAAGGTTGTGACGAAAGAATAATGGCAGTGTGGTCCGTCTACAATTAAGACTGGCCGTTAATTATGATTATTACGTCATTGTGATAACATGAAAGAGAGAGAAGTGTACTTTACGATTTTTTAAATATTGATAAAGGTATGGTGTAATTTTATTTTAAATTAAAATGATCATTATACATTGTTTTAGAGAATGAGCAAGATCTCTTCAAATCTAATATGTATAGGTGAACAGATTTGAGTAAAATGTAAAACATTGTATGTATTTTCAAGAAGTAACCAATAAATCAAATAAATATATATTGCAGGGCGGTGAAAGGTGGCAAAGTTATCGCAGTGGGATGGCTTTGTGCTGGGTGACTGACCTACCTAATGAGTCGGTTACGGTGAATTCTCCAAAATTAGGAGAGGACTTACACACTTTTAACAATGGTGATTTCCCGTCTATTCATGTTACCATTAAAAGGTTTCCGTTTTTGTACAGGGTACAGAACGCCGAAATTTGCAAAACCTTCCTTAATATCCACAAACATTGTTTCCGGCACTTGTCGGCAGTCATATTACTTTTAAACGATGCTTCATTACTTAGTTTTACGTTTCACCTTGTCGCATCAATTCAGATTATGACCGCAAGGTTAGGAACTTATACAAAAACTCCGATGTAACAATAATTCCACGAGTCCCGATCTGTGAATATTAAAAGGTCGTCTATTTATATTTGACGTCTGAAATCTTTGACGGTGTTGCACTCGGTGAAGCTCAACACAATTGTTTGTGGGACACCAACACACAAATGATTCTATAGTCTTTTGTGTTATATATAACGACATTTACTAGGTACTATGCGTTCTGCTTACGGCGACACACGGGATCTTTATCTTCGATGTAATAAAATCTTCCAAGTCAAATTAATTTATTTTTCTATTCCATGTACATATATATCTTATTCATACTTTATTCACACTTTATCAATTTACATTTTATATTTTATATCTCATTTTCTTGCTACCAAAAGAGTATACTTGGAAATACCGTCCGGTCGGCGGAGTGATGCAATGATTGCCCATTTGGACGAGCTTCAAGCAAGTGTCTGATGGGTAACCGCACAACACCACGACCAGTGGCGTGTTCCCATATCAGAGGGCAAGAAAGATAATCGAGCATGATGAGATGCCTGTCTTTGGCGAATATTTCCCCAAACGCACTGGCCTGTTCATCGTCGATTTCTTGGAGATATCCTTTATGAGATTCTCCCTGCGTCAGATTGCAGAGCGAGAGTCATAGACCATGACGAGCATCAGATAATTAATTACATTTTCTAATGCGACAAGTAAAAAACCGTCCCAATTCCAGAGAGGCCTATACTCATAAATCAATTGCTATGGCCTGTTCATAGATAGCTAGGGATAGATGAAATTTGTTATCAAATCCATTAGTGAATAGACATCAGCGATACTATTTTCAAGATAGTATATATCGTTATTAAAAGTATTAAATATTTGCACCTCCGTCTTCACATTAAAGAAGAACACAAGATTATTTAAAAAAGACTACATGATTGGCTAATTAGATGGTAATATTTATAATACTAAGGACTTTTTTTGCTTTTAAAGTTGGATCGAATGTATGTAATAGATAAATCAATTATAATGTTAATGACAATGTAACAGTTTATTAATAATTTAATGCTTTGTAACCATAAGCGACTTATGTATTTAGATCTCTATGTATGAAATAACTAATTAAATTTGTACGTCATAAGTGGCAATTTGATGGAGCTTTTTTCATCTTATTACACCATCACATTATGCAAATAAAGAATTATTATTAAAAGTTTAAAGATGAAATGCTAATATCTTTAGGAGAACGGAACGTATAAGGGAGGAATGACGATAAACGCAAGGGCCTTTACTTAATTGATTCAAGTCCCGCACCGGGATAAGTAAATGGATATCTACAGGTATTTATTTCCAGGTTCGCCAATCTACCTTGAACAAGCGTGGCGGCTTATTATCCATTCTACTATAAATCAGGAGGCCCTGTACCCCACAGTGTGCCATATATGGCCTGTAAAAGTATAAAATTAAATGAATAACATATTCAAAATGTATTAAGTAATTCTTTAATTCTATCTTAATCTAAAGTAAGATTTTTTTAATTCGGTAAAAAAATCTATTATAGTCTTAATAGATTGTTTCCAAACATACAAAAAAAAACACATTTATTAGGAATAATTAATTAGATATCTACCGGGCTGTTAGTTAATGTATAATCGTGTAGGGTTAAATAAATAAAAACTCACAAGAGTACATATAATAAATACCGTACAATAAAAATTAAACTGAGACATGGAAAACAACCAGCTAAAGAATTTGGGAAAGCAAGTGAAATTAACTAATAGGGAATGATTAATAAAAACTATATTTGATTAGATGGTTTAAGCGAAAATGTTCAATTTCCTCCTTCCTGGTCGCTCCTTTCGACGGAGTTGTAGTCGAAAATGCCAAGCCAAACAAAACAGACACTTCAGAAAATAACGGATAGCAGGCCAGACGAAAAACAAAAAGAGCAAATTTATACTTTTGACCATTGTGGTAGCGAACACTAAAATAGATTTGTTAAACGCAGCCTGCAACTGAAGAGTAAATTAACAAAAAACAAACCGAATAAGATGTTTTGCAGATTTGCCGAGTCATTAAACAAATTATTTCCATTATAAATATATCAACGAAAAAGTGATACGAAAGCACGCCAATGTAATTTATGTTTTGTTAGCGTGAGTACGAGGAGCGAAGGTCCTGCAATTGATCTTATTGAAGCCGGTGTTATAGTTATTTTGTAATTTAACTTTTTTTTCGAAGGCCAAGCCTTTAACCACACGAGTTCATTCCTCGCAGATTCCCAGCGCATTTTATATAGGGTTGCCAGGTTTTCTATTTCTATATATTAAAGCGTGAAGAAAAACCTTTATACCCCTTTTTAAGCACACTGCATGCAGGGGAGCGTGAGATTTAACATAGTTAAAGTTTATATGGAGAAGAAGCATAGAAAGATAAAACAAAAAAAGTTCAAAATTGAAAATTCATTAAATTTTGTAATTTTTTTGTTACGTTCAAATTTCGACCATTAATAAAATTATAACACATGATATTATCAATAGGTATTTATTAACTTACATACTTTATTGCGTAATGTGAAGGTCTTGTGTAATATAAATTTCGTTTTATTTTTTCTGTGATTTTTCGCCAGTTAACTATGTTTTTCCATTTTTCTTTATCCGTAGCAACGCTTAGGTCGCATTATCCACTCTTGATGTCATTTTAAGCCCGTAGATTAGCCCATCATTCCCTCTGTTTTCTCATTATAACTGTCCATCATTTTCTCTGTCTTCTCATTATGACTTAAAGGTTAACTATTGATAGTGTCCCATATTTTTTAAATAGATCCGTCAACCCTGAGTCCACTACTTACGTCGTCGAATGACGAGTAGCACAGGGATCATTCAACCCGTAAGACTCATTTGCTTATGTCTCGAGTTTCAATCATTACCCGAAGACATGTTATAAGATGCACTTTCAGTAAATCAAGATATGAAATGATTAATCTTGTAACAAGCAAACTTAAAATAATGAATTAGTAAAATAAATTATATGCTATTAGCATTTTATAAATTATTAATTTATACGATAGATACCGCTTAAACGATGTAGCGGGAAAAGATACGTTTTATTACTATGTGAAACTTGATATATTTAGTCTGATCATAAATTATGTAGAAAGAAATGTAATTTAATTTCGACCTAACCTAACTTAACTGAAAATGAGGCCAGTGTATTATTCAAGCGGTACAAAATGTCAGTGAAGAAGTTGGCCAAATTATAAATCATCATCAGACTTAAAGGTAGTCCGCTGCTGGGCATAGACCTCACTAAAAACGCAACACCTAGCCCGATTGGCTTTACGTATCCAGTTTCTGGCAGCCATCACTTGAGCAGATCATCGTTCAATCTGGTCGAGGGACGTCCTACACTACGTTTGCCAGAACACAATCTCCACTGCAGCATCCGCCTATCTATTCGAACGGTAGTCGGCGCTTCGACAAACGTGACCATCGACGAAAATCCCATAAAAAATGTTTTCATTTTGCAGTTGACTACGTTTTCGCTTTTTCGCGTGGATATGTGCTGTAAAAAAGAAATAAAACTTAAATTTAATCGGACTTTAAACCACGAAGGGATGCAAGAGCCGGAATTATTAATTATTATCTTAATTATCAAGTTCAGCTGCACATGATGCATCGTGCTGATAGACGAATAAAGCTCTGACAATCGATTGATGGTGGTGCAAATATCATAAATTCAAGGCAAAGCATAAAAAATCAAAGTCCGGCAACGCTTCTGTAATGTCTATGGTTTTGCAGATGTCTAAGGGTGGCGTTAATTGCTATTGAATCAGGCGGATAACTACATTTACTGCTAATGATAGAATAATAATTTCACGAAGATCTTAAACTTTTAAGAACTTCGTCATCCTTTTTGTCATCCCAAAAAGAGTACTATTTTTCATAATGACATCGCAATCCCATCAGAAATAGCTAATTAAATTTCTATTTAATTGGTGATTGCGTATGTCTTTGTGCGACGACAGCCATTTTTATTTCGTTACAGCTACGGAGTCCATTCGTAAAGAATAATTGGGACTATCCCTTTTTCAATATAATATAAACCATTAATTTAAATAATTTTACAGATATCATAAAAAAGATATTAAAATGCAAAGGAGCAAACAGGTGAGTTGATAAGTAATCAGCGCCGCCCATAAACATCGCTATCTATCCTGCTATCCTAAGGGCACCGTAGATGCATTGTCAGTCCTAGAGTAAGGATGTGAATAATGGGTTAGGAAAAAAGAAATTTAGTAAGGGACAAGGAACGGGTTTCGGATCACTTACCGTACAAAATGCCTTTTTTATGGGATGGGATTCTTTCTAGGATTATTTTTGTATCAAATGAGGTTAAGCCATCAAATATTGTGCTAAAATGTTGCACTTTGTTTTATTGTGTAAAAAAATACACTTGTGTAAAATATAAGGCATACACCCTACACGGGGCACTATGGTCACATCTCAACGCAACCTTGAATCGTGATCGATGGATACAGCAGTGGCATTCGCATTGTATTGTGCAATTCCAGAAAAAGAAACATTGAAATACAATGGTTTAATTTGTAGCCGGTTTAACGATGGGTTCGATAAATTGGTTAACGCTGATAATAGATTTGATTCGACGATCTAATTGGCTCTGTGGCGAAACCACCGCCTTCGAAGTAAGAAGATCGCAAAGTTCATTTGCATCGAGATATGAACATATACTTATGCATGGCCTACCTATACCTATGTCTTGGTACGCTGTCGCCACAGCGCCAATTGGATCGTCGTAATGCGTACTAAAACCTAACCAATTTCAATACTTCGAGCGTTATCTGTTGCATTTCTAAAGAATTAATCTGGGCAATTTGGTAGGTAAACATCGGGGTTACGATCGTGAATTCGTATCATTCATTAGACAGTTGAGGTGAACCATTTTCAAGTACAGTAATACCCCGGACTTACGCGATAGGTGGTACCGAGCGCTATCCGTGTAAGTCGAGGAACAATTTTGCATATAAAGTATGTTTAATTGGGACCGGAGACTAAATAAAACAATAATTTAGGAAATAAATGTGAAAATTAAAAAATCGTGTAACTCGTGGAATTCGCATATGTCGAGGCAGCGAAAGGTAGGTAATTACTGTACGAGCATAATTAACTGAGTTGGAATGGTTAGAAAAATTTTAATTATATTTTTTTGTACTATCAAAATAGTATTCTTATTTTTAAAGAAAAATGAAAGAATTAATGAAAAATGAAATAACTGGAACTTTGACTTTACATTCATAAATCAGTTTTTGATATTCAAGCATTATCTCTTGGATTTTCTAAGGACATAAGGACAAAATAAATAAACAATGACTAATTTTATTTTACACCTTAAAATAAACGCAAAAAAATAACGTGTCGAATTTCAATGCGAAATTTAAGTATGCAAATGTGTCCAGAGATTTGCTGGATAACATTCTCGGGATTCTTTTTAAACGTTTTGTGTTATCGATCGCAAAGGGATCGCTACCTTCCGATGAATTCTGCAATGAATATAGTCAATTAAAAACGGGGAACCCTGAAGTCGAAGACTTTAATTACGGGCTAAGTGTAAATTATATAACAAAGAAAGTTTATCGTCATCATAAGCGTGTTTTTTTTTATAAAATTAATTTTAAAAACACAAAATACATTCGGACGTCTAAGCACCGGGAATACAAGAGATAATAGCGAAACACAAGAACGAACACACAACAAAATGGTAAATATTTGTTTTGTTAACACTGTATCTAAATATTAAGCTAAAAAGTAATTGCTTCAAAAATTTTATATTAAAACACATCGTTTGTAAAACAATCATTAACACAGCTAGTGAGGTTCAATATTTTCATAATACTTCCCTTTTCTTTGATGTCAATTAGTTCTAAATATTATGCCAGTGTCAAGCATAATACGATAACATCAAATCTCTTGAAATTTAACTAGTCAACTTATCACATTACGTCTTGATAAAATGGTGGCTATTCTACCAAAACCTTCTATGGATTTTTTCAGTCAACTTAAAAAGTCACGATACATGCATTTATTTCATATCACTTTAGTTATACACCTTATTCGAACTATATTTTATTATGCGCCACCACAATTAAACAATATAACTGATAATAATATAAGATTATGAAAATGAACTAAAAACACAACGTCACTAATGTAAGTTGTCGGGAAAAGTCCTTTTAGTGCCTTGTCAGCACGATCGAAACATTCTTTTATTGTACCATCACTCTGTGGAACAATGAAATAATGCTCTACTAATCTAATGCTAATCAGCTAGTTCGAAAACGCCGCTAAACTTTAGAGGCGTTTTCGAACCTATACGACATCTGAACCTTTAAAAACAAGCCTACATATTTCTTAAAGGCCGTGGCAACGCTACTGCAATGCCTATGACGCTGCGAATTTGTATGGGCAACGTTGATTTCAATTCTCTATTTTTTTTTAAAATTTCCCTTTAGCTTTCCATTAGGTGACAGGCGCTCATTTGCTTTCCTATCCCATAAAAATCGGACTAATAGCAGCGATCGACTGATATATTGTAAAAAAATATTAAAAGCATTTCCTATTTTGTCGTGCCTAATCTTTACTAAATGGTCGTGTAAAGAGGTAGTGATAACATACCCGCACTTGTGTTTTACCCAATTCACGTGTTTCTGTTAAATATCATGACAAACACATCGCTTGGATATTTAACTCTAACAAAAATTTAAATTGAATTTCCATCACTCTACCTTCTTAGCCCCGACAATGTTGCTTGACGGTCAGAGATAGAATTAAAAAAACACGTTTTTTACCGGCTAATAGGCAATTAGATAACCCGTAGTCACAGGGAACAAAGAATATCCCTAATATGATGAAGGAGTCTCTGCAACATAAAGGCATATTGCTTGATCGCTACTATTTTCCTTAGGTACATATATCATATAATTTTGCTAAACAACTGTGATTGAAGACCTCTAAGAAAAATTTTACAGACCCTAAAAGTTGACAGTTGACAAATTTGTTCATTTCAAAGGCTCTTTATCACCGAGGATATATGTACATGGGATAAGATACAATTTAAGAAAAGTCTTACTCATTCCAATACCGAGTCTTATAAAGTTACAGCTATAAAAAAATAGGAATCGTCACTATATCTATGTTGACAACTAGCAAGATTTAAATGTTACTAGAAATCTTATTAAACATTCTATGTTAGTTGTTGTGCTAGGAAAATATGGTTCAAATAGTAGAATCAAATCCACGAGGAAAGACCGTACCTTAACCAAATGAGCTATAATATTATTTTATAAACAACCACCGTCGCCCATGAAGAACTGCACTACTACGAATATTGCAGTTGCGTTGTATATCTTAGGGTTAACGTAAATAATATGAAGGAGAAAAGGACGTAAAGGAAACAAAGGAATTGGACCTCCGCATCCCTGCACTCACCGTATAAAACATGGTAACATATTAAAATGCATTGATAATCGCCTTATTTTTATGGGATATGATCAGAATGCTCCATTATTACATCTCGCCCGTTATCTCTTAAAGAAGACCGTATAGAAGCTTTCGAAATGTGGGCATTTAGACGGATGCTCGCTATTAGCTGTACTCAAAAAGTGGCTAATGACAATGTTCTCCGACAAGTCGAGCAAAAACATGAACTTTTGCAGACCCTCAAAGCATACGCTGAGCACAAAACATTTTGTTACACTGTTTAAATTTAAATTCAACAAAGAGTTTATTTGTACAAGATGATATTATTTAGGTTTTAATTTTAGTATTAAGTTATTGTATTAAGATGGGGCTGCCGAAGGCGAGAGCTGCCTGGAGCGAAGTGAAGCGTATGACCTCCGACGGGTCGTGATGGAGAAACGTCGTGTCTGCCCTATGCCCCAACGACTTAGGAATCAGAGAGAGATTAAGTTATTGTACATAAGAAGTGTCATAAATAAAGTTTTCTATTTCTATTCCATAGGTATTGCAGAAGCGTTGTTGGCACAAATATATTAAAAATTTATTAAATAAAGGCAAATTTATTTAATTTAGTATAAAACCTTTGTTTTATGTACTGTATAAATTGAATGCGCCGAAGCTTATTAAGTCTATAAATATTAATGTATGTATGTTTGTATGTAATGTACATACACATTAAAAAATGTTCGGAACGGGAATCGTGTGCCAAGCGCCGCCGCGTCGGGCCGGTCGCCGTTCGCCGGTCGCCGGTGGCGAGTGGACGCGGCCGCGGTCAATGGCCTTGACATTGTACAAGTTTTATGTTTACTCATCATTTTATGTTCTTTCTCCTTGCCTCGCACGCCCGGTCCGGTATCTCGCTAACAGCTTAACTCGAAATCTTTCGATTACTTTAAAATGCATTTCGTGTCGTCTCTTTACACACAAGAAAACTTATACAGTTTAAACTCGATACGTTAGAGTTTTAACTTTTTTGCAAGGTTTAAATTTTTTTTTATGGGATAGGAGGGCAAACGAGCAAGCGTGTCGCCTAATGGAAAGCAATCAACGCCGCCCATAGACAACCGCGACACCGCAGGAGTCGCGGAAGCGTTGCCGGCCTTTTAGGTATGTATAGGCTTGTTTTTTGAAGGTTCTAACGTCGTGTCGGTTCGGAAAGATCGCCGAGGGTAGCTGGTTCCACAAACCCGAGGGCGTCCATAACTACGTTTGCCTAAATACGGTCTACACGTGTTTAAGCAAATGTTGTGGATTTATTTAATTAAGGATGTAAAACATATCCGATACGTATTGGGCAAACCCGACATAATCTTAACCCTTATCTTAACTTTAAAAGACTAATTTCACACATTACGAGTATGTACATCAGAGTCGGAACAAGCACCCCCCGATGAACCGCCAGTCGGTTCATCAGGTTCGTCAGTCACCAGTCGGAAAATTAGTGAAAGTTGGTTTGGCAGAAGAGTCATTGAAACAGACTGAATGCGGTGGAAATAAGAGCATTAAGAAGTATGTGTGGTTAACTTTGAATGATGGAATAAGAAATGAAGATATAAGAGAGCGATGTGGAGTAAAAGAAGGTGTCGTGACAAAAGTTGAGAAAGAGATGCTGTTAGAGTGTTTGGACACATTGAGAGGATGGATGAAAGACGACTGGCAAAAGAAATTTACGTTGTGAATGTGGATGGAAAAGTCGGTAGGGGAAGACTACGAAAAACATACCTTGACCAAATTGCGGAAGTTTTTAAGAAAGGCCCAAGAGTATCCTTAACCGACGGGCTTGCATGAGGAGAGTAATGAGTGTGGAGGAAGCAAGGAAAGTATGCCGAGATCGTAGCAGATGGACATCTGTGGTCTCTACCTACCCCTACTGGAGACAGGCGTAACGATATATTTGTATGTATGTATATATTTGTTCACATAATATTTGATTTTGTCTACGTTGCAGATAAAGCCTCTTCATGATGGACATTCGCCTTAAATACTTGAACGTATTCTGAATACGGCCATAAACATTTCTTAATTAATGATTTTAACCTTGAATTGTTTCCGACGCGGAAATAGGTTTTTCAAGAAATTCAAAAGGACATCTTCATTTTAAATCTGTATTTAAACGATTTATAAATTATCCTTCAGTTGTGTAACATATATATTGCGTGGCACATACTATTCTGTTAAGGTAAAGACCTCACTAAATGACAGCTGAGAAGTCTGCATGATTTATTTTTGTAGAACACTTTCGTACGATTAAATTATTATTATACACACACACATACATGTATTCATATCTTCCGTTATAAACTGTCTTCATAATAATACAATTCGAATCTATATTCGTTTTTAGGACCAAAAACAAACAAACAAGCTTATTTCAATAATAATACGAAGTATATAAAGCTCAAATGGTAGAGCCATACGCACACAATATCTGCGTTAAGAGGAAGCATTCTTCTATTACCACATTCTTTACCCTTCCTTTATTTCCTTATCCTCTCACACTACTTCCTTCTTCATATTCTTACTGTAAGACAGGCGATGCATCTGTAGTGCCCGTAGTAACTACTGCAGATATTCATGAGCGGTGGCGTTTACCTGTCATCAGATGACGCAACTTTGCCTTGTTTACCTATTACTTTCATAAAAACAAAATATGCTTTATACAATATATGTATTATTCATCTACATTTTAAATAAATATAAAATATAGATTTAATGTGATAAATTTTAAGTCTGAAGTAAACTTGGATACTAGTACCTGTAACCGGCGAGCTACAAAAAGAGTGATGTGTGTGGATGAAGCAAAGACAGTGTGCCGAGATATTAGCAGATGGAAATCTGTGGGCTTTGACTACCCCTACGGTAAACAGGCGTGATCATATGTATGTATGTATGTAAAGTTGGGAGAAATACATAATTTTATAGCCACGCATCTCATTACACCAACCGTAAGGAAACTAACCACGAATTGTTTAAACTCAAGTAAGCAAATGACCTAAGGGTCGTTTGGAGTAATACTTACGTAAAATGACATTGTAGTGATGTCTTTCGCCGCAAATATCTTAACGACGCGGAAATAGCCTTCTTGATTTTATGATTAGTTAACTTAGTAAACAAAAATATTAGTAGCAAGTGCAAGACGGATTCTGCACCGGTTTGTAATAGTTTATTATAATTGAAGTTGGCGTGCTATTTACTTAGGCTCGCAAAAGCTGGATATTTATAGCCTGTCATTACTATTTGTAATAAAAAGTATTTTAAAAATCAGATTCTTTGTGGATTACGACTCTGTGGGATAGTTTTAAATCAATACGCTTCGCTCTGTTGTTACCACCTTCATGATCATTATTTTTTACAGCCCATATATACGTTTCATTGTTGGACACGGGGCCTTCCAATTTCTGGGGAATTTGGATAACCTCCAAAGACAAACCACCAAATAATTGACATTAACCGAGTCCAAGGTTGACTGGTGGAACATCCAAACTTGGAATAAATTGGAGAATAGGCTGTAAGCCTCAAATATATTAAAATTCTAAATCTTTGTTTTTTGACACAATTACCTTTCATTTATCAAACTACAGTTCGCCATATATAAAGTGATTTTAGCTTTGCATGGCGGCCATCTTGTTTTCCGTTATTTTGTTTCTCCCCACCCATATGTACACTTGTCACAAATTTTGTTTGAGAATAACCCGACTAATATAATAGTACGGGCGGGCCATCGAGCAACTTTTTACCAGGTTCAGATTTTCACGGTTTGGACATAATTCCTCTGCCTCGAGACGTATCCGAACATATCCCTAGAACAATTACCCTCCATCTCTTACAGTTTACCAAATAATATGTTAGTCAGTGAGTGGTAATGCTTTATATAATATTAATATAGTTGATAGATTAGATGAGCTTAGCCTGGACGAAGAAGAAGAATCGGTGAAAGAAATTCCATATTCCACTTTTTTGGATTTTTCTTATATTTACATATATTTCTTCCATTTGGGAATACGGGATCCATGCGGAAATTAAAGCGGCATTTTTTTCCTTGATTCTAAAGGCTTGACGTTGCCACTGAACCATTTAGTCCTTTATGATCGTTATATGTGACACAAATGTAATGAAACTATTATTTTATGAGATCACATAGTAGGAGAGGTTAAAATCAATAAAGCGTGAATCGATTGCCATTACTTTGCTGCAACGAGATGCCTTCTGCACGTACAATAGACCACGCAATGCGCGACAAATGAGTGACTAATTCACAATCTAAAATAGGTAGTAAACATAATTCAGATAAGTATAAAAATGGCTTGCAACAAATTCAATAGAACAAGTCCCGAGCCCTTGAATGAATCCGCAGGAAACGACGTCTAACGTAATGCTACACGTTAATCATCACATATGTACATGGAATTAAATACGTATATCAGATAACGAATATATTATACGGTACAGTATAATATAACTAGTCTATATATTTTTAATTAGTTTACGAGTACATAAAAATTTCTCGTAATGTTTGCTTTTTAATGTTCTTTAAGCGAATTCGGTTTCGACGACTTTTTTAATAATGGTGTAGAAAAGTAAACGTCGTCTGACGAAAAACAATAACAATCAGGAAACACGTACCGGACTGGACCGTTAATTATCCAGATGGTAAAGATGAAACTTTTAGTTGAATTCAGTGGTAGGAATTATTACGAATAATTCATTGGACCGGGTTCTAGGTTTATTCCCAGGTTAAATTATATAAGGTGCTGATAAATGCTTAAGCAATGACAAAGAATCGATGGGAAATTCCATAAGTACTGTATTAAAACTTTTTATTCGAATAGAATAAAACCTTTTATATTATATTACTTTTCACGTTCGTAATTTTAAAATTTAAAATAAAAAAGAAATAAATTAATTTAGAAAACCAATAAAATTAGTTTGACTGACGTCTTTCGGTAGACAAGTCACTCGTCTGGCATAAAAAAAATTATTTAAAAAAAGACTACATGAATGGCTAATAGATGCCAATATTTATAATATTAAGGACTTTTTTGCTTTAAAGAGTCGATCAAATGTATATAATAATATAAACATATAGTGTAAAGTATAAAGTGATATATAAATGTAATAATAAATTATAATTTTAATGATATTATAATAGTTTAGTTATGTATTTAGATTTGTAATAATTCTTTTAGTTATTTATAGTAGAGTATAAATATAAATTTGCACGCCATAAGTGGCAATGTGATGGAGCTTTTATACGTCTTTTTTTCATCTTGTTATAACCTCATATTATACAAATAAAGAATCATTATTATTATTATTGTTACCCCCTCAAGGAACTACCTTGACGTGGTGGGGGGGCTTAAGGGAAGCTGGGTACTGGTATTATATGCATACATCTAGACAATGACCCTTCCCAAACTAAACGTTCTAATCTTCCAAAAGTCCATCCTGCTATAACCTTTTTCCCTAATTGTTAACTCCCATTCCTTTCAATTTATGCCGATCTAAGGTCTGCCGTGCCGAATGTGTGGCCGGTCCGGTCGCAAGCGTGCCACACTTGGAAACAGGGCAAACTCCAGGTGATGCTTCACTGTAAGCTAGTCCTTGTCTCAGCAAGCGGGGCTCTGCTGAGATCGACCTCCTTATTCCCTAGCTTAAAAAAAGCACAATGAAAGATGTCTAACCTAAATGCAAAAATTAATTCGAAGTATAATTTACGAAGGCGCCTGCCTAACACCACGTCATCGACAAAAAGAACGAGCCAGGATCAGATCGAGCATCTAAGTGAAAGTACGGTCGAAAAAATCAATCCATACCCATCATTACCAATAATACCACTTAGTCCATCCCAATCATCTAGTTCGTCGCCGGATGCATTGTGGTCCAATATATCTTCACCTTCATCCACTCATAGTCTTTTCAAATCACTCAACACATCATCATCCTCGTTATCCTCAAAGTCAGAATGTTTTGATAGAAGGCCAATTCATGCTGTACAGGTGGCAAAAGCCATTATTCCTATATCCATGGATGGTAAAACTCGAGCGCGTAAAAAATGGTCTCAAGAAATGAACCGCTTTATTTGGCGCACTTATCTCTTAATAACAAAATGTGAAACAACACAACTACACAACTACCTAGGCTTATTACACAGTGAATTTACACAGAAATTCCCAGATGTGGAAGCAACAAGGCAGCGTGTTGGTGACCAAAGAAGACAAATTATAAGGAAAATCTTGTAACAGAAAACATCAGGGAAGAAATAAGGGTAGAAGTAACACGATTAATACAATCTGAAACGACCCAAACGGAACTGGATGAAACCGCATCTACTCATACAAATGATACCAATGATAATGATAATACAATAAATAAAAATAATAAAATGTACAGTGAATAGAAAAATATATTAATTTCATTTGACAGAGTTTAATTACATCGAAGATAAATCCCCTTAAAGATCCCGTGTGTCACCATAGCAGTCTGGCTGGCTCGCTGTAGTACTGACTACAAAGGAAATAGGAACGCATGTATATCTTTAGGTGCTTAAGTGTAGTTCAAGTTGAAGGTTGTAGTTCTTGTTCAATTGTTTCATTATCCAAATAAACGAAGTTTTTGACATGCCCCGAGGATAATTCTGATGCAAATCTTTAAGAAATATCGAACGTCGAATATTTTGTTCTACTCATAAAATTAATTAGTAAAAATAAATAAAGCATAGGTATCATGCAAATGTAATTTAAAAATGCGTGTCAATATGAAACATAATAACAAATAATGCTAATGTAAATACCAGTTATTATATATTATACATAGTATGTACTTATAAGAGAGTACGAAAATAAGCTTGGAAAATATATGTAACGTAGGCAAATGAGCAAGCGAATCACCTTAGGGTAAATAATTAACGCTGCCCTTGGACAGCGGCAAAAAAATGGACACTGCATATGCGTTACGTCTTAGGATAAAACATGAATATGAGAGAAGAGAGGAAAAAAGAAAGAGTAAAAGAGTGGAAATAATTTAGGACTTCGGCAAATTAAAATCGAATTTATATATAGAGTAACTCCATTGGTAATATAATAAATACCATATTGTATAATTTATTTTATCACATTGGCCACGGATTCAAATTTCGTATCGAGACAAATATATGTATGAGTTACGGATATTTACAGCAAGTTTGGATGATACTCACTAATAGGCAAGCCACCTTCCGATTGCATATTTTTATTGCATAAAAAAATATTCAAACATAATAATCACAATTCTAAGCAAACAACAGGTCAAACATAATTGGAGAGGTCATCAAAATTGGCTAAAAAAAAACAACATAAGTAGGAAAACCCTGACGGCGTACGTGCATCATCTAACCTTAGCACACATTCACAACTAAACACGACACACGGTTTTTGTCTTGTCTCGCGGTTGTTTCCTGCAGCTAATTTCTTATATACAACTAAGCTTCCGCGACTTCGTTGGTTGCATGAAAAATAAGTTATATAAATGGTACAAGATGAGAAAAAGTACGCGCGCGGTAAATAATATTCAAATACACCGTGTAAGTAACACTAAAGGCATATCAAAAGTCATAAAATAATTATTTTTGACGCCAATGACGCCAAACTAATGTAGACGCTCTGAGAGAAAAGAACCGTTTCTTCTCTCTCTCAGAAAATCTTCTTTCTCCGTTAATTTAAAAAATACTTTCGTCCCAAGCCAAGATTGATCATCTATGAAGATGATCTATATCTATGAGACTTTTAAGTCTGCAGTAATAGCAATAATAAGCTATATTATTGTTTTTTGTTATTAAAAACAGGCTTTTATGTATTTTAAGATAAGACTTGTAAACAAGCTGGGACTTTGTTATAAATCTATACACTTGCCCTTAAAGCTAATGTGTATTTTATGAACTTGGCTAGAATAACTGGTAATTGTTTCTTTATTTCAAGTGTTGTTTATGCCGCATGTGTTGTTTCTTCAATGGACTCGCGTTTATTATAAGAAGCACGATAGGCACCCAGTATAATGCCATCATACGATACCCTTGCTTATTTATAAATGTTACATAATCAAAACAGAAGTTCAATTTATTCATATTTTGGGTGAACTTAAAAATACAAAATGTATTAATTTTTAGGTTATCCTTTATTTCAATCAATCAATAGTCTGCAGCAGTCCACTACTGGACATAGGCCTCCCCCAAGAAGCGCCACCCAGCCCGATCTTCGGCTTCACACATTCAGTTTCTGTCAGCGGCCCTGAGCAGATCGTCGCACCATCTAGAAGGGGGCGTCCCACACTACGTTTACTTCAAACATTTTTTTATGGGATAGGAAGGCAAACGAGCAAGCGTATCACTTAACGGAAAGCAATTAATGCCGCCTATAGACATTTGCAATACCAGAGGTATCACAATTGCTTAGAATAATGTCACGCGTGATAAGTTATAAGCAATTGTGATACCTCTAAGTTATAGCACCTAAGTTGAGTGGAGGATGACTTACAGGCAATCGGTGTAAGTGGCTGGAGGAAAAAAGCTAAACGAAGATCCGACTGGAAAAATTTACTGAACCAGGCTAAGGCCCACCCGCGGCTGTACTGCCTTGATGATGATGATAGCACCTAAGTGATAGCTTTTATGTTTTTCGAAGACGAATCTTATGATTATTTAACTGATTTTTATATTGAATTAAAGTAAATTATAAGTATTGAAACATTAAATATTAAATTAAATAATAGTGCTGAAAAAGTGAGCTTTTTACCGATTCCTTGGATTTGAAGACATTTTATGAATTAAATGCATACTTTCTCTGATATTTTAAGTTTTCTTCTCAATATTTATATTTTTTTCCATTGTGAGATATCTTTGTTACAGAATTAAGCCGGTCAGATACCGTGACATGTCATTTTATCGTAACCTATGTAAAAGACATCGCTGTTAGTACAATCATAATATGTCTAATTTGAATCATACATGCATACTGCTGCGTCGAATAGATTCTCGTCAAGTATTATGTATAAGAATATATATAGTATATACATAAAGTAAGAGTATTAGTTATTGTATTTGATAATGTACCTTCGGCTAGGTGGAGCGACGATCGGCGTAGAGCTATCTGAATGCGCACAGGGTAAGATTGGTCTGGGTTACGTATGAAGCCCATTTTCAGCAGTGGACAGCGGCAGGCTGTCATGTCATAATGTTACCTTTAGTTGATTAACACACTAAAGTCGATAACGTAAGATGTCAGGTCGTGAGTTATCGTCTATCAACTGCAGAGAACAGGTAGATTTGATACATACATATATTATTAACCAATGTGACACAATGTAATAAAAAAATTAGAACGAAACATCGGAACACCGTAGATTTATTTCCAACGTTACACACAAACCGACTTGTTTCACCTACATAACAGCCAGTCACGAATTACCAAATTGTAGTCGCGATTATGATTGCCGTTTCCGAGATATTTCCTCGGTATTCACAATATTTTTGCTCAACTTGAGTGATGATTACTATCTAATCTATAATTAGATATACTCCGAATAATAATATTCCTTATTTCATAATATAACTAGGTTAAACAATTTGTTAAAGAATATTATCTATGAATAATATTATACATTTTGTTGTTGAAGGAACTATAGAAGCAAATACCATTGGCCGTTTAGCGGCAATGGTATTTGCAAACAATAATAATGATATTTTGTAAATATTTGACAGAAATATACCTGCTAAATTTTTTTTAATAAACCCATATGTGTCCCACTGCTGAGCACGGGCCTCTCCATTTATAGAGGAACGGACGTTAACCCACCACACTTGTCCAATGCGGATTGGCGGGGTTACCAGATTCGGAATAAATATTTGTATTCCATACATATATTTATTCCAATGCGGGGATCGAACCCTCGATCATTGACTCTGCAGGCGGAGGGCCCCACCACTGAGTAATTGGTCGTCAACCTGCTGCTTGGCTCTACAATATAAAGATACTTAATTAACTTCGATACGAAATGTTAAAGTAGTGAAATTTATCGTATCGATTTATCGTATAAAATAAATAACTCAAGTAGTAATTTTAATTAATCTCTAAAATAAAATTAATGTTATGTGTTCTCCAAATGCCGACTGGCTATGTTAAAACGACAATAAAAATGGCGATCGCGGTTGGCAATTTAGCGCGCGCAGCCGTCCGTCGGGCTTGTCATTAGGAGCTAACGTCGTTTAACGGTTTGCGCGAACGGTCCGTAGCAAACCGGAACGTCGGACGATTACAGAGCAAGTTAATATCTCGTTGTTCAAACTCACGTTTAATTCATACAGTTTATTTAGTTCTAGACGTCCGTGCTTCTTGCTTAAAGCGTACGGTAATATGTTTGCAGCGTACGTAATGTAAGGAACTCTGTGCACTAACCTAACAAAATGTTTTCTATTCTAGTTGAGTTTTCAGTTGTTCAAGCATATCTTGACTTGTCAACTATCATGCTTACATCCTTTTTTATTTTTTTTATAAACCTCTGCGCCACTTGTCAGGACTGCGGGAATCGCTGAAGCATGCTACCGCAGCCCCGACAGCTGTCCTTATTTACGAACCAATCTCATGGTGGGAGTAGAGATGAGCATATCTTCAATTGTCAACTATCATGCTTACATCTTCTGACAACTGACAGTACTATCATCATCATCAACAACTCTGTAGAACCAATTAATTATGTGCCGCGGGATTTCCGAACCGATTCGACATTACAGCCTAAAAATATCTCAAAGGCAGGCAACACATCTGCAGTGCTAATTGTGTTGCAGATGTCTAAGGACGGCGTCGATTGCTTCCCATCAGGCGACACACTTAATTCTTTGCTCTCCTATCACAGACAAAATAAGACGAACTGTAGCGGTCCACTTTTGGATATAGGTGTTCCACCGGGACGTGATTCCATTCCAGCAGTCATCTACCCAAACGGTGATTATTCTCCAACAAATGTGGCCGTCAAATAGTGCTATAATCATTGTACAACTACAGCTAGGAATACATTGTCACGGGTCAGTGACGGGTCAGCAAGGTTTCTGGTACAAGACGAGGTAATGCTCCTTACTCAGGAGAGATCTAAATCCAGCAATGTACTGCTATAAGTTGCAAATGATGCTGTTTTAATATTTTCGTTTTGATGGCAAAAATTATTTCTTTTTTTTATGATTTTAATAGTATTGTTCAATTCAGAAATTTTCTTCACGATGATTGTATTCACAACAGCTTCAGCACCTTGTTAATTTTTTTATTGACTACAGGCACTAGAAATTGAGTTCAGCTGGTCAGCGTTTGATGGAACATAAGTATGTTTTATCTAAAGCTACAATAATTTTATCAATAATCACTTTTACTATACAAAAATGTTATTCTATTCAATATTTTGCAACGAGTTTTTTTTAAGTGGTCTTGTCGGCAAAAAAAAGATAAAGTAAAATTTAATAAGTTAATGGATAATTGATTAAATTTAGATAAATAAATATATACTTTATTGTACATCAAAAACAACGTTATACAATACTTAGCGGCTTTATCGTTAATAATAATTTCATCCAAATGACCGTTCGACGGACAATAAATAATACACTAGGATACATAAAAAAGGAATATAAATGTATTGATAAACAGCTTTTTTAAAAGTAGGTTAAAACATTTCAAAGTGAAGGTGAAATGTGCAATCTGTTATACGCTAACAGTAAAATAATTATAACGGCGGTTTCAAAAATAGATATCTCCGATTTAAAACAGGAATAGTTTTTTAGATCTGTAAATTTTTATCTACATTTTTACGTAGTTTACAAATGTAATATAATATGCATAATTTTCACCGGCAAATTCATACAAGAATGATTGATGTATTCTACTTTTATTTTGTACTAGAAAAACCACACCATTAAATATACTTTTAAAGTTGGTACGATTCCAGCATCGAGATAAAGATATGTTTGAGCTAAAGGTATTTATTCCATTATGGACTAGCGTGTCGTGGTAATGATCATTCCACCAGAAATAGTGAGGCCTCTTGCCCAGTAGTGGAATATTCTATATGGGCTATGAAAAATATTATTTTTTAATGTATTATACTATATTATATTGTATAATCACAATATAAAAAGTGTATAATCACAGAACACAGTGTGCATATATCACAGAAATATAACATACTATAAAATTTCGATTAATTTCAATAATATCTACATACTATGATCAAACGCTCCATAGATTCGAAGAGGGTTTTGATTGTTCAGATTATTGAGGCCCTATTGTATAAAATTAATTAGTAACTATATATAAATTATAAATAGATTGTTAGTGAGCTGGGTTCTTAAATGTTGCAGGTGTTGCATTAAGATCAAAATTGATGTCTCTCGCCATTTCCTTACCATTCCATAACATGACCTTTCCTTCGTATATTACTAAGTGCACATTATTCACACTTTATTATTAACCATCTGTTATGGAATTTAATACTACAAGGTGCAGGAAACATAGTAGTCGGTACAACTAACTGTATTTAGAGTTTAGAAGCAAATAAAAATGAAAGAATTTGTATGAGACATCTGTAAAAACTTAAAGAACATTCTGTTAACATGTCTTAACGTACATTATACGTATATATATAACTCAACCCACTGCTCGTATAATAACACCACCGGCTCCTTTAATTTTTGTAATTAAAATACCATTTATACGTCTTAATTTCGACCATGCTAACGATAAAAAAAAGTTTACAAGTTATTTTCCATTCGTTGGTAGGAGATTATTATTAAAATTGGCTATTTTTTACATCTCCTTAAATGGATTTTAAAATGCGATCCATTTTAGCACGGTAGATTATGCGCTTGATATGTTCTATGCAATAAGAGCAAACCAATTTTAGGGATTCCGACGCCCGTGCATCTGAAAGTGTAATTAATTACCTCGAGGTCTGCGGCGAAAGAAAATGTCATAAGGAAACCTGTATGTACAATAGGAAAAGCAAAACTTCTTCAGTCATTTTTTTTCAATACATTTGATTCACTCGATAATAGATTAGGTTTCATTAACTTTTACTTAAGAGGTAAAGTTATGTAGCGATAAGACACCTATTCCTGAAATATAGGTTTACCTACATTAGAAGTCAGGGACTTCCCGATTTATACATATTTAGACAGATTTATAGTAGATGCTATTTGAATAATATAATATTTGAATAAATAAATTATTATTATTATTAATGATACTTAAGTTTTTCAACAGATTATATTACCTAGGTAATAGTTTTGTATCTTTAATTTTTACTTTATCGATACAGTTCTGTTTTGAAAACTTTGTACCACTTTTTAATGCTCGCTTCGCTTTTGAACGCTTTATAAGCACGAGTTTTTGATAAAGTCGATTCACCGTAAGCCTTCTGTAACATTTTCATTGACTCCGAACACGAAATTCCATTGGCGATGCAAAATTTTGGAACAAACTCCTTGTTCGATGTTTTTGTCCATTATGAAATTCGCAATACACACTAGACATAACTCAACACCACTGTATTTAATTATAAATAACAGATGCAGCTCAAACGCCGCGCCAAAATGGAAAACAGTTGTGCCAATCTAACAACAACAAAAAAAAACAAAAATTCGAATTTGGAACCATAAACAAATAATCCATTCCCAATACTTTCTTGACTGAATGTATATTAAAAGTCGATTTATAGACGATGCTATTTGAGTAATATAATATTTGAATTAATAATAATAGTATTTGAATACATAAGTTATTCTTCTTCTTCCACTGGCTCTAGGATGAGTTTTGGTATTCTCCATAATTCTTCCCCATATATTCTTATATTTAAATATATTATTATTATTATTTATAATAGGTTTATATATATGTATTTGAATGAATGTAGTGCAAATCTTGGAAAAAATAAAACTATAGGTAACGCCTTGAATTGTATTCACTGTTGGTAACGTTGTAAGTTAGTAAATTCTATTTACTGTTAGTTGGTAGACTGCAAGTCTTGAAATTAAACATATAACGATCTATGCTGCTTTATATACATAAGGCAAGTCGTGCATGTCTCTATAGTTCGACATTTCACTGTAAACACATGTGTGCAGCGATGCAGATTTGTGCATTACGATTCGACGCGCCGCGGCCCGTGCCCCATTATAATAAGCAAACTGATAGAATGTTAATTAGCGAACTCGCAAAGTTTTCTCGCTAAGCTTTAACCCGCTTTTAAAAATAGCTAATATAAATAAAACATTGCATAGCGTACAAGAGCCACGGTAACCCAGAGGAATGTGCTCTCGATTTATGTATAAATTGTATGCAACACGACAAACGAGTTCGAATCTTTAGGGTTTTAACATTTTTTATGGAAATGATTGGCGAAAGTAGACCCGTAAATAATCATCGCAACACAATTTACATCAGCGACATGATTTTATTTAATTTCCATAATATCATGTTATTATATGGAAATTAACTCAATACTTGTCCAAAGCAGTTTGGCAAGGAAAGACATACAGATTCGGAATAAACATCAGTAGACCATATACATATTCGTCACGATACCCGTATCGTAATCGAACACGTAACCGATGTCTACGAAAGCGGTAAGAAGTTACACACTCCCTTCACTGAGTCATTTAGGTCGTCAATATAAACCTATGAATTTAATTAAAAAAGTATTTTTTCCGCAGCCTATAAATACATACGTCAAACTGCTGGACATAGGTCTCCCCATTTCTGGAGGAACGAAAATTAACCCACTACGCTTGTCCACTGCGGAGTAACCAGATTTGGAATAAATATCTGTAAGCCATACATATATTTATTCCGATGCGGGGATCGAATCCACAATCATTGACTCCGTAGGCGGGAGCCTGGCCACTACGCCAAGTGGTTCTCAAAATGTGAAGTTACTAGCCCTGATTTACTGCGTTAAGTAGAATATCATACAAACCCATGTAATCGTACTTCCGCTCTGTCATCAAGAACGCTCATAAACCAACCGTCAGCCCATTATTACTAAATGTAAATATTTCAATTGTTACTGTTTTCATTAAGTCATCTTTTTCCTTTGAAAGAAGTTTATTCAACAATGTTGACTCATACCGCTGTGATGTACCTTCTCTATTTGACTTTATTAGAATATCATTACCACTAAAGGCGTACATATTTACATATTACACATATCTAACGAGGTAGATAAACACAACTTATTTTTTTTTATACTTTATATATCTCACTGTCGAGCACAAACCTCTCGACTTCTGGACTAATGGACATAACGCTCGGCCGAAGCGGATTAAGGGGAAACTCGAAATAAATACCAATGGATAAGAGAATTAAATCCGAGATCATTGATACCGAAGAAGATAACTTCACCACTGAGCCAGCCATTTAGGATGTCGACACATCATACGCGGTTCCGGTTTAATATCAGATCTTTAATCGCATTATTTTTTATATCATTTTTTGAATATTTATAATTACTATCTTAATCTTGTATTAATTTTAAAGCAGGATAAAGAACTTGTCCTTTCTTCATATTTTTTTCGAAAAATCCTTATTTATTCAATTCTTGCTATTAGTTTACACTATCTCTATATACAGTATATTTATTTATATATTTTGTTCAAATTGTCAATCGTTAATAAAATACTTTTTATTCATCCACTCAAGTTCATATACATTTTTATATGGGAGATATAAAAATTCTCTTATATAAGATATTTAGCAGGATATAAAAGTAGAAATTGACTGTAATTTTTTTTATATTACTTGTTTAACTATCAACTTGAATATGACACAGAGAAGTACAGTTCACACGCCAAAGTTGAACCTTCAGAAAACTAAATTTCTAGAGAATGGGACGAATGTAGAGTATCCGGAGTAAGATAATTGTAGAGCTTATTTAATACAATATTGTTGTTACCAAGTTTAAAAATTATTTCTAAATATATTACATTACATATTATACGAAATCCAAGCTTTCAATTATAAAAAATGACACAAGATGCTTTTGGTAACTAAGAAACACTGTGTTATATATTCCATCTCACTCTCTTAGGCTAAATTCTATAGATGTATGTGTTCGTCTCTTTTTCGTTTCATCGAGTTTAAAATAACAATGATACTAAAGAAGTTTTCGCTTCAAACACGTTTTGAACTATATCAACACAATTGTCGTAGCGCAAAATAACTATGTACTTCGGATATTTTGGTAGGAAATTTTGGCATCGACCAAGTTTATTATTTAGTCTACACAAAAAATCTATAACGTTTGCCGGTGTTCGATGTTTGTGCAAATAACTGCATGAGTGATTGGACTTTATTTAACAAAGGTATTGTGGCTCTTAAATATTCTGTTGCTTTAGTAAATAATGATATCTTTTATTTACAAAACATTTTTTTTATATTTACACCGCACGTAATGCCGCTGAACCAAAGTCACCGATATTGTCTTCCGAATTAGCAAACTGTAGTAGCAATGGGCTGATCACATTTGTCGGAGATCCGACAACTGCTGGAGTACACAAATGCTGGGGTGGAGACCGCGTCGTGGCAAACCTAGTGTGGGACGCCCCCCGGCTAAATGGTGCGACGATCTGCTCAGGGAGGCTAGCAGAAAGTTGGTGCGTGAAGCTGAAGATAGGGCTAGGTGGCGCTTTTTGGGGGAGGCCTACTTCCAGCAGTGGACTGCCGCGGGCAGTTAATTGCTTAATGTCACTCTAACAATTCTGGACTCTACTAGACACGATTGAGCCGTGTTACTCTTATCCTCCCACTTGGCAGACGAATTGAGAATCGCAGATTGGTTGATGCTGATGTCGTGTGCAATAAAAACGAAATTGACTATCCGGCAATCTTGCAAAATTTTGGTCGATATTAAACGGTGAACTGTGTTCGGTATTTATTAATTTATTTATTAATATTGTTAAGACTGTATTTTTGCCTAGAGATAAGATTTTTTTTATTCACCGTCCAAAATGTTATGTTTCACTAAATGCCTAATAGACTTATTTAACTGTGATTATTTTAATTAAGTTTACATTTATTTTACCCGATTACCCCAGAAGGAGGGTAATATTTATGGAATGTACAATATCTATAATATGTAAGTTTGTATATACCAGTGTCGTATATGTCTATTTCTTTGGCACGCTATGTAGTTTAACGATTTGAAGGATTTAATCATACGAGTTTAGATTCGTCTTGACTGTGGAAATGACAGACTAAATTATTTAAATATGGTACCAGTGAAACACGAAACAAGGGAAAGGTAGGGTAAAAAAAATGACACGCTAACATTATGGGTGTCAAATGAAAGCTGATTCTATAACAAAAAACAGGGGTCTGCCTTTTAATTGTTCTTTTTTCAGTAATTTAATTTTTGACTCAGTCGGGTATTTTGTTTATCTTAATAATCTTTTCACTTGTTTTAAATCTGAGAAATATAAATTATTATACTAATTTGTTGTCTGAAAACTCGATACAATTTGTTGTCTGAAAACATAGTTGTCTGAAAACTCGATTAAGTAACTATTGCGCGAATAAACGATACAAAAGCTCACATAGTTATGTTTACGCAAATGCTGTTGTCATCTGTTTGTCATTGGTATGTTTGATCGCGGTTCCCTGCGACCAAGATTCGCGGAAACTTCCGATGGTCGCATCATAACGTTCTATTACAACGAGGGCATACGTGTATGGAAGTTTGTCACAAGTATAAAAAATTATCTGAATTGTCTGAATTGAATTGTCTTCTTTTAAATGGACAAATATGATACCATTGGTATACAATTTGAATACGGTGTCTAATAGACAATAAACAAACAGAAGTTAACTAAACTGAAATATGTATTTATTTTAACACAGCCCATATATGTATGTCCAATAACTTGGCACCTTTCCATTTCTGGGGAAATGGTTATTAACCCAACACGCGTGTCTAAGGTGGATTGGCGGAGTATCCAGACGCGGAATAAATATCTGCAGTTCATACATATATTTATCCCGACGCGATAATTGAACCCGTGACCGTAGTAGACTCTGTAAGCGGCTGCCCGACCGCTAAGCCAATTGACCATCTAAGTGTCCATTGAGCGAATGTATTTATATTATACATATTGAATACAAGATCAACAGCATGCTTTAAGCACGGATCACGGATTTACATTTTACCATATCTTACATGTAATAGAATTAAAGTTATCTTTGGAAATTACATCCATACATAGAATTTATACATAATAATGATCACTTGTATGTGATCATTATTATGTATAAATATGTGTGATTTTGAAGAAATATTATTTACAATTTAGTGTCGATTTTATTACCGAAGGTACATGGTACAATCTATATATAAAAAAAATATACTTTGTGAGCGATTTAAAAGTAAAATACTTTGTCATTGGAAACATTAGCTTATAAAACCGCAATCTTTAAAATGACTGGACTTAATCGTGCTTCGGACACGGCGGAGACATCGCCCAAACAAGCCATGTGACTGACATTAGACCGTGAATGATACTTATCTGTTTTTGCCGTACAATTCCACGAAGATACTACGCCGCAGAAACAATATATAAAAAAACGTTATTAAAAGGAAATACGAGGATACCAGGGACACGGTTAATTAACTGTCCACGCTTGAAAAATTAAGGACAATTCGTTACGTTATTATAGAGAACAATAGTTTGATCCTAGAATTTGTATGCGAGTTTGAAGGACACCTTACGTAAAATTATATTATTTTTGAAGTAAGTTAAAGTCTCTTTTAAATTAAATATATAAAACATCTACATGCAAATCACTTAACTAATACTACTAAATAAATTATTAGTTTACATAATAACAAGCGAAGTATTATATTTCATTATTCTTTCAGTTGTTTTTATTTCAGAAACTACATACATATATATTGTCACGTCTGTTTCCCGTAGGGGTAGGCAGATACCACAAATCTGCTACATCCGCTAAACCTTCCTTGCTTCCTCCACACTCATCCACCTTTTCATCCATCCTTCCTCTCACATTCATCGTAGCGAAACGGCTCTACGTTAGTCGCTTCTCGCCCTCATGGGATTCAGGATGTGACGGGTGGTGAACCACTTCGCAGTCATTTTTAACAAATTAGGTTTATTATAATTCGTCATAGTGAATCCCACGAGCCGCAAGGGAGGATGGAGGTCAGCCGCAGCAGAACCCCGCATGCTGAGGTAAGGCACTATAGTACCCGGGGTGCCCGATCCCGGGACGGTGGGCACGCTTACGACTAAGCTCGCCCCTAGCCACGTATCCATTGGTACGGCACACCGTGGATTGGCGGAGAGGAAGGGAAAAGGATAAAGAAGAAAAGGAAGGGCAGGGGAAAGGAAAGATGGATTTAAACAGGATGATAGGGATATAATACTACCGCAACGGAAGATAGGGAGTGATACGGTTCCAGAAACTATAATATAATAATACTGTTGCTTTGAAAAATTAGTTTGCCATATCCTTTTTTTGTGAAGTTTGATTTTGATTGCGGTGAGTACATCAAGTGGGAGGAAGAGGCTTTTACTTTAACCAAAATAATACAAACATTTATTCATTTTATATTTAAATTACTAACAATACTAAGCACATTTGATTTTAACAAAATATGGAGTAAAAACTTTATTATTTTTGTTATTACAGTAAATAAAACTTTACTATTCCTATTTTATAAATGAAAAAAGTAACAACCGGATTAGAGCCTTACTTTTAATTATTTTTTACAGCGGCTTTCCTTAGATTCTACATAACAGGTTAAAAAATATTCAAATAAAACAAAAAATGAATACATTCGTGACGATAAATTTATGAATTGAAGTTTGTAAACGTTTTATTAACAAAATATCTTACCATGAATAAGATAAATTACCATAATAAAGTGAAGGTCATCGCGAATCTCTAGGCCGAGACCTAGACAGCTTAAATCTTATTGTAAAATCTATCTACAACTACACAAGTGAGATTTTACATATTTTCTAATGTTTAGAAAATTAAACAAATCAACATCACACGCGAATTAGGTTATACTAGTTTATTACTGAACCATCCACCATTTAGCACGGCGACATCGTTACCTAAATGGCAAATACGAAAAAGTATGGTGGATTCTTTCGTGTAAAATAATTGTATTTTTTATGGGATGGGAAGGCAAACGAGCGGGCGTGTCACCTGATGGAAAGCAATCAACGCCGCTCATAGACTTCCGCAGCGCCATAGGCAGTGCGGAAGCGTTGCAGACCTTTAAAGTAAGTGTCATTATGGGAACGCCGGTTTTCTATGGGAGTGTGGTACTTCCCCGGGCAAGCCGGCCCATTCATGCTACGGACAAATAATATGCCATTCTTGACAAAGTATTCGTCTGCAGCGTGGCTCTACCACTAAAAAAGATCATGTCATCCTTCTTTTTCTCTGAGAGTTATAAGGCAATTGAAATTTTAATATGTGATATACATATATGTCCCTAAAAACTGGGAGCTCTGTGGCCAACGGTGGATCAAATAGAGGGTTTAAAAAAATAAAAAGAATACAAAAATAACTTAATAACTTTTTCGATAAAATACATACATTAAATTTGGTTGCTTTCGTTAGTTAGCAAAATATTTAATTATGCTAAAAATTCCATTTAGTAAAATTAAATCTTAATTGTTCTCCAATTCGGAAGACTAAGCCATCGTTTAATGCCGATGACTACAATTATACATGAGTCCAGTTTGTTTGTTTTATACTAACGTGCTATTAAACATACTAAATTAACGTTCATAATAAAAATACAAATGTTTCGATCATTCTTTATCAGTTGCGTAAAATTATTAATCGCCTATGTTGTAAGGTCAAATTCAAAATTTGTCGTGAACAGTCGTATGAAGCTAACAGATAATTGATTACAAGTGAAAAAAATAATAATTCTTTAGCCTAATCCCTAGCTTTTGAACTCATTAACTTTTAAATAATATGACACTTTTTGAAATAATGCCTCTGGCTTAAGAAAGATAAAAATGTATTAGCACTCAAGCATAAAAAAATCGATACTTATTCACCACATGCCACGAATACCTTTGCAAATTGCATAAGGCTAATGGAAAAACTTGTGGCCCACCATAACTTTTTATTATTTTCATAGTACACCTTTTCAAAAGGCCGGCAATGTATATGCCCCCTAACATTGTAAGTGTACACGAACGATGGTAATAGCTTTTTATCAAGATACCCGCTTGCACGATCTATCTCTCCATTCCATATAAAAAAGCTACATGCCCACCATCTAAAAGAGTGGCGATGTAGTACGTTTTCACATTGCGTACGTCTCTCCCGAAATTTCTTTCCACCCACTACCACTGTGGTACCAACTACCTTCAGCGGTATTTCTTAAACAATATGATATTGGAACCTTTAAAAAATATACGCCTACATATATTTCAAAAACCGGTAACGCTTCTACAATTTGTAAGGTGTTGCCAAATGTCTATGGGAGACGTTGATTGCTTTACATCATGCTTTACATGCTTGCACGTTAACCTTTCTATTGGATTAAATAAAATATTATATTATTTTATTTTTAATAAAATATAATTTATATTAAATAAAATAATACAATATTTTATTTAATCCAAACACTTCCAGTACACCTCCAATGTCATATTGGTTCAGAAATACAGCTACAATATATATATATATATATATATATATATATATATATATATATATATATATATATATATATATATATATATATATATACATAGGATAGATACAAGGTAGCTGGTTACACAGAGTGTCAACGGTGGTATAATTTGGTATAATGGTATAATGTATGCTTCAGTAACAAATTCTGTTGCTTACTTTTTTCATCATTTACGGCTTCTATGATTGTGATATAAAATAGACTTGAAGGGTAACTAAACTGTGAAGCCCAAGACTAACCGGTAGAGCTGTTGTACGAAGCCGGCTTTAAAACATCTAATCCTTCTTATATTTACGATACAATGCAGTCTCTGCCATTAGTGAAGGATGCGATATGCGGGAAAGACGGACAGTTGTAGCGATAAGTCGCTCTCGTGCCACATTATGTACAATAAAACGTTTTTATGCACAATGACGGATGTGCAGCAGACGGTAGCAGTGATTCAAAGTAATTAGTATTCCCTTTGATGGTTGACAACCTAATTGGCTCAGTGGCTCAAAGGCAGTGAACGCAGGTTCTTTGATTCTTACATAGACATATATGTTCATGTAACGGCCTACATGTACTTATTTCTAATCTGGTAAGCCCACCAATTCATCTTGGATAAGGATGGTGGGATAATTAATGTCCATTCTTTCAAAAATGGGCTTAAAAAAATTAATGATGATACAAAAAATATGCATCATAATGTTTAAGAAGCTGTGATGTGCTGATTCCTTACATTTATTGTTAAAAAAAGAAAAAAGTTATCGGGATCATCCCACAAACAAAAATGTCTTGTGTAAGAATAGACAGTGATATTTAACCGATTTACGATGAAAAAATATGTTTTATATTATATTTTAGACTGACTAAGATGTATATTGGCGACCAATTGGCTCAGTCCGCGGAGTCAATGGTCGCGGGTTCGATCCCCGTGTCGGAATAAATATATGTATGGAATACAAATTTTTTTTCCGAGTCTGGTAACCCCGCCAATCCGCATCGGACAAGCATGGTGGGTTAATGTCCGTTTCTCCATAAATGGAGAGGCCCGTGCTAAGCAGTGGGACATATATAGGCTGTTGAAAAAAAAAAAGAAAAGATGTACATTTCTTGAATCTTCTTCATAAAATCTATATATGTATATGGCTTATAATAAAAATAACCTAATACATGGGATAATACGATATGAGACTGTAAAATGAATTAAGCGTAAAGCTATTGACACAAGTCGCGATTTTCTAAGACCGATTTCTGATGCGACTTGTTTACATTGACGTAAATCGCTGCTTAGAATACGCTAGTGTGAACAGAGGCTTAAAATATCTCGTTTACAAGGAAGCCGCCAAGGTTATAATATTCACCTCTGAATTTGAGTTCTGGGTTAACGTACTTTTACCCATGACCCACTGGCCGTCTCGTACATTTGGTTGGGTAAAGGAGAAATGCAAGAGAAAAAAACTGTAACCGAAATACTTGATCGTGATCATCACCAGTTAATAGTAATGTATCTTAATAGTATCTGTAATTTGTTGAAATTATTAATTTATTTTCATTTTAAACTTTTCTGAATTTACTGTCTGAAATCTAAGATCATCATCCCATCCCTTCATCATAACAATGTCAGTCATTCATGAATGGGCTCACTCGATTGGGAAAATGTCACATCCGCACAAACTAATTTTAATAGTGGTAGAGCCACGCTGCAGACGAATACTTTGTCAAGAATGGCATAATATTTGTCTGTAGCATGAATGGGCCGGCTCGCCCGGGGAAGTACCACACTCCCGCAGAAAACCGGCGTCTGAGTGGTAGCTTACCTACCATGCTTTGTACGGTGAGCGGCCGAGTTCCGGAGGCCCAACACCCTACCCCCACTCCCTCCCATTCCCACTCCCTTAATGACACTTTCTTTAAAGTTCGGCAACGCTTCCGCACTGCCTATGGCGCTGCGGAAGTCTATGGGCGGCGTTCATTGCTTTCCATCAGGGGACACGCCTGCTCGTTTGCCTTCCTATCCCATAAAAAAAGACTATCAACATTAAGTGGTAGCATTTTTCTGTGTTATCGCGTTTCCTACGGCAAGTACGTATTAATTCGAAGGCCTAACTTTTCCCCCTTCTTAAACATCCTTCTTTCTCCTCCATTAATTACTTGTTACTCTCTCATTATTCGCATCCTTACCAACCTTTGGTCTTAGTGTTGCAGATGATCATGGGCTGCTACGACTGCTTACTATTAGGAAACCCGCTTGCTTCTTCTCCTACCACACATATTTTACATATATAAAAAAACATTCATTTGTCAGTTAAAAAATTTTATAAAAACACATTTTACATAGACTTATATTTAAAACACATTTTACTATAATATCATAAAAACACATTTTACTAGATATCTGGAAAAAGCTATATATAGTAGCTTTTTCCAGATATCTAGTAAAATGATTTTTAAAAGAGACTTTTTTATTCCCTATATGTATTATTGTAAATATCAGTATGCCCGAATCAGTTTAAAACAAAGTTTCTTACATATGGTCGGCTAAATTACACAAATTTATTGCGGATGCGGAGTTTGAACCCGGGCCGATTAACTCCGTAAGCAATAGTTTCGGTAGCACTAAGTAAATTTAGGTTGAGAGTCATCGTTGCCGTCAGACAGTACCTTTATTGTAATCCGTTAATTAAACTAGAACTTCGTATACATCACTTTCTGAATATATCTACGAGATCCATAAATACAGTATCAAAAGATATTAATCTCCAAGACAAGTTATCATTCACTGGAAATGCGATTAGTAGCTACTTTGAGTGAGCTATTACAAGAAGACGCTGCATCCTTTTTCCCTGTCTGGGTTTATATCGGTCTAGACATTTAGCGGTTCACTCTATGATTAGATCTTAAAGCTGTTTCTATCTTTTACGTCGACTAGAAATAGCGGACTACATTTTTTTATCTCATGCGTTATTTTATGTTACTTAGTGACGCATGGAGGCGTGTGTTTTTCGATTCTGAGGGCTGTATATCGTACAAATGAGTCAATTTTCAAATACCTGGGTATCCATGAAAGACTGTCTTACGTGGTTACTCGTCGCGCCATAAGATACTTTAGCTACATCATTAAGAAAGAGCCTGGAAACCTAGAACGTAACGTTAACACCAACATTTTGCCACCTATCACTGTGAGTCACAATCCTCAAATACTTAATTCATTGATCAAATACTCTAACAGAGCCAAGAGGTCTCGTATTTAGAGTGTTAAATAGAAAAATAAATTTCCACAAGACAATATATAACGAATCGAATCGAAGTTGTTCTTATAAAGATTTTCTTTTAATCATTGTTTTAATAAATAAATAATAAAAAATACTTTTTATTTTACAACGCAAACCAAACATATACAATGCTATTATATATTCACCATGTGATATACATGTGTAGTTACCTATGTTCGTCTTTACTCATGTAACGAATATGTCACATTGCAAGTAGAATTTCAAATAGGTCCTAGACACGTACATAATCTCGTACCACAAACAAAGTATGGTTGTATAGTTAATATATGCACGTACATACTATTCGATAGTTCTGAGAAATAAAAAGACAGTGAAATCAAATGTCGTTAAAAGGAAATTGCGTTCATTAAAACAAATCACCCTTTGCGTATAATAAAAGCGAAGTGTAATCGACTCATCCGGTACACTTAAGTCTACATTGATTTCGTGAAGAGATACAAAATAATACCTTGCACGCGATACTAACCGGTATCTGGTCATAAATTGGCACATTGCTAGAATAAAAGTAAGTTTTTTTATGGAAGTGAGCAAGCGGTTTATCTGATGGTAAGCAATCACCGATGCCATGAACATCTGTCATCCTAAGAGCGTTGCTGATAGGGAAAAGGACATAAAGGAAGTGGACCTCCGGATCCCAACTCTCACCGTATAAAACATGGTAACACAGTAAAATACTCCAATAATCGCATTGATATGCAGTGGTAAAGCCACGCTGCACACGAATGCTTTGTCAAGAATGGCATATTTGTCTGTAGCATTAATGGCAATGGGCCGGCTCACCCGGGGAAGTACCACACTCCCACAGAAAACCGGCGTCTGAGTTGTAGCTTAGCTACCGCGCTTCGTACAGTAATCGGCTGAGTTCCGGAAGCTCAACCCCTACCTCCCTATCCCCCGCCTCTCCTCCTTCCTTCCCCTCCCATAATGACACTTTCCTTAAAGGTCGGCCTATGGCGCTGCGGCGTTGATTGCTTTCCATCAGGCGACAGGCCTGCTCATTTGCTTTTCTATCCCAAAAAATTGACGCCGATATTCTTTCCTTCTTATAGAATAGGAGGGAGTTGAAAATGTTACAGCCAGCCCAGTGTAACTCGTAAAAAAACGAATAAATAATTTAACACTTTCAGACCTGGCGTACACAAATGTACACATAAAATATAAAAAAAAATTTGGTATTTATTTCGCTACAAGTGCAATTGAGAACGCTTGTGTTCATATGTCCATATTATAAACTACAAAAATGTATACTATTAACGTCATCCCTTAGCATTTTTTGTGACTTTTTCGACATGGTTCGATCAGTGGCTGACCGAAGTTGGAGCTATGTGGGTAAGCTCGTCATTTTTATTTCTAAAAAGTAGGAAATAGCTAAATATACGCACTGCAAAAATATGAATTGATGTGTTATATTCCTAAGGTCATAAGTAACATATAATTTGAGTTTATTATTCTATTTTTGTATCAATTATCACAATTTTTATATTTGTACATAAATGTACACATCAGGCGTAAACGATGTTTTTACGATTGCTGAAGTATTCTAGCTGTATTTGCAAAATCTATTTTGAATATGTTTGTAACTATATTATTTATGATGTTGTTGATGCTATTTAGATATTTTTTTTACATTTTCAGATAAAAAAACACCCATATGTTTTCACCGGACGCCTTGAAAGCCCTATTCGCTGGAACTCTTTCCGATTTGGAGCTATCGTCTGATGACGAAGAGCCGTTTGGATTTACATCTGAAAGAGAGTTGCAGTCTGTCCGAGTTGGTGTAGATGTCATCAATCAAAACCAACGAGAGGTTTTCCCACCCGACACTGACGAAGATGAAGGGCCCAGCTCATTGTGGATTAGAACGAATGATCCAGGAGTTATTGACACCTGCGATAAAGTGGTTCTCGAAGTACCACCGACAACAGAAATAGTCCTCTCATGAAAATATACTTCAGAATATTACGCCTAAACAGAACATTAGGTGGAGACACAGGAAACTCCTAAACACAATCTCATCAGATTGGTTTCCACCAATATCAATTGACCCTACAGTTGAAGCCCCAGTTGATTATTACTTTCGGTACGTGCCCAAACAATTATTTGAAATTATGGCTGAAATGACTAACATATACGCAATACATTCAAATAAACCCAGGTAAACCTACTACTACACAAGAAATAGAAATTTTATTTGGGTTACATTTAGCTACTGGTATATTTAGCTACCCTTGCTTGAAAATGTACTGGGAAACTGGCATCAGCATACCCTTGTTCTCGGAGAATATGGCCCGGGATCGCTTTTTTGAATTACGTAATAATTTACACCTTGTTGATAATACAATAATACCAGCTAGTTGCAAAGATGCATTTTACAAAGTTCGACCAATATTTGATGCTGTTAGGAATCGATGTTTAGAGTTACCGCTTGAAAAAGAACTTTGCGTTGATAAGCAAATGGTTCCTTTCACTGGGAAACATGTTGCCAAACAATACATAAAAGGTAAACCTTGTCCATGGGGGCTTAAGATATTTTTTTTATGTGGTAAACATGGGCAAGCCTATGATTTTCTACTTTATCAAAGCTCTAGTCCAGAACTTGATAATAATTTGACAAAAAAAATTGGATACGGTGCAGCTATTGTCCTTCATCTCACTAAAAGAATTGGAGAAAGCAAGGGCCACGAACTGTCCTTTGACAACTACTTCTCGTCATATCATTTATTACAAATTATGAAACAAAAAGGCATTATGGCTGCATGCACAGCTCGTATAAATAGCTCGTATAAATTCTCCAACCCATCGCTACTAAGCGATAAAATAATTAATAAAAAGCCTCGAGGATTTTCTCAAGAAGTAAGTAGTTTTGACGAAGATGTAACTGTGGTCAAGTGGCTGGATAATAAGATTACCCACCTTGCTTCTAATTTTGTTGGTATTGGTGAAAAAGACTTAGTCAACAGGTGGTGTAACAAAGACAAGAAATTTATTGACGTTGAACGCCGCGAAGTGGTCTTTACTTACAGACTATGTTTTACCACATGTATTGATTATGTGGATTGAAGGGTAGGTAGGGGAAGACTAAGGAAAAATACCTTGATCAAATTTGTCTACTTGATCTTGAAACCTGGACAATAAAAGCGACACATTCTAGTGTATTTGAGATGGATGTTATTAGTGCTCTGGTCGGCACATCATCATAAAAAGTTCATCTTCAGAGACGTGGGCAGCTGCAAAAGCCTTACTTTCGTGGTGACACGTCGCGTCCTTAGATACTTTGGCCAATTACTAAGAGAGAACCCGAAAACCTAGAACACAACATTCTACCAGGGAGAGCACATGATCAGAAATCAGAAATACCAAATAATCAATACACCGAAGATGTCTTACAGGAAGATGTGCGGGCGACGCCTGAAAGGGAAGAATTGCAGTAACTCATTTACATCAAGATAACATAACCTTACATAACGGGTCTCGATCCTCAGGATTGAGGGAACGAATGAGAAATAGGTATACTGTTATGTATACCTTATTGCCTTAATGGTAGAGCAACTGCTTTTGAAGTTAATGGTCTCGCGTTTGATTCTTGCAACGGGTTAATGTTTATTCTGATTATACCAATCCATGTTAAGATAAGTTTGTCATATTATGATTTATGTTTTTTATAGATAATAAGATTTATAAATTATTTAATTAAATTGAGAGGGGTCTGGGCCCAGGAAAAACCAATAAGGTTTATTGGGCTCATATGTATTATAATATAACCTTATACATTCTATCAATTAAATAAATAAAAAAAAATGTTTGATAAGCATGGTGGGTTCAACGTTCTTTCCTCCAGAAACAGGAGACTCCGTGCCCAGCAACCCTAAATAAACGGGCCGTAAAAATGTACAGTTATTAAAAAGAGGTTTTAGTTTCCTGCTATTATGACGAAAAATTTAAAAACGTATTCGTACGCTCGTGTCGTATTGTAACAGTAAACGGGCCGCTTGAATGACTGTCATTATTAAAATGAATACCACACATTTAATTATTTCGCATACCTCCTTGAAATTTATTCGCGAAATTATAAAAAAAATGTCTGGTATTGAATCACAAAATACATAATAACAGAACAACAGGGGTCTTGTACACGTTGAATCTCGTTCACGATCAGAAAGCAGAAACAAATAACTCAATCGGCAAGGATTGCGCCAACCATCTAAAGTTCTAGGTTTGATTCTACTGTTGGACATTTGATGATAACTATAGTTTTCTGGCACGTGCATTTAGTTTATTACGTAACTCGCTCGGGACAGTACCACACTCCCGCAGAAAACCGGCGTCTGAGTAGCTTAGCTAGCGCGCTTATTACGGTGAGTGGCCTGAGTTCCGGAGGCCCAACACCCTCCTCCCTCCCACTCCCATAATGTCACTTTGCTTAAAAAGGTCGGCAACGCTTCCGCACTGCCTATGATGCTGCGGATGTCTATGGGCGGTGTTGATTGCTTTCTATCAGATAACAAGCCTGCTCGTTTGCCTTTGTATCCCATAAAAAAAATACAAATAAATTGTGGCAAAACCAGGTTTAACTCGCAATAAGATGATGCTGTGTGTATGTTGTGATTGGAAAGGCGGCTTTATAAGCTTACCACGGGCAAAACCATCGACTCGGATCTCTATTGCGAACAACTGATGAGATTAAGGCAACAAATTGAGAGGAGATGAGGCGATACTCATCAATAGAAAGAGTGTGGTCTTTCATCACCATAACGCTAGATCACACACATCTTTATCCACTCAGCAAATATTAAGAGAGTTTGACTGGGGGATGTTAATGCATCCGCCATTCAGCCCTAACCTTGCAACTTTAAATTTCCACCTGTTTTGGTCTCTGCAGAATTCTTTAGACAGTGTCAGATTAACAATAAGAGAGAACTGCCAAAACTATAATACTTGTCGCGTTTTTTTGATCAGAAATCCTAAAAATTTTACAACAACGATATCATGTGACTACATATAAGATCACAAAGTCATCGAACAAAATGAATGGCACCTATATTATAATTAAAAGTAAATAAAATTTGAAAAAAATGTCTTGAGTTTTCATAAAAAATGCGAAGAAACTTTTCCCCGACCTATTATATAACGGTAGATGGGTAGCAACGTTTATCATAGATTAGAGAACAATCAGCGATCCCTACATTACCCGATAAGTGTGGGGATTATGCTAAAATCCCTCAGTTTTAAGGGAGGTCAAAATTTAGCATTGTCTGTCACGGTTGTATTGACACTCATAGCCGTACACTATGATTCCCTTATGTAACAAGTAATATAAATAAATTAAATCCTTTATAATTATAGCCCACACCAAAATAACGTATGTTGTGTGTACCACTATGTACACACAAAATATTTATCATGAAGCGGAAATCGAACCGACAACCCATGGGTCAGAAAGGGAACAATTTTTCACTGTGCCGTTTAGATCAAACTTTAAATAAAAATGTGTAAGCCGTACGAAATATTTGTTTCGATGCCTAATTGAACTACTTCAACCAATATAGATCGTTAATGAAAGGTTACAAACTTTATTTCAAAAAATTTTTTGTGACGTATAAATCGATTTTACTTCTATATACACAATAAAACTGGATCGCGATCTTCGATTTGGATCATAGATCGTGATCAAGATTGACTGTGTAATGGTTCCTAAGATTCGCGAAACTGATCCATATAAAGTTGGACAGGTTTCATCTTTTAGGTTCAACGTCTCTTCTTAATTAGTATTAAGTTTGTAATAAAATCAGTTCGTTAATTGTCATACCTTCTTACATAACATAATGATGCAACAGTATATAAAAAGGTAAAACAGTTTTGTTTCAAGAATAATAACTTATTTTCATAAAACAGTAGTGTTTTCTAATTTTTAAATTAAACATAGACAACAGTGGATTTTTTTTTAGTTTTTTGACAGTTTATAAATCCCACTGCTGGATACGGGCCTCATTTCTCCTTAAAGAATGGCCTTTAACCCACGAAGCGTATCAAAGGCCCATTGGTGGGGCACCTAGAGTCTGTATAAGCACATGTTATATACATATCCCGCTGCGGAAATTAAACTCCGACCACTGACTTTGAAAGCAGTAGCTCCACCACTAAGCCAGTTAGATGTTGAATATAAACACTAAAAGTGCTTAAAAATCCTCATAAATTTAAACAAACTAATCGTTCTTAAAGTCAGAATGAACATGATAGATTTATGATCAAAACTATTGGCCGGAAAATAAAAACAAAATCTTGAAACATGGCATCGTAGTACAATTTGCATTATAAAAAAAAACTATTTATAATATGCATTAAAACACCAGTAGAGTTGGACAACTAATTAAAAATTACCCAGAGTTTAGAATAAGCGATACAGCAACGAAGATGCCCAAGAAGCTACAGGGCAAAGCTCTTAATGTAGAGATGGTCGTACGCAGATCACTTGCAATGGCAGTCGACGCGCCTCCGAAACGCAGTGGCTATATAAACACGACGCATTATCAAACCACTACCAATACATAGCCGACCGTCACAGCGCTCGCATATTATAAAAAAAACAGAGCATCATTTTTTTAAATTCAATTGTGTGAGTGGTTGCACATTCCGGCTCTTCTTTCTTTTACAGGATCCTAATATCAGGTGAGTAAAAATCGTAAAGAAATATATATTTTATAATTTTGGAACGCATTTAAACAAAATATAAATTAATAAGTTAATCATAATATTATATATAACATAGTTGTTGGTATTAATTTTATAAATGTATAAACATAAACCACTATCTATTACGAACTTTCGCATCAAAGTTAACAAAAGTTTGATGGCAAAATATAAACCATACACAGATGTTTAGTAACATAACAATAGTCAATAAAAGATGCTCCTACCGCGCGGTACGATAGACAAATCCGTCCTAATTAGGAAAGACGTTTTCCCAGAAATAGACCTTCAAAGACGTGACTGTAAAATATCATTAAATAAAGAACTTACTTTTCATCACATATTATAGGATAAAAAATCAAATAAATAGGCTTTACATTGAAAGTACATAATTTAATTATATCATGTTTGATTACATATATAGTCTTCTGTGTAGTACAATATCAATTTGCATAAATTTTTCCATACTATTTACAATGAAATTCAAAAAGTTTCATGGAATTATTCTATTTTCATATATCAAACAAAATTAACAGCTGGTGCTTAATATTACTAGGCATTTTTTTATGCTGTATTGCTTTAAAATAACATTCGATTTGATTCTCATTTACCGTATGATAAAAACCGATTTATCCGAAATGATTTTAATATTTTGAATTAAATTGATAGTAAAAAATTAAATGAGATTTCAATAAAATATATAAAATGAATTATGTACACATTATGTATTAAAGTATCAATTAAAAGATAGACATTCTAACAGTTGTAATTTTGAAATCCATTATGATAAAGTCAAGTTCAAAAAGTCTGTGCCCTTTCGTTATTAAAAAAAATATTTCTAATCCTTAAATGAGTTCACTACACGATTCTTTGTACAGTTCTCAGACCCACAAAAACATATTATATATGTATATTTCGCTACAAATTTATCCACGAAGCTGAATCGGCAACCGTTGTTTAAATAGGACAACTATATTAGAATTATCTATGGATATTCTTAGTCAAGGTCTGGCCACTAGGCACAGTAACAGGTTTATTGATTTTAACCGTTCACTGCACTTACAGACATTTACCCTTCATGGTTAGCTTAGCAAAACAAAGCATTTATGCTAGAACCTCGCCTCGCAGGGATAACAAAACAGTACAGCTTTATTTATTATGTAATCGTTATTTTTATAAATTAATAGTTGTAACAAACTTTATTATATGCCAATCGGAAATTCTATTACATGCCAATAGGAAAATAATAAAGTAATCAGGTTTTATTTACAATAATTATATATATATATATATATATATATATATATATATATATATATATATATATATATATATATATATATATATATATATATATATATATATATATATATATATATATCACGTTATTTGCGAGTGACATCAATATGTGAAATCCGAATTAAATTGAATCAATGACGAAATCAATCGCTAACGTGACAGAAATTAATATGTTTAAATATTGCATTATACTCGTACGTTAGTAACAACATTTATAAAATATTACGATGATTAGTCACATTGGCTTGTAATGCGCAATGGGTTTGCACGGTCGATTAAAAAAAAAGAATAATATAAAAAACGCGGCAATTGCTTCTAACATTTTTACGGGTACGTATGAGTCTACGGAAATGTAATCAAAACATTATTATGACTAAGTCCTGGGCCATCTCGTTAGGAACGAGAAATGAAGCAACCATTTTGTATTGCAATGGAAATGATAATCATCTGAATCTACAAACACGTCGTAAATAAACTTAATAAAACGATCACATACAACATTGCAACCATAAATCGATAAGGACATATGAAGCGTGTGTTCTAAGTTTTCCATACGTAAGGTATAGAAGTAGACATTCTTTTTACACGAAACTTGTACATTAGAGACTATATATATATCCCTTGGGCGTCGTGAGAGGCCTTACTTTTAAAAACCGATCAGCGATGCCTACAGCGTAGAGACCATCATTTATTGAATATTTTTTAATGTTGTATGAGTAGAGTACGATTACTGGTACAAGAAAGAATAGAATAAGAACGTTCTCGCGGCCGATTACCCACAAGATGGAGAAAGATATAGAGGAGCCTCGCTAAGACCGCTACCATTTTATTAAACTATCCATGACCACGATTACTCTGCCAAGAGTGTACGACCGGTGAGGAGTAGGAGTATCAATAGAGTTTAGGTAGACATTGGTCTGCCCTCACAAACGAGGTGTGTTATCCATAATCTTAATGCATATCAGGTAGATGGGTGATCGTAGATTGACGGTAGACACTCCTACCCGTTCACTGATATTCTCTCCCATAGTCGCTTTGTACGACACCCATATGAAAATGAGGGTGATTCTATTATTTGATGGTAATTGCAGAGCAAACTTAGTACATGCAATGTAAAATTAAATAAGGAGCTATAACCAAATAATAATGACGGTAACATAAATTAATTTCTGTATTTTAAACTGGTTTAATACATCATTTTACAATACTACAATAGGATCAGTATTGCTCTTGAAGGTACAAGCGGAAAGACAATATCGAAGCATACA
This sequence comes from Baronia brevicornis, assembly GCA_031353405.1. Taxonomy (NCBI): domain Eukaryota; kingdom Metazoa; phylum Arthropoda; class Insecta; order Lepidoptera; family Papilionidae; genus Baronia; species Baronia brevicornis. Next base: position 96,296 of record JASFAT010002864.1, read on the forward strand.
TAGATTGCCATGCGATAATTCACTTGTTTCACAACAGAAGACGTAGTTAATTTACTTATTAATTTTATTATAAATTACCTTATTAACTATTTTAACATACATGTGTTATTTTAAAATAGCATTATTTTAAAATAACATATGTATGTTAAAATAACATTATAATATTAATTACAAAATGTTAAGGTATGTTAAACGAACACAATTTTGTTTTGTGTTATACCCAATTTTTTATTAATATTTCATTTTATTAATAATTAAGAGCGTCAATATTAACAAACTCATAAAATCGTAAATTTTTTAAACAGCTAGATTTTTGCCTAGATTTACTTGAAATCTAGATAACATTTATTAAGCAACTGGTAATATAAGGTGACCGTTAGAAAATCAACACCGATCACACAATTAAATGTGTATTTAGGTTCTATATATTAGATTGTTATTAGTGTATCACAACTTTTTTACTACTATTTCTCTCGAAACTTCTTTCCACGCACTACCATTCTGTGGATCCACGCTACCTTCGACGATCTTTCCGAACCGATACGACATTGGCTCCTTAAAAAAAACAAGCCTACACATACCTAAAAGGCCGGCTACGCTTCCGCGAGTCCTGCGGTGTCGCGGTTGTCTATGGGCGGCGTTGATTGCTTTCTATCAGGGGGCACGCTTGCTCGTTTGCCCTCCTATCCCATTACAAAAAAAAAATTGTCTTTATTTCTTTCATACATCGTATAATTTTAAAGAAATATATTATATGTGAATTGTAACATATTTTTAGTCTGTATTTTCTGTATTGACCATTTGTCCAGTTTGGTCACTATGCTTTGGGAGCCTGACAGATGAGTCACTTGAAATATGTTTTGCGCAGTATCTTTCCTTTGCAAATCGTCATTGTGAATAAAATTGACACATTAATTATCCATTCCCATAAGGAAAATTGTATGGTAAATATCAATAATATGGGAAAAACAATATTAAAACTTCTTGATATGCTTACATTTTTTTACTATAGACCCAACTCCTTTCTGTTTCCTTTATTTCTTTGTTCCCCTTCCTTTACCATCTCTCTCTTCAATTATTTACATCCTTATCCTAAGTTAGGCAATTCATCTGTAGTAAATCTTTGACGACCAATTGGCTCAATGGCGGAGCCCACGGAGTCGATGGTCGCGGGTTCAATCCCCGCATCGGAATAAATATACGTATGGCCTACAGATATTTATTCTGAGTCTGATAAACCCATCAATCCGCAATGAACAAGCTTGGTGGATTAATGTTCCTTCAGAAATAGGCAGGGCCGTGCTCAGCAGCGGGACATAAATATGGGCCGTAAAAAAATCTTTGACAATGCGAAAGAATATTTAATTTCTCATCATCATTTATCGTTTATACCATATGGAGTGCTTCGAGGAATTGTTCGGAATAATTCCCGATGTTGAATTCCACTACTCCACACGTCGCCACAAAGAAAAGTTTAATCGCTAGCATTTTGATAAAAGGCGATCTAATGCGGTACGTTTTTCCCGAAACTTTTTTCCACGTACCACCACTGTGAAACCAGCTACCTTTAGCGGTATTTTTGAACCGATGGCCGGCAACGCTTTTGCATTGCATATAGTGTTGAAGATATCTATGGGCGGCGTTGATTATTTTCTTTCAGGCGACAGGCTTGCTCATTTGTGTTCCTATCCCATAAAAAAGTGTCCTTGTTGTTACTGTAGTCCATGTTTGTGCAGAAGTGATAAGTTACCGACAGGCTTACGTTGTCTTACGTAAAAGCATAGAACGATTAGAATAATTGCTTGTTTTGAATTTGGCTGAAATGAATACATATGTAAATAAATCCCTGAAATGATTTGAGCTGCCTCTCAAGGTAACAATGACAATTGTCTGACATAGCTACTATGGTTTTCACGGATCACGGGTTTTTAGTCAAGCTAATCTGATACGCATACAAATATTCTCGGACAAGCATTTTTCATATAATCCTTATTTGTTACTAAAAGACCTGTTTTCGTCATCTATTTAAATTTTTTGGAGAATTTGAGCAGAAAGACTTATTATGTTATTATACTTGTGCTCATACGTATCAAATAAAATACCATAATATCGCTATTAACGTCATGAAACTTATTCCCAGTATGATATGGATTGTTTTTAAATTTAACTATATAGTGATTGAGTATGTTTCTGTTGTTATTGTAAAATGTCTTTACTTCGTAATCGTTAAATTTTCTTTTCTTTTTTTATTGAATAGAATCGAATAGATATCGATATAATCGAATCGACTAATGAGGATACGGGTTACCTGATAGTACTCACCGCTCATGTACATTCACAATAGGGTCACTATGGAGGCGTTGCCTAATTTAGTGAGGATATGAATAATGGGAGAGGAAATAGAAAATAAAAAAAATCAAGAAGGGGACAGAAATTAGACCCTTATATTATTAAGTGCCGGTACGGAGGAGAAATAAAGTTAGTCTATACGTAGGTATTTACGTTGTTTGGCATAACTGTTTGTCCATAGTCCAATTTGCTAATAAAAAAAATCTAATTTGCTTTTAAAAGTTTTGAAAAGCAAATCAGATTATTTTTTTAATCGTATAGAATCTTCAAAATTAATATTTTGTCATGGTGCAATCCGAAAATTATTCAATCGGTATCGATGTTTATGTAAGCCGGACCGAGTGGTGTTCCACTCGAAACGGGTACGTTTGTTGACATTTACCACTTGCCCAAGCTGACTTATGCCGTTACACAAACGGAACGTGCTCTCCCACTGACATTGACATAAGCCCATGTAATATCGTGTTACTTCACAGCTCTTCCTCAATGGTGAATATAAAGAGTGATATAATCATAAATTGTTTAACAAACAAGATAATATATAATCTGATACGGATAGCAAGTAAACTACCGTGAGATAAACGCAAATATTTGGAATAAATTTTGGAAAATTTTCGCTAGTGAATTAGGTAATCAATCACTTAATAATATGATTTTGTAAGCGAAATTTTGCCTAAAGAATACTTCTTTTGTATAATGAAATACCGAAGTTTATATTTAAATAATCTGTAGGCATTTTTGAAGAGTAAATACATAATCCACATTAAGTGTTTGTTTTAATTATTCTGACCGCTGATTACATACCGTCAGGTTTTTTTATGGAATAGTAAAGCAAACAAACAGGCGTATCACCTGACGAAACCACCAACCAACGCCGTCCATAAAGATCCGCAGTACGATAGGCATTAGAGATGTGTTGCCGACTTTTAAGAAATGTGTAGCCTTGTTAAATTGATTCGGTGACCTGATTGTAAATAATCATTCGCCACCTATCGGAGGTCTATCACACTAAGGAAATTGTATGTCCATTGCCTACCTTTGGGTAAGATTAATGGGAGAGAAAGGTGGAAGTAGAAGCAGGAAGAAGACGAATAGACAAAAAGTACCCTAACTTGGCTCTCAAAACTCATCGAACGAATTGGAGTAGCAAAGCTCCTTCTCAGATACCAACTTAAGGCCCATTTGTGTTAAAAATGAAAAAATTCCAAAACATCTTGGATATACAATATATACACTTTGCTAGAAAAAAATTGCTTTATCTTTTGTGGAAGTAGAGTTAAAATATTTTTTTATTATACTTGCACTTTATTTATTGTACCTGGCCGAATACCTATATGGCTTTATAAATAGCTGGTACGGTCGTTTCTTTACCTTATAGCTGCTGTGTATGAGTTTTCCTATTCACCATTAGTACACAATCGATTGTACACTCGAGTGAATAGAAACGATTCGTTAACGAATAATAGCGATGGAAATGCATGGAACGATGACAAACATTTTTATATATCTCTTAGATGACCCGATTACAGTTTTATAACGACAAACTTTTCTTTTTCTGCTTTATTGTTTGCAACCTATACCAAGAAAAAAACAGAAAGACACATAAGATACAAAGAGTAGCGTAGAATAAGAAAAGAGAGATATCGGCAAATATAAATAAAGGAAAATTAACGAAGATGTCATTCCAAATCTTTTTTTTTATGGGATAGGAGGGCAAACGAGCAAGCGTGTCGCCTGATGGAAATCAACCAACGCCACCCATAGACAACCGCGACACCGCAGGAGTCGCGGGAGCTTTGCCGGTCTTTTAGATGTGTAGGCTTGTTTTTTGAAGGTGCCAATGTCGTATCGGTTCGGAAAGGCCGCCGAAGGTAGCTGGTTCCACGGAGTGGTGGTACGTGGAAAGGAAAGTTTCGAGAGAAGCGCACCGTAGTAGATCGCCACTCATCCAGATGTTGAGGATGAAACTTTTCTTTACGGCGAGTTGTGCTTTAAGTTTACACCCGATATTCACATAACAAAAGTAAGACAAAACTTTTCAGTAGATATTTATAAAAAAACCCGCAATTTTATCAGTATAGATAAAGAAATACTAAGGTCATGGTTCTTTTTTTAAACCACTTGATAAATTCGCATACGAATAGTAATGAACGATCCATAATACTGAAACTGCAACCTAGTCATATTTTTATATATATTGATGTATACATAATTTTATATAGATGATATACCTGTTTCCAAATAGATTTTATTGAAAGCAATAAAAGTACCTTCGCAACATATGTTAAAAGACAAAATATACATTGAAGTACATTTTTTTTAAGAAAGAAAACGACCTCGTCAATTGAATTCTGCTATTCCGTTCCAATCCAGTATCACAAGCATTATTGCAAATACTTTTAGATACTCGACATTGAAACCTTCAAAAAACAAATCTTAAAGGCCGGCAACGCATCTGTGATGCCTCTGGAGCTGCAGATGTCTATGCCGGCGTTAATTGCCTTCCATCAGGTGATATGCTTTCTCGTTTGCCTCCCTATCCCATAAAAAATATACTCTTCTTTGATATAAAAAAGAGTAAAAAAAATTCGATCAATATAAGGTGCTGAAGTTAATTGTCATTTATTTTACCTTGTCACATTTGTACATAAGAGATGCAGTATTCATCGTACAAATATATCGCATGAAAGTTTCCTGTGGTCACGTTTGATTTATACCGAGCCAGATAATGGGAACGATTGGTCCCATTGCGACCGACAATGAACCGTGGGTCGGACGTTACACAACAAGCGAGAATAACGGGTTTCACCAGACACACAGGCGCACCTCCTAAAGGTCCACATTAACTATAACTGAATGCACTCATCTACACAAACGAGAGGTATTATAAAACATAAATATTCAATACTATGCTTATACTATTTCGTCATGTCAAAAGATACAAAGCATATTGATGAAATAATTATAATAGATATTATTAAAATGGATTATATATAATTATAATGGATATTAAGCTTTAAACATCCATGAACACGCTTGAAACATTATTAATGATATTAACGCTCACACTGATAGCGTTATTTACTTAGTACTTAGTATTTCCTATCATGGGTACCATTACTATACGAAAAAAAAAAGACACACAGACTCAGACCAATAATTGTTTATTTGTTCTGGTGTTAATTAACATCAAATAAGCGACCCTGCATCCAAAAGCAAATTGTTTACTACACGTTTTGGAAGTCAAAATGTAAGTAACATAAGCCTACTATGACAAAATCCAATCTTATATGTTCAAATTCAAAATCGGCTTTCTATTAAAATTGCTCATTTTTGGGGACCTTATATGCATTATAATATTTCATACCAAATACTTCTCCCTTCTTTTAAGATTTTTTAATGATGTAACAAGAATTGAGACGCAATTTGTTCGATATCAACCTCAGGTGACGCTTCAACAACTTACAATTTGTGTAGCACAACGAGGAAACAAGATGTAGTTCTTTTATTTATTTATTCTTAATGTATATTTGTTGGTACAAAGGTGGACATAATGTCGGAAGGCACTATGTCCACCTTTTCATCAAAACATAAATTAAAAAATGAAATAAGAGACTTTACTATGTCAATATGTTCCATTAAATCAGGTTTAGCATATACTAAACATTTTGACATATAAGCGATAAGCGTATCTTTTACAGATCAATGAATAAATAAATAAAAAGAAATCATTATTGTGACCGCTCATTTGAATTTGTTGTCGAAAGTACGAGTAGGTATAATAGCATAACTAAACGAGTATTGGAGCGAAAAGATCGTTTTTGTTTAAAAAAGTTCAAGCTTGAATAAAAAATCCAAGTGTCTGGGTCACAGATCTAGTCGATGTCTTAAGAAACCTGAGAAGTCGACGGGCGTTCCATTGAATTTTAATGTCGGTCCGTATCGATTTTTAACCTAAGTGCGATGTAGGTTTACATATCCGAATCGTGTATAGTCGGTTAATGTAAATTAATTCTATTATGTGATTCCCGTGAATACAGCGTTCTGGTGGTGAAAGCCAAACCCGTTCGGAACTCTTTTGTACCTGGTTGGCCAGTTGAACATTCGAGTTCACCTTGGTTGAAAATACCACGGTATAATGAAAGAGGTGCGTAGGAAGTATTAAAGTAATTTACCATTTATTTGAAACTTTACTGCCATCCAAACGCCTAGCATTACAATAAAAAACGTATATTTTAACAAATGACAAATTGAAAAGTTAATTTGTAATATTATATTTGATTCATAATACCAAAAAGGTGGATATTGACTGTTGGTAAATGATGTAAAAAAAAATTGAATAACACGTAAATAGACAAATTTCTATAAACGTACATGTATCGAGGAAAATATGTCAAAAACAAAATACCAGAAAAAATATAATTCAAAGTTCAAGCTTATTAAAATGATAATAATAGAACTTCCATTAATGAGAATCGTAATAGCAATCGTGATTGTGCGATTTAAAGAATTGTAAAAACAGTGCAATAAATATGGGAACAAATTGTCTCTCAGTACGTGCGTTTAATGCAAATACGAGTTATGGCGAGGCTTATAATGTGACACATGCGCCTCGGAATAACTTTGTCCGGTACATGGTAAATACGTAATTGCACCATCAAATGGTCACGACTCGACTTCATTATGTTGTAGATAAGTTTCTTGAATCCCAAAGGCGAAATTGCTTTAATACTGCGAAGTAAGTTAATTTGAAAACAAATGAGATTGCAATCTTTATACATTCCTTTTTATTATCGTAGGTTGCGTCATTGCTTTTATAACTACCTCGATGGACCGTACAAACATTACATTCTCAATCAATGTCATATGTATTCTGTTATGGGATAGAAAGGTAAATGAGCAAGCATGTCGCTTAATAGAAAGCAATAAACGCCTCCCGAAGACATCTGTAACACCTTAGATATTACAGATGCGGTGCCGGTATAAAACTCCTTTGCAAATGGTATTAGATAAACAAATATAAAGGCAAGACGCAATGATTACTGACGGATAGTGTAATTACAGTATAATTATGGACGTATATTAACTAAGAACCGTCCTTGTAACGATTTGTCGAAATTTACACGCTGACAACTAAGCACTCATTGTTGTAGCTAATCATAATGACTATATTTAAATACATTTTTTCTTTTGATGATTTTATAAACAGTAATATAAGAATAGATTGTTTAGGAAAACTGATAATGTTTAAATCATAATCTATTGAGAAGACTCAACAAATATATGCATTTCGCAAAACCACTCGGTGAAGCGTAACAGTGAACATTATGGAGCAATAAATGCCGGGAGAGATCTTATTTTGCAAGGCGTACATAACAAATTAGCGCGTAACTTATTGCTTTATAAAAACGGTCTAGAAACTACCCAAGACAAAAATCATTTCAACTTAAAGTCAACGTAAAAAGAGGAAGCATTTTCAATAAATTGCATTAAAATATCAAGAATTCAGCTTATGAAACAGTTTTATAATAGACTAGACTAGATGGCCCGCTGAACATCGTTTCACCTACAACTTACTTAAAATTAACGAAAATGATATCTCCTGGTTGGTTTATATTCTCCTGGTATGTGAGTACTTCGGTATGCTAATACTATATACTACTATACTATAGGTAGACTAATAAAATAGCTTGCAATTTTTATATATTAAATATACATAGATGTATGTGTATAAAAAGTAACTTGTCACTTGTCAGTTCGCGTATCAAGCTGCGCTGGCATTGCGTGGAAAAGCACCATACATGTACTAACAGTTGGTTGCCGGCATATTTTTTGATTGGCACAATGAGTTGGACATGTGCCGGGATTCAATTGAAAGATTGCCGGGCCGACGGCGTGTGGGAAGACAGCAATCCTTGCCCTCAGACCGCAGCAAGGATATCCTTCCAGAAAATAACTCTCGAACGATCTCGTAAATTATCGACATTATCTGTTTTACCATTGGGTAAAACGGATAATGTCAATATATTGATATCTCTGAGATGTGTTAGACACTGTAGTTAGTTAGACATTGTAGAGAGGAGCAAGATTTAGCAATGAGCGATAACAGGATACCGTTTATGTAATATATGGAATTTGAATGTTCGATTAACGGGTAGTTATTAATGTCAATGGCCGTATGCTGAGGATATGTACAGAACCAGTTTTACAAGATTCATATTTCTCTCAATTTCTTCAGGGTATATAATTTTGGTACTGTTAGTTTTGCATTATTTTAAAGGCAGTTGTACCTTAATGTACAGTATCACTATAAGCGTGTGGGTACTGGCATGAGAATAACATAATGACTAAAATGTATTAGAATGAAATTTCCAGTTCCACATAAAATAAAAAAGATCGCACACTATGCATAAAAATAAGTCGAATGCAATAACAGGTAACGATCAGAAAGACCAGTGTTATGAAACTCTCATTAGTTATGTACTTATTCGGAATCATTGATGATCCCGGACGAAAAAAATTAAATTCACAACACGCCTCTGAAATGACAGATCAATGAACTTTTATACCCGTTAAGGCTAATTTTGTAATACTTCGAAGTGTATTAAACTAAGTAATTCTTATATCTTTAATTTCCTTAACATTATAAAAAAATAATATTGATTAAAAAAAGTGAAAGGTTTATAATGGGATAGGAAGGCAAACGAGCAAACGTGTTGTTTGATGGACAGCATTCAAACGTCAAGCACGCAAACATAGTGCCTATGGACTACGTTGAATGTTGTATGCTGTACGTTGCGTTGTAGATATCTATATATTTGCAGAAGCGTTTCTGTATTCAAGTATTTCCTTGGAGGCTTGTTTTATTAACGTTCTAATATTGTACCAGTTCCAAAGTATGCTGCTGAATAGCTAGTTTCACTGGGTGCGTGAAAAGAAGAAAAAAACGCATCTAAGAAAAAATACCTTTTTACAATTCGCGCTGTTCATAATCTATTATCAACAGCGCGAATCGTTAGAAGGTATTTTTAAAAGCAGTTCTAATGCTTTTTGGATCTTTCCTTTAAGCCACTTATCCAAGCCTAACTTGGCAATTATAATTATTATCATTGAAATATTTCGTTAAAAATTGTAAACATTGGTTGTTTGAAACGGAATACAGAAACTAAAATGAATCACGGCACATTTGTGATGCCAGCTATTGCATTCTAGTTGCCGATTCTATTCAATGAACCAATTAAAATTCAGATGGTGTGTTGTGAACGTCTGGCCGGATCATCCATATTACTAACGCGCATTTCGCATCCTGCCGACAGAGCACGCGCTAGGAAGTGTCCATCTCGTTCGAACTCACCGTAAATTACATGTATTCATTGTTACACATTTGCAATTTAATGAATAGGATTCATAAGTCAGATTACCAATTCATTTAATACATAAATAACTAATTTTTGATAAAAATGAACATAAAATAGAGTAGAATAATCTTTATATTATTTTTCACAGTACATTAAGAATACAATTAGATACACTAAAAATAAAATAACGAAGCTTAGAACGCCCCCCGCCTAAAACAAGCGACGATCTGTGCACGGCGGCTAGGACAGACTAGACGCATGTAGCCGAAGATCGGACTAGGGAGCCTGGAGTGGCTTATATCCAGTAGATAACTGTGGAAAACTGATGATAATGACGAAATAAAATATTTAAAATATATTTTTTAATGATATGAAGATATTGTTTCATATTAATCAATTTTTCATATATACTGCGAAAAAGGAAAAAAAGAAAAGTGAAAATTGTATAAAAAGATCGTTTAAATAATATATTCATTGTGAAAAATTTAACATAGTTAATATTTTTACAAAAAACATTAAGAACATGGTAAAAAATTGAATAAACATGAGTTAATTTTAAATGAATGACCCGGCGTAGGATAATCTATTTGTGGAACGGCGCCAGACCGCATTCCTGCAGGACCTGGGACATCACCTTAATGCCCTACCTCTAGCTCGTTTTCTATAAATAGACAGACCAGGTTCCACGACCTGTAGCATGCTAGTTAGCTATTACAAACGAGATACATTAAATAAGTTTTTAAAAATGAATAAGTTATTTTGCTTTAAATATGGAATAATAAATTAATATAAGAAATGGGAATTTCTTATATTAATTTTTTATATAAATAATAAAGTAACGGTAACGCGCTGATAATATGGTGCGCAACTAAGTTAATATATAAATAAAAATACAATTTAATTGTGCAAAAATGCTAACATATATATTATTAAAAGTATTGCTCATCGCTAGCTACAACTTTTGCCCATCTTTCTGGCAACATCGACCTGGTCCCACCAAATACACAACATAACCTTCACAGCGTGTATATTTGGCCGTCCCCATGACGGATCATCATCGAGCAATTTTTTCAATTCAGCGTCTTTGAATTTTTTTGGCCTTCCTTCGCGCGGACAGTCGTCAATATCGAATTCACCGTTTTTAAAGCAACGGCACCAATAGCGGCACGTTGTTTCATTTAGAGAACAGCATTTCCGTAAAAATTTTTTTAACTCGCGATGCGCTATAGCCGCCGTTGTCTTTGAATGAAATAAAGAAAAGTAACACTTCCCGAAAATGACGATTATTTGGCACACAATCACACATTTTCACACAACTAAAGTATATAACGCCAAAATAAAACCAGTAATATGTCAGAGCAGTTTGTTTACCATGTCTAAGCTTGGCTTGGATATGTCAAAATCGACCAACACTTACTGCTGGTGCCATCTAATGACAAACAGCGAGAACTGAGTTGCGCACCTAATAGTGTACATCCTGTATGAACCTCAATTCGATGCACTTAATAGTTAGTAGTATCCTGCTCCTGCGGGAGGCCCTTGGATGATTCAACTTTAATAGATAAATTGCATCTAGCCTTTAATGCCTGCCAGCGGCAGAGCGTAACATTGGCCTTAACAAGCGCACGACTTACAAGTCTGCAAGTAAATTTGCCGCAATTTGTACAATACTATTTACTCAAAACCACTTATTACGTCATTTGTCTTTACAGGATGAAGGTCTTAATATTTTGCATAGCCTTTGTGGCTGTGACTCTTGCGATGCCAGTTGCCGAGGAGAAGCCCGAAGTTCCTGTTGCAGCTGATTCGGCCCAGAGCCCTAAAGTTGAGGAAGTACCACCACAAGTGAAGACTGAAGCTACAGTTGTTAAAGAAATCAAACCTGAACAAGCTACTGAAAATAAGGAAGTTCAACCAGACGAATCTAAAATAAAAAGCACATCACTAGACTCTAAGCCAGACGAGCTTAAAAAACCCGAAGTACTTGTCTCAGAAACCGTCTCTGAAGCAAAAAAAGAGGACGTTCCCGAACCTAGTGTAGCAGCAACAGCAGCAGTAGAATCCGACGTAAAAGCGGAAGTCAGTCAAGCTGATCCCAAACCAGAGGAAAAGAGCGCACAACCTGACCAAAAGCCAGTAGTTGACGAATCTAAACAAGTATCTGAAGCCAAAGTAGAAGAAGTCAAGAACGAGCCAGCGGTTAAATCCTCCCTAGCTGAGGAAGCAATTGATGTAGTAACTGCTGTTAAAAGCCCGGCCGCCGTTGCTGATGACGTTGTGGATGCCGCCGCCATTTCACCCCCAGAAAAAGTAGATGTCGTTGTACCTGCCACAAAGAGTGCTGACCCAGTTCCCGAAGAGAAAAAAGAAGAAGCATCTGTTTCTGCACCAAAAGCAGCTGAACCTGAAAAAGCTAAACCAATCGAATCAAAAACCGAAGAAAAACCAGTAAGTGCAGATGCTGCTGCCACTATTTCATCTGAAACTCAAACGGCACCAAAATCAACTGATACTAATGTAGCACCCAGTGATGACTCTCTAAGAGTTGTCCGAGACACAGTTGATGATAAACAAGTTTCTGAGAAACCTAAAATAGAAGAGAAATCTACGGTACCGGCTAAAGAAATTGAAACACCAAAAGAGAGTGAAACAGAAAAAAAGACCGAAGCCAATACTGATAAAGAACCGAAGACCACAAACCTTGAATTACCTAGCGAACCAGCAAAAGACACACCTGCAGTCGCCCAACCATCCGAAGCACCAAAACCCACTGAACTCGTAACAAAGTCGATTAAAGAAGAGGAAAAACCAGCAGGCGATGCACCAGCTCCAAACAGCTCTGAAGAAAGTGCTGAGAGCAGTGAAAAAAAGGGAGAAAGCGCGGAGAACTCGTCTGAAGAGGTGACCGATAAAAAGGAAAGCGGAGCCCCTAAATCTTAGATAACTGATGATAGCAATTGGCGGTAGGCGTGTGTCGACAAGAGACTTCGACACGCGCCCTCCGCCCACGGCTCTCCGTTGTGCAGTGTTTGTGTTGCAATTCTGAGTGAGTGAAAAATAACCGCCACGCCAATAGGCGTGTCCGAGTGAAAACTCGCGACTTTTAGACTTTATTAAATAGCGGAGCCGAAAATTACCTATGTTGTAATTATTAATACAAGAATTAAATTATCGAATTTCCGGTAATGTAAGAAATAAATATGTTTTATAATTATGTGTATTATTTTTATGATATATTATATTAGATAGATGGTATTTGAAGATAATCATAATGAAGTGAGTAGTTATATGTATGTATGTATGTACATCACCAGAAATACATATTAAAATCCTATATAAAAACTATAATACATTTAAAAACGCATTTAAAAAAATCCATAAGTTACACATTCCGCCTTATAATCTTTATTTTATTACTTAATGACAAATTAATACTTTTTATGATATTAATCAAATTCCTTAAGTTCAGCAAACTGTGGAAGCAGCTGCCTTCAGCGGTATTTCCGAACGGATATGACATTTTTAAAAAACAATCCTATAGTTTTCCCAAACCAGGCAATGCTTCCATAATGCCTTTGGTTCTGCAGATTTATATAAGTAGCATCGATTGCTTTCATAAACCCATAACCATAAAAGCTTATAAAACGCTGTTGCTGAAGTTAATATCCAAAGGTCGCCGGTTCAAATCCGGCTCGAACGACCAAAAAATAATATAAGAGTTATGTCAAAATATTGAGGGGATACAATGCTAATAATATATTAATATGTCAACGGGAAAGCTAGTGGGTGTGGCATAATGTGTGAGGAAAAGGCGAATGTTAGCCCGATGAGGTATACTTCAACATTAAATTACCCTAAACGTACATTTACCGTTTGATGATTGTGCTGAGTTGCAGTTTAAGTTTTCGACCTCATATATTGAGGTCATGAACCATACCATGTACCTACTTTGCAAAATAAACCATTTTTAAACATACTGTACAAACCGTATAAGACTCGAAAATAAGTAATTTAAATTGTTTTGAAAACAGTATATGTATCTACGAAGTACCTACTAGCCACCGAGCGATGGGGTGTAACCTTGCATAAACAAAAAAGAGGATACCTGCGAAGTGTCTTGCTGTGTCTTTCGCTTTTTCTTGACTGTCATAGGGACTTTCAATACGATGATATTAATAACTTTAATATTGACAGACTGACAAAAAATACCATTTCATTATTCAAGCTGAAATTACCTACTCGTATGTATTTAAATTGCAAATCAAACTAGACGAAGCTAGAACGCTGGCCGATAACGGGCAGTGGCTGCGCCGGTGGTATAGCTTTATGCTCTAGGTCTCTCTCTGATGGCCGATTTTGGGTAAATTTTTGGTTTAAGTTCCAAATAAATTTCATCCAGCAGGGAAACACACATTATTAATTTTCTGTTATTGTTTTGCTTGTCGCGGACCTTAGCTAATTAAAACTTTTGACTGTCCATATAGTGATGGATTTCCGCAAAGTAACGCCTGACTCCATTAATAATCTCTCTATAGTCTTAATGTATGGGTCAATAAACGCCAACTCATACACCCAATTTCGCTCATGAAACCCTCAAGCTATCGGGCTAAGCGACGCGTCTTAAGAGAAGCCTATGTTTAGAAATATTTAGGTTACGGTGATGATATAACAATAGCCATACTCGGCATAACACCAGTTATACTCAACCTGTAGTCCGTCAAACTTTGTTATGCGGCCTGGCGAATAAACCACTCCTAGGACACATATGAGTAATTAAAAAATTTATCAACCCATAGACGTCAAATTTTCAAAACGAAGTAAGTATGCAAAAAATATTTATAGAAACCTGCTTATTGATCCTTTGCGAATAGAATGCAGTAATCATAAGCGTGATCTAACCAAGATTATTCAAAAGTGTACACAATTTCAACGATCTCATTAGTTTTCGTTTAATAAATATACTTAAATTCGTATGTTTCATTTTTATTACAATCCGAATGTTGTAGTCCGAGAAAAAAAAATTAGTATTTCTGTTTTACATCATAACCCCAAACTAGGATTCTCTGTATCGTAGATTATAAAGAATCTTCCAGACTCAAAATAAATATCTGTAGATGAGCTACTCGTAAATATTTACTTTTAAGATGGAAATCGAACCCACGATCCTTGGCTTTACAAGTGAAACCCTCACGACTGTATCTTTTCTTGTTAACGGTTTCAACTAAGCTTAAGTTAAGTCCAATGCAGGATACGAACTCATAACGTACAGATCGTAAGAACGAGCCTTGCTAACTCAGTTATGGCTGCTTACATCTTTGTTGCATTTATTTATCTTTGTAATATCGCGAATACAATAATCTCAAAGACTGAAAAATCAAGAACGTATAATTGGTCTAATTATAAAAATTCATAACCCCAAAAATCATTGTTTCTGACGTTTCGGTAAGTTTTTGGTTTAAGTTCCAAATAGATCCACTTCATCCAGCAGAAAAACACACATTATTAATTTTCTGTTATTGTTTTGCTTTAAAACTTTTGACTGTCCACATAGTAATGGATTTCCGCAAAGTAACGCCTGACTTCATTAATAATCTTTTCAATTTTGATCTAACATCTAATAATAAATAAAATAATAATAAAATAAAAATCTACGAATAATGGAACGATGGAATACTTCGTATTTACCTCAATAAATACTTCTTTCATTCATTCAAAGAAATTTCTCAATCTATAAAATAAGTTTTATTATTATTAAAATAAATTTGTTATAATTAAGCCGACGATATATTAAATTGAAAATGTTAGAGATAACAAACTTACCTCGTCTGTCAGCATTTTGCAAGTCACTACCCCCAAGGACCACCAGTCAACGGCATGCCCGTACGGCTCACGGCTCAACACTTCTGGGGCTGATAACAAATTTAAATTTTTATGAAACCAAATAAGTTTATGTATATATTATATTATATATATTATTATTATACCTTGACCAAATTACTGATCTTTTTAAGAAAGGCTAGGTCAAGAGTAACCTCAACCGGCGGGCTTGCATGAGGAGAATAATGAGTGTGGAGGAAACAAGAGAAGTATGCAGAGATCGTAGCAGGTGGAGATCTGTGGTCTCTGCCTACCCCTACGGGAGACAGGCGTGACGATATGAATGTATGTATGTTATGTATATATTAACACTTTTCACGACTACCTTAAGCTATAATTTGTAAACGCATCTAAACCGCAAATTACGTACTTAATGTACGGTTTAGAATTCAGAGGATAACAAAAATCCGGGAATCATCAACGCAGCACTAAGTATAAGCTCAAACTAGAACATCTCAAAGGTTCAACGACGTATTTAACAGTTCTTTAGATTTAAAACCTATAAACACTACATCTCCTTCATCTCCGACACCTGACCTATTTATGCGAGCTATATAAAGAAAGTGCAAGATGTGGCCGCCTCTACCAAAAATGTAATCAATCAATACAGCCTTTACACTATGCCGGATATTGGCCTACTTTAAAATTGTAGTGATACTGTAATCCCTACGCATGGCGAATGGGTTCTATCTACTAGTACTCATATCTCAAAGGCCGCCAATACATTTGTAAAGCCTATGGTGTCGCAGATGTCTATAAGCGGCTAATTAATTAACTTACCGATAAACCCATGACTAACACCAGCATTAATTAATTAACCAGCATCGATCGCTAACAAGACAACACGCCACTAGAGAAAGAAATATATCAAAGGGTTTTGATTTCAAATATTTCAGATTTAATTATACCAATTCTTTTGAAGGCATTAAATTGATATTTTGTAAGTATATCCGATGAATACTTTTTATTACCTCACAAACAATAAATTTTATAAAAAATTCTCAAACCATGAACAAAATCAGATTCTTGTTGTTCCTGTAATATTTACTCATATGGACTTACGAATTCAGATTATTAGGCCGATAATATGTACATTATTAAATATGATACTTGTTAGTTATTGTCTCTTGTTTATTTTTATTTTATTAATATCATTAAAGTTAGAAAACTAAGGTCAATTTCTACCAGAGATAAAGACTTGAAAATGAGAAAAAGTAATTAATAAAACTATTTCATAATACTTCATCATTTATTCACATATTTATAATATAAATTATCACAAGACTAAAATTTTTTTGCATTTTCATTTGAACTCATACATCACAACATATAGCTTTTAAATTTACCATAAACTCTAATATGTAACAGCCATTATTAGACATATTGAGATATAATCTTCTAAGGCCATGGGAAGTGCTATAATTATATATTTACAATGTGCTCGACATACCATAATTCGATTTACAACGAGGCATGTCAGATTATTAAAGAAATGTTTATGTGTGTATTGTCCTATTATCGGATTTACATATATCGCAAAAACTCTTTATAAGAAATCTTAATAAAATGTTTATAAGGTACTTTATGATATGAAAATGACAACAAACAATCATATGGACGACAGACTTTGGGAATTAATTTATAAAACGCGAACCATAAAACTTATATCTAGAATAACATTAATATTATCCTTGACATTTTTTTTACAAGTTTCGGATCCGCAAATTTCGGACTGACGACCACAATGATAACTGAACAATGACGCTGAAACGATGGAAGACACATAAGGGCTCGTACACATAAATACGATATGTCGCGTCGTACTATGACGCGGCTTTATGAATTTTTAAGCTGCTAGTCGTAGATTTCCACAATACGACGTCGCAACACCCATAATGGATTATAGCGCCAAAGACAAGTGATCCTACTATCCTCCTCTCCTTGAAAAACATGCAAATATGTTATATATACACGTAATATGTTATTTCATTTTATATATACCTCATACATACGTGGTTTGTGTGATGGCCTGATTCACATTTAATACCTACCAGACAGCGCCTTGTTATGAATACACTTTTATGATACTTATCAAAGATATTTATAGTTTCAATTACTTTAATGCAATCAAATCCCTATTTCTATCGCCCATACGAATTTCAATAAGCATATTTTTGTTATTTTTAAAATTGATTTAACAGCGGTATATGTACAGCTTGATCTTTGGTGATAATGTAATTCTGATAAATATGGCTACGGAATAAAAATTTACTTTCCAGCTAAGATGAAAAATATACTAAATCTAGACATATAATGAGGTAGGAAAGTAAATAAGAAGTTTAATGAATTATGGATGGAGTCTTACATTAAAAACCGCTAAATACACTGATTTACGCTGAAAGATTAAACACTAATCCAAAGTATTCAAGTCCCATCCTTTTTAAAATATTTACATATTCAAAGGAACTCAAAGGGCCACTTCGGTTTCAATACAGCCTGAAATTATATTTCACGTTTCAAAATGCATATGATGCAAAAAATCTTTGAACCATCATTCAACATGTATTATCGATATTACGAAAAGGATCATCTTTTAAACATCTAAATAGAAATATATACATATATATGAAAAGAGAATCTAGTCATTAACAACACTCCAATATTTACTTACACACTACAATCCATGCACCGTTTTCTACTCTTAAATGGAGGGTCACTCACAAAAACTAAATATACTAAACTCACTGTTCAATTTTATATTGACTTACAATTATCCATTTAAAAACCACTTATTTAGAATGTTACTGAATATCTGTATAGATAAAGCTTTAGTCTCCCAACTGTATACAAGTAAGGGCATTAGACCTACATATATTGTTTACATATTTACACTGACATAAATACATTATAATCGTCATACGCTTTAACTGTCCTCAACTATTCTATAGTTTAACACAAAATAACTACCTAATATTTATTTTACTATTATAAATTAGGCAAATATTTTTTGCGATATCACAAAGCTATTTAAACATAATACTACTAAAGCGTTGTCCTGGATCAGGAAGAATTTATATGATGGCTCATATTTATCTTTTTTTGTTGCTCACAAATATAAATATGCAAGTAAAAAGAAGGTTATTACATAAAATTCTTCCAACTTCCAACCACACTTTAACAAATGGTCATATTACACAAAATATGTCACACACACAAACTTTACAATATTAATAAGATTCATATTATCACCAGCCATACAATGGAAAATAAATGTTATTATACATGGCAGGATTTCTATATACAAATATACAAAGTTTTCTATGAATTACATATTAGATTATATCTAAATAAAGTGTAGTTTTAAATAAAAAGAAACTTAGAATACGTAAGTAAAGTAAAATCTTAAAATAAATATATGAGTGGACACATCAACCAGCTTTTCCGAGTCATAATTAAATTAATTAAATTTTAAAACTAACATTAGTACAGAATAACGATTAGAGATACGAAATAAATACAGTTAGTCGAAATAAAACAATACACACGAGTAATATAGAAGAAACAACACAATATGAGTTACAATAGGACTAGTTTAGTTTATTACCACAGACTCAAGTGGACATGTTATCAATAATAAAACATAAGTACAAACATAATTAACTATAACCATTACTTTCTGTTTTATATCGTTTATTGTGATAGAATTAAACGTCTGTTGTAAATTAAAAAGTAATAAATTGCCAAGTATTACAGAAAATTGCCGTATCAATAATACCACTGCAAACCGCGGCTCGGTAGTTTTACGTAAAACTCAACGTTCTCAATTTTTCTTATGGGCGCGTAATTCAAAATGATTTAAAATAAAGTAACACCAGACCGGCGGGGCGCAGGTTGGATATAGCTGATCTGGATACTTAAGAATATCTGGACGTCCTGCTGCCTAAGTCACTAGAATTGGTTGGTGTCACTAGAAATAGCATGTGCTAATAGTCATTATATTTTCTGAAATTTCTCAAGTTTCTGCGCAATTTTCTACATGTTTTCCATAAGAACCTTTTATAGAGTATTAGGAAACTTAAAAAAAGTTTTTTTGGCTCTGGTGGTAAGATTTCATTTTGTGGTTTACAATGTTTCCGCTTTTTTTTCGTCTTCCTTCTTTATCATATGAAACAATTAATTTTATGATCGAGAATATGAATGCAGTAACTTGGAGGTACAATAGACATACAAAAACTATATTTATGGACCCAAAAACTAATTTTTGTGTTAAAAATAAATTGTTTTGAACCCTTACCATTGAGCTGTCATTATATATAAAAAAAATAATTTATTTAATGTACTTAAA
This sequence comes from Baronia brevicornis, assembly GCA_031353405.1. Lineage (NCBI taxonomy): Eukaryota > Metazoa > Arthropoda > Insecta > Lepidoptera > Papilionidae > Baronia > Baronia brevicornis. The sequence goes on from JASFAT010002864.1 coordinate 116,225, forward strand.
TATTCGAGGTATTGAATGTTACATTATTTGAATTTTTTGTACCTGTGTTGATCAATTGATATTTTTATATGAATATATATATGGATACGGACTTCCCTATTATTGCAGGAGCAGACATTAATCCCATACATTAGTTCAAGGCAGTTTAGCGGGGTACTTATTATTTAATTCAATGTTACATATAGAATCCATTTATTACGGTATACCCCACTTACGTCGAGAGATTCGAATGGTATTGGCTTATAGACAAAATGATTATCATAAAATGACCATAATCTACTTATGTCTGATAAGTAGCTTCTTAGCTACTTCAAATTCAGCATACGCTAGCTGCACATGAAATTCTGGATAAGTTTAAGACTATTGACAATTACCAATACCAGACTCTTAAGCGTATTGGCAAGTAAAAACAAATGGAAATGTATAACAATGCCAGTCACCTACCCAAAAACTAATCACGCTTAATGTTAAACTTTGCAAAATAATTCTGCCAATGATAATAAAATAACAAGCGATTCCTATACCTATCTACAGAATAATGTTACTAATTATTTATAACTTAACCATTTACGTCAAATAGTATTTTAACATAACATTATACATTAATAAATAGTCATAAATAAATAAAATTAAATTTAATATAACAAAATTGCCACGCATAATTATTGCACAATAGATAATAATATAGCTTTTTAATAGAAATTGATGACAATTTAAATACTTGAATATATTTATATGTATAGGCAACACTAAATATAAACCTGCCTACACTAACCGTACTAATACATTATCGGAAATTTAAAAAAAACTGATATTATTAGCAAGCGGTAAAATCCATTGCTTTGCCACAGGGAGTAAATGAAATAAAAATACAATATAGATCACAAAGAGAATGTATCACGTATGAGCTTCCGCACTGTATTACCCACAGACGTAGGGGGCGCTCCAGACAAGTTATATTGTATTTTAAATAGATACGGTTGAATATCAGTGTATGATGTATCGAAAATTAAATCTGCATCTGAACGGCTTGGCATTTTGGGTACATATTCATGACGATTAATTATCTCTGTTATGTGAACTATTTTGTCTTGGAGCATTTCCACAACACTCTCGTGTTGACTGTGCATGTCATGTTCGTTTCTCGCTTCGGTCAATTCACAAAACACCGTCCAAACTTCCCAAGGAACACATTCAGGTTGGAACGGCCATCTTGCTCTACGTTTCTGGAAAAACTCGAGGCTTATCGACCCTCTTGGCGGGCAAGTGTCAGCAGCTCGAAGTAATTCAGAGAACACCGATATCTCCCTCTTCACACTGCGTCCTAGTGCTTCTGATTCACAGCAAACATAGGTGAAGTCTATGAAGTCGCAATCGACGTCTATATAGCTCACTGTACGAATTGAATAGCTCTCCTCGTTGTTGTAGGTAAACTTGCCACTTGAACGGTGAAAAAGCACAGTGTGGAATATGCTCGCTACAACTTCGTCCACTTGTCTGCCTTCCATGGACATCTCGAAGGATATGCTGCGAGCGTTCATATTGCCACGTCACTGACAAGCGCACGCAACTCTCTCAAGTGACATAATCACCCAAATGTATTTCCGTTACGAGCTCACGAAGTATTTCTGTTGTAAATAGGTAGCGTAACAAGCGACGCACAGAGCCATCTCACATTCAAAAAACGTAACAAGTCAAATCCCACACTGAAATGGAAAATGACCGTTTTAATTAGAGTGCTTCTATTATTTAATACTCAAAATAATGTCAAGCTTAAACAGTAACTTAACGCTATCGGAGGGATGTGACAAGTTTATTTTAAGGCCTATTTACACAAGTAGTCTCAGAAAAGTAATAAGCAACTCCCACATGCTAATGTTGACATATTAAATTTCCCATTAATGGTTTAGTATATTGATTACATATTTGCTTACATAACGTACAAGATTTTATGCATCGATATTCATTTACTTGAGCAAATTTGAGAACATAATGAAAATCAGAACTTAAGGTTTTAATTAAAACATACAAAAATACATAAACCTTTAGTATATGTTGTAAATTATTGTTATTACTGAAGTTCTTTCAATATATAGTTAAAAGAACTGCAGTAATAATAATAATTTATCCATATTATTATTCCAAATAAGAAAAATGGGCTGCAGGAATCTTGCAGAGTTCCTTGTACAGAACATTTTTTTTTCTATTATGATAAAACAAAGTAAATTAGACATATTGTGTAACTGAACCTTAAATAAGTACAAAAGCACAAACATGACAATGAAATTGTCTTCATGTTTGTGCCATAAAACATTGTGTACAGTCATAAATGTTTGTGTATAAATATACAAACTGATCATCTCATGTTAAGTAAACTGCCTATCATAGACATCTCCAATACCATGATCACTACGGATGCACTGTCTATTTTACAATAAGGATATGAACAATGGAAGAGGAAGAAATAAATAAAGGAAGGGTTAAGAAGTTGGGCCTTCAAATCCCTGCACTCTCTGCACATAACACTAGCAGTACTGTAGAAAAATGTTACCACTTAATGCTAATGATTACTATTACATAACGCTAATGACTTTTAATATTTTATATAATAAAAATTATTAGCGTTAATTGGTATTATCATCATCAACAGCCTGCGGCAGTCCAAAGCTGGACATAGGCCTCTCCAAAGACAGGGCCCCTAGCCCAATCTTTGACTTCATGCCTTCTGCCAGCCATTTTTCTGTCAGTATACAAATGGAGGTTTATTTGCTATTCATATTAGTGCATTTAAAAACTCACCCATATATTTAAGTGTCCCACAAAAGGTTGTAGTACGTGAACCATATGAAAGCCACTTGGATAGTCCAAAATCAATAAGTTTTATATGATAGTCAGAATCCAATAGTATATTTTCTGGTTTAAGGTCTCGATATATTACACCAGCATTATGAAGAAAATCTGTAACCCAAAAAACATCCATTAGAATAGAGTGTTACTCTAATTGCCTAGATATTACAATATTGATGACAAGTTTATACTATTTCTTGTTAATTTAAAAAGATAAATTCTATATTTGAATTTATACTAAAAGCATTATTGAATTACAAACTACTACTAAAGAAAACAGTTTTATTTGTGTGTTTATAAATAAAGGGCTTTAAAAATATTCTTTAATTCCAAAAATAACATAAATTTTACACATTGAAAGGGATTTCATTACAATCCAGAATTATAAAGTCAACAAATTAGAAAAATATGATATTGATCTGTTTTAAAATTTGAAATCAAACCAAGAACTCATAATAACAAATAAAACAATACAGATTATATTTCAAAATCGGTAATAACTCTCACTCACACAAATACATCATTTTACTTACAACAAGCTTTGTTCACTTGTGGCTTCAAACATTTAAATTGATACCAACTGGATTTGTAACAACATAAGGTCTTATCTTTTCCAAACTGGTTGCTATGTAATTAGTGAAAATTAACCCCAAAGTCAAAAAGAATACTATAATAGATATAAAAATGAAACTCACCTAAAACTATAACTATTTCAGCAACCAAAATTCTTACAAGATCTTCTGGTAATCTCCCAAATTTGTTTAACAAAGCTAACAATTCTCCTCCAGGAATGTATTCTGAAACTACAGGATATCTATTTGTATACTTTGTAAACATAATTTATACAACTCAAAAAATGGAATCAATTGGCTAAACGGCATTGACCTCTAAATTGGCTTTCGGAGGCACTCAATTGTGATCAAATAATTCAATGACATATTTAAATGTAACCTGACCTGTTTATATATAAAAATATACGTGAATACCAAGTCTAGCAATAACATTCAGTATTAAATTGATAAGGCGTAGAATACGATAATCGCAACGAACAATCACCTATTCCGTTAGTAGGTCAGTTCTTATCAACAGAAAATTAAGGAAATGCAAACAATATAGAAATGATTACAAACAAATCGTCCGGGTTTCACTTGACATTCTCTGATAATTAAAGTTTTTAGAATCATCATTTAATTTTTTAAGAATATATATCTTAAAAATCGATAGAATAAATGGTAAGAAAACGGCCATCATTATATTTTTAAAAGCAGATCACGCAAACGGGCATGTGGGGCACCTGATTTTTATATATATTTGTTCTGATCATATTTCTATAAAAATTAGCAATTTTGACAAATTATTTATACATGCAGCTACTCTAATTTACAATATTTTCTTACATGGTGTTTTCTTACATCAAGCAATCAAACTTTAATGTAAAATTGTAAACATAACAAAAGTAAATGTGTGATATAAAAGTAAAAAGTTTGAAATAGGTTACACTTTTTAACAAACTAGTGCTTAAATATCACAAATATATGCACTTTTACTATTTTTAACATAATATAGCCTTATCCTGTAGATTAATTTACATCCCCAAACACTAACACATTATAGTGTATATCAACTTCCTTCCAAGATACAATGATCACAACTAGCTGTGTACATTTAGAACAAGATAGTGGGGTCACAAACATTCATGTGATAATCACGGCTTCCCCAAGTGCTCACGGTGGACTTTACCCAATGCCATTCCTGGTTTTTATCAACACAATAATACATTTAAATAAAATCAAAGGATCTGTCTGTGATATGCATAAAAGCTTAATCACACAATATTAATATGCAATACACCATTGTTAGTTTTTTTGTTTATCTATATATCTAAAACCTTTAACCATTTCAAAGAAGCTTTCATGAAAACATATAGAATTTATTTTTTGACTTGGCACTTTTTATTGACATTAAAATAAACCCATATGAATGAATAAAATAATTTACACATTTACATACAACAAAAGGCCTTCAAAATACATGATAAAACTTTGGAACCTTCAAAAGACAAGCCTACATATTTCTCTGTCTTTAGTGTTACAGATGTTTGAGTAGCATTGTATGTGTTCAATCAGACTATACACTTGCTTGTTTACATTCATATGCCTTAAAAAAATCACATATATATACTTCCTTTTATAAATAAAAAATACTTTGCACTTTTTTCTACTTCCAAAGCATGCATACAGTTTTATCTCTGTAGTTAGAAATAAATTTTAACACTACCACTGTATACACAGAGATAAATTTTATCTATATAAAATAAACATTTCCTACTTACTGAGTTGAAGGTTTTTTTATCTAAATGGAAGTATAAATATGAGAAATAGATTGTCACTTAAACTATATTAATTAGTTGACAAACTGAAGTGGCAGTGGACTGGCCATAGTTTTTATAGAACACAACTATTAAAATATATGTGTCTTCATGTGAACATTGCATCTTGGCTAACATAGTATTTATTCATCCATTTGAATTAATAACTTTCAATAGTCCCAAAATAGAACTGATGATTTCGCCAATGTCACATAGAATGGAGAACACACAAAGTATATTAATTGGTGCGGTTGAGATAAGGAAGAAATAGAATGGAGAGGACACATTGGAGATTGATTGGTGAGGTGGAGGTATGAATACAAACACAACAGAGATTATTTGGTACAATCGAGATTATAACATCAATAGAATTTTGAAGAAAGTAAGAAATAGGAATTTTATGATTAACCCTTCACCAAAAAAAACACAAACATTTAAAATAAGATAAACCCCAAAATTGTTAGTAATTTATATACATCTACATTATGTTAGAACATACACTGGTTATATTCAATATTTAATTTTATTTTGTTTAATATATTTACATAAAAACAGGCAAAAAGGTCTTAAGCATCAGCAAACATTCGATATTTACAAGATGGGGGATTTTGCAAGGGAGGACATTATAGGTAGGAAAAGTTTAGGACAGTTGAATAGGATATGGGATGCTGAACCTCCGACGAAGCCATATTCGCACAAAGAGTGGTTGCACACTCCAATCTTAGCTAGGTAAACTGGTGTGCACAAATGCCCAAGACGCATACTATAGATTGTAGCTGTTACCCAGCCATCTGCATGTCTATAAAGAGAAAACCTAGTGTGTCTTGGGATAGTAGGCTAAATGGCAGCTCTCTGGCAGATCTGCCCTTGACAGATTTTGACTCTATATATAAAATATAAACATAGTTTGGAACCAATGTGTGCAGGTTGTCAATAATGATGAAGATTGTCTATTAATTAAAACACACTAACTGGTTACTATGGAATTATCACAAAGACACAAAAGAAATAACCTTTTTGTAAGTACCATTTTATATGTGACATACATAACTTTTTCTTACACATACATGTTGTAGTGTGTGTAAAAACAGAATGTAAAATTATACTTTCATATAAATTATATATAGTATGGTAATACTAAAAAAAAGAAAAATAATGTTTGTATATTATATTAAGCTATTTCACTTTAAAATAATGCAAAACAAACAAAATGTTTATATGTATTTAAAATAAAAAGAATGAATGTTATTCAGTTGTTAACAATTTTATACAAATAATAACTTACCAATATAAAGCCTTTTCTTCGTTTGCCAGCGTGACACTGCACCAGCAATAAAGGAATGGTGTCCACACGCCTCTTGGATATAAGCCTCTTCCTTTACTTGGTTGACAGCTCTGTCACTTACTATCTGAAGAGTAAATATTAATGTATTAAAAAAAATAATGTACCAAAAAGCCACTCAAAAATAAATAGAAAATAAATATTGTTTTATATCTAAATCTCTGAAAGGATCATTGTTTTTAAAGACTAGCAATATTTTATTAAAATTATGTTAATAGTTCTTGTGCTAGTAAAAAAATATGGTTCAATAATTTCATGGTAAAAACAAATTCAACACCTTAAAATATACAGATTATTATCAATTTTTCTATTACTGCTTTTTTAATACATCGGATTGAAGAATTTCAACTGTTATCATTTCAATCAGTTTCAAACCAGTGATCTTATTTGTAAATATTACTTTATAAATATAATTTCAGAATAAACAAAGATTTTTCTTGTTCAACTATAAATACTTTGATTTATTAGAAAAAAATAATAACAAAGCATATATAGGTATGGCGGGCTTTCACAAAAGGATGTGGTAGCCATGACCCCACTCTGTTAATAAAAATAACTGAAATGCATCATAACAGTATATAAGAGGCTCGGAGCAGTTTAAGAGCTCAATATGTATGAAGAACTCGATTTGGATTAATACAATATTAAATTAGGAGAGTGGGTCAGTCAGCAAGTGTCAGTGGCCTTCAACATAGTTTGAGTATTGTGTACTATATTAATTAGATGTATGATGGCAATATTAGAAGTTGGAAAGTGATTTTGGTTTGAAACACTTCATTAGAAAGATCTCTTATCACAAAATTATAATATACTAGTTGAGCAACATAGCAGTCAAATTTCTAGTAAATTTTTATATGTTGCATGAATCAAATGGTTTTACCTAATACACCCTCATTGAAAAGTTACTCCAAAGCGGCAGCTTAACTGCTAAGCATTCGAACAACAATTGAACCAAAAGTCCACTCTTTTTCCCTTCTTTTACATCTAGGTTTCACTCTTATAATTCACCTCTTACCCCCTGGTAAGGTGTGTAAATATTATTATAGTTATGTAAATATCAGCAATAGCACACAAAAGTGGAGGTCACATTAACCTTACTGATTAAGAGTTGATTAAAATTCTTACATTCATAACAGTCATTAAGTTTAATTCCAAGGTGTTTTAAAATAAAGTTATATTACATATATATTTTATAAATAAAAATAATCATTCCAAATCTATAAGTGTATTTCCAATGGTAATAGCATTATAAGGCTGTTATTTAAATTATATGAGGCAATAATTACCTGTGACTTACTCAGCACCTTTAGTGCATACTCTTTACTCTCACTGATTTTCTTGACTTTCAATACCTCCCCATATGCCCCCTTGGCAATTTTCTCTATTATTTCGAAGTCTTTTTGTGAAAGATGTGTGGTTATAGGAAATTCAGGTAAAAAAATAGATTCTTTATAAGCAACAGGCCAAGTTGTTTTACTTGCTTCTAAGGGGTTCTTCAATGTTGAATCATTACATCTGAAAATAAATTACTGAATTTATTCTATGCATATAACAAAGTACCCATTTTCTAAATAAGTTTAATAAGTATTTATTTCAATTTAAGAACAGTGAAATTAAATTATTAAATTTACTTACTTAAATTTTCCATAGATAAATAATTAATATAATTTTCTATAAATATACACAAAAAGAAAAGTTTAGTTTATTTTGTAGTCTGATATTTAACCAACCTTCGCCTAGAAACACGAGACCTAGGTCGCGATGCGCTGTAAACGGACTGATTACTTGTTATGCTAACGAAAGATCTTCCACTTAGGTTGCCGACGAAATGGGAGAGGCTAAACTGTACACAAAAATAAATTATACTGGGTAATGATCTATTCGGGAAACAAAGAACTGTCAACATTAAATAACATAGTGATAACTTTACACAGTATTACCAACGGAAAGAGTGAAATAAATAGAACGATATTAGACTAAGAGTTGAGTTGTCTTATTTTATAGTTAACAAAGCGTTTCTATTACGTATGTTCAGCTGAGAATGACATTATCCATTTCATCTTTTCCTACCTGACTAGTAAATGCTTGCCCTTCGCGGGTCGAGTGCAATGGATGCTTTTGATTATTACGTTGAGTGCTCTTATTATGCAAATTTCCCATTAAACTTAATTATTGCTTAAACGTCCTTAGCAATGTTAACGACTTTTTTTTCCATATATCAGAAACACCAACAAAACCCTTCCTTTCAACCACAGAAGCACAGCGCACCCATAAACAACAAAAACGTTATCCTATTTTATATATTATCATCAGAGCTGCCATCACAAATTTTTAAATTACCATGCACTTCACATTTACCACTATTACAAACACCATGCATTTTCATCTTACACTTCATACGAACTAAAATTAAACAAAGTATATTTGCGCCGAAACAAACCTTTATTAAAAAATTAAAATTTATAACTTAGATCAAGTGTTGTCTAGTTTCAATTTCATTAAAATAACTTCGTTGATTATACCTTTACAACCATACCATACGTAAAAACAAAATTGGTTACATTTTCTATTAAATATTTAAAGTACTAAAAGATTATGTAGTAAAATGTTTACGTTGTCAAACAGGTTATTACTAAAATTAAATAAAAAATCAAAATTTAATAACATTAAAGAAATTCAATTCAAAAAAACCCTAAAAATAAAAACACATTGTTTAATTTTAACCATTATGTCTTGTAAGATTTATATTCTTATTTCATAATTATTTGTTTTAATTTAAATGCTTTTATGTATGAATTATCAATGTCCCGAAATAAAAAATACATATAAAATTGAATTGCCATGGTGTATGGCAATTATGGTATAAATGACAATACTGATTATGTGACAGACATGAAAATATAATTTTACGTTTTAATCAATTTCTTTATTATCTTATAAGGGTAAAATGGAAAATATCCTTTCGGGGTTGTAAAAAAATCGACTTAAATCAAAATGTATCTATAAAACCTGATTAATTTATGTTTATTGATTTTGAAATAAAGAAAGGGTGATAAAATTAATATAATTGAAGTAAATAAAAGATACGTTGAAAGTAAAAAAAAAACAATTTTTTTGTCATTATATTAACAACTTCCAATCAAAATAAACTGCCTGTTTGGGTATTTTTTACTAAATCACCACTAAAATTTATTGTGTGTATTACAAATGAAGTAGTCTAATAATTTTGTATCTCACAAAATTGTCATGACTTTTATTATCCTATTTAAAGTATCGTACTATATTTTTGAACAATGACTAACTATTAAATATGTCCGATACCGAAAACCTGTGGCATTGTTTTTATGAGATTTAATAAATAGAGTCGTCTTGTTTTCTCCTGTACTAATACAAAACATTACTTTCTCTTTAAGGTACTCGCCATTTATCTTAAATGATTGTACCCACGCATTTCACGTAAGAACATTTCGGCGAGTTAATACTGTAGATTGAAATATCCAAAAGTAGCAGAGCTATTAACACTAGATTGCTGGATCAAATCAATTTGACTCATTTACGATTATTATTGCCATAGGAATAGAAAAATATTTTTTTAAATATATATTGATTTTTATAAAGATATAAAATATATACAAATAGGTATTAATTTATTTTTCTCCCCACTTCTTAGTTCTAATAGTCTATATGTGCCTACCTACTTTAAAGGATATGTTATACTTCAAATTGACTTATTAAACATCCGGCAATCTAGTGTTAACCAAAAAAATTAACATGATATAGTTGAACATAACTATTGTATTGAACATGGCTATGTCTTATGTTATAGCGCATAACAATTAATTCAAGTAAAAGCAATATGCAACTCGTCATACGAACAAGTAATAACACACAAAAGTCTAACGTTGTCTTTTTTTATATGAAAGTGTCAAGCAAGTGAGCTGTCCGGTCATCTGATAGTAGGTAGTCCCCGTCGCCGATGGTCTTATGCCCACTGCATATATCATTCATGTAAATAGCATCTTCACCAATTACAGTCAGTGCGGATTTTGTATGTTGATAAAACATTTCTGTTATGTACCTTTACCCATTTTCAATGAAAACTATCGCGGTACGATAGCTGGAAGTTGCGCCCACGCAAAAAATAACGGATCCTCCACCATAAGGGGTGGTTTCTTCAAAACACACGTCAGCCTAGCATTCCCCTGGTCTTCGTAACATTCGCCGACATCGGTCCTTACCATGCAGACAAATTCGAGATTCATCAGAGAAGAGTACGCTACTCCAGTTACCTAGTGTCCGAGATAGCCCATTTCTAGCGAACCTCAATCGAGCAATCCGGTACTGACGGAGTAACTTGGGCCCCTGCTGGTCGTCGACTGCGTATATCAACCGCTAAAAGCATCATCCTCACAGTCCATAGGCTAACTTGTGCTCCTCGTATCTCTTCAAGGTTTCTTTTGAGGTCTATGTAACTGAATTTGCGGTTCCTCAGCGCCTGAATCATTAAAAAGCGATCGTCTTGCGGTTGTGTGCAACGTATTCTCCCAGAATCTTGCCTTCTCTGAACGGAATCTGTCTCGGTCCGATTCCAGATTCTTTGGACGGTTGAACGACGGTTTAACCACTGTGAGACGTAACATCGGCCCCTCTTCCATTAACGCTATAATTTTACTATCTCTTATTGCTTTTTCTGCCATTACAATAGACACAAAGATATCTGTTTTAAGTCACAATAAGGCAGGATGATGCGACAAACAAAAATAAACCCGCGAAAAGTAAGTAAAAAGTCACAAACTCAAAAAGGGAAAAAAACGAATTTGGAATTAACTTTTTTTGAGACCCAGACTCTTTATTAAGTGCCAGTAACATAGTTTGGCTATTAAAACCTCTTTAGAAAAATAAAAACCACTCGTTTTTTATGTTGTTGAACTTTATTAATGTCACTTTTTTAAAAATAGAACATTATTATAATAGGCCACACCAACTTGGTGGTTATATTACTAAACTATACTAAAATTGATGTTTTTAAATCAAAAAGTTAAAGGTATTCCATGTTAATTATTCACTAATACCATTTCTTATAAATTTTAATTATTAATCTTTCCCACGCCTTTTTTAATACGTCTTGTTTGCATAAAGTTTCCGATCTTTATTGAACAATATTTCTTTATTTTGAAGTAGATATTTAAAAATATTTCTATAACAAATATGACAAAACTTAGGGCTAAGAATAAAAAGTAACATTTGTATATTCCCTCGACATCCTGCCACCCCATTGCTCTAACAGGGGCTTCATCCTTAATTTCGGTGAACCTATACTGTTCCCATTTATTGATTAATCCTGCTTCTATGATATATTGCACATATTTATTGTATAACTCAGTCATTGCAGACCTATAGTGAAGTACGGCAGTCAAGTAATGACCGTGAGCTCTGTCTTCAGCAACGTGCAAATATTGTTCTCCCTTGTCATTCATTTTATTCCTTTCTAAATATTTAGAAACTGCGCAATCAAGGAGACAAAATCTATGAGTATTATTACTCATTTTATTTACACAACTAAACAAGTCTTTAATTGAAGACAGCCGAGAATTAAGTTTACGATATATCTCCTTATGATTTGGGAAGATTACGTCAGGAGACGCCATTCCTTCAATAGGGTATCCCTTTTCTACTATGTCTTCAAATGTATTCACCTCCTTACCTCTTTTTGCGGCAGAAAAGAAGGATATTATAGCTGCTTGTGTCGAGAAGTTTATAAGAAAAAAGCTCCACAAGGAAATAAAAACATAAATTCGAAATGATTCTTGTTTAGGCGGATTATACAAACCGATTGATAATATTGTTCTCACAGTGTTTACGAAGTCTTTACCTGCCTGATCCAAAGTCAATCGGCGTTTTTGCTCTACGCTAAATATGAAAAAAACGAACCACGAACATAAGAAACACAATAGAAATTGAAAGACGACTTCAATATTATTGAGTAAGAGTTTCTCATCGAATAGAATAGTTTCGAATTCGGCTCGAGCGGCCAAAAAGCAGACACCACTTGCCCTATAAGGAAAAGCGTAGTCTACATTTACAAGCACTAAATCAAACATATATACTGGAAAAAGAAAAATGTCGAATTTTCTTACGGAAAATTGAAATATCTTTTGAATATTCAAGTCATAATCAAATGGACTTTTCACTCGTCCTTCGGCGGGTGTTAAGTCAATTGTGAAATTCATAAGCTCGGCCATAGTGTTCCAAACCAATCCGTCTCTTTTTTGGAGAGTGTAACTACCGTCGCTATGATTTCGTATTTCTAGAAAAGGAAGTACTTCAGTACCAAAGGCTCGCATAGGATATTTGTGGTAATTTTTTACTTTGTTCTCGAACAGGTTTAATTCTTGCAAAAGGTACGTGTCATTATAGGGTATCAAGTATCTTTCAAATCCCAAGCATGTTCCAAAAAAATTTGACCGAATTTTTGAGTTAATAGGAAGTTTTTGGCATCCCTCGTCACATTTGAACCCTGTTTTGAAGTCATCGAACGGCATTCCAATTTTCTTTGTAAGCCTACAGGCGTAATTATGTGCAAGTTGATAATGTTCACTGATAAATGGATAGTAATACGTCACTATCAAAATATCTTCAGAGTCATTGTATTGTACGAGTATCGTATTGATTGCGTTATAGTACCATAATATGTACAACAATTTCGCCATCATTTTTACATCTTCGAGGGTATGATAATATATAATAACATGTGCGAGTGGATGCCAGTAAGGATTCGAAACAAGTTTAGTTATAACTTTCTCGTATTGTTCAAAGTTTAGGCAGTCTACAACGATAAAATTCGAATGGTATGGTACGACGCCATCTATTTCTTCATCATCTTCCACGTCAATGTTTGTTATTGTGAATGTTAAACCAAGATCTTTCACCTGGTGATAAAAAATGTCAGGAAAGTGTCCCATGCAAAGAATGTTGTTCCATCCATTTGTTTTCAAATTATTTGCCACTATATCACTCTGTAAAAGGTACAATAAACTATAATTGAAATGGCTATCAAATAGTCGTACGAGGCGACTATGAGAGCGTAGACGGGCCGCAACAAGTACCTTAGTAATAAAAGCCGATCTGCGACCCCAATCCGCCTGCAAAGCGTAAGGGTTATGGCAACACGACTCATTTCCGAACAAGGTCAATGACCAGCTGTGGACTGTTATGGATGTATTGATCATGATGATGATCAAACGATAATGCATACTTAAAATGATATTATAAACATTGTTAATAATTCCACATACCAAGAAGTATGCCGATTTAATACAAAGGATCTGCAACTTAAACAAACAACTAGGAATGTTTTCATATTATAAGAACTCTTCCAATTAGTACACAACTAATAGTGTTTGAACTTTGTGTTTGGAAAATATGGTTCACATCCATAGTCCCATCGATACGCTTTCGATCTATGGTCTTGTAACTCACGACCTTTGTTACTGTTGTATAAACATTGTGTAAAACTGTACATACTCGTAAATAGCAAACTGTTTAGTTTCTAAATTAATTTTGGGTTAATATATATTTAATTGCGTACAATTTCTAGTCATATTATAACTATATGACAAGTGCTAGAGATCACATTTTGGCAAACATAGTGTGGAAGGCTCCGGCCAGATGCAGTGACGATCTGTTACGGCAGTTGGTAGAAAGTGGATGCGAGTAACCGAAAATGGTTTATGTTCCACATCTTGGGGAAAGTCTACGTCCAGAATTAGACTGCCACAGACAGTTGATGATAAGTTATAAAATAAAAATACTTACAATAATTTTCGCTCTTAGATCTTTTTTATCAAGTTTATCCCTAACAGTAAATGCTGCAAATGATAAATAAATCCCAAAAACCATTAAGTAAAATATGGAAAGCCAAGTCATGTTGTCAACTTTTGATTCTGATCTAATATTGCTTCCAAATAACAAACCATATTTATAATGATATTACCATGCCATATCATTTTATATCATCCAATCAAATCATGCCGTAATTTTGTGAAACGATGTGTATTATAATATTACTAAGTGTGTGAGTATTAAATATGTAGAAAATTGTATACGATGAGAGATCAATACACGTTGTATTGGAAAAAACGGCACTATTTAAGTTTTTGCTTTTGGTATGTGTTTACATTCATTAAAAACACAATAATTATAAATATATGTATTTTGTTTGCAGCAGAGCAGGCAAACGAGCATGCGGGTCACCTGGTGGTAAAGGATCACCGCCGCCCATAAACATCCGCACCGCCGGAGGCGTCGGATATGTGTTGCCGGCCTTCAACGAACACATACGCTCTTTTACATGTACATATATACACAAACATATATCCCGATGCGGGTACTGAACCCACGATCATTGGCTTACAAAGCGAACCTTTAGCCACTACGTCATTTGGGTATTACCATACCAAAATTAGTATTAGCCAAACGCTGTATAGCTTAAAGTACTAGTTAATGCGACTTTGATTTTAACAGGATTGAAACAAACAGTTACAAAGTAAAAAAACATTTTTTAATAGCATGAATTCTGTTATGTATTCTAACGCATGATTGGCAAATCATACAACAATCCATTCTCCCTCTCTGACGGCAATCCAAGTCTTTACCCAAAAAGTTGTTTTTTTTCGGCATAGGGAGGCAAACGAGCCAGCGTGTCGCCTGATGGAAAGCATTTTATGCCGTCCATAGACATCTTCAACAACATAGACATTGCAAATGTATTGGCGGCCTATGAGATATGATTAGTCTTGTTTTTTGAGGGTTCCAAAGGTGGGGCGTGGAATAAAGATTCGGAATAAATGCACCGTGTTAAAATGTTTCGGAATAATAGTTAATTCATTACTACTAGCTACTTGTCTGCTGTTGAGATGCCTGTTTCATCATTCACCAGTATTCTTCACGCTTATCGTAGTTCGATCTTTATGCCCAATTCTCCACTTTGCTTACAGACGTCTCGCCCGCGAATCTTTCCAATACAGTGGTAAAAGTGAGTCGAACACGATTAATCCACCCACAAAAATATGTTTATTGTAAAATTAATGTGTTCATCGACGAGTGCTTGTTCCGACTCTGATGTGCGGTAGTGAAAGTTGGATTTGGCAGAAGAGTCATGAAAGTAGACTGAATGCGTTTGGAAATGAGAGCATTAAGAAGTATGTGTGGGGTAACTTTGAATGATAGAACAAGAAATGAGGATATTAACACATAGTATACAAACACAAATTGTAATAGTTAAGACTAAAATATAAATCATATAAACAATTTAGTTTACTCATCTTTTTTATATCCACATTAACACTCCGCCTTTATTTACTTTGATATGTAAATGTAAATATTTTCACTGTTATTTGGGCAGGAGCTCCGCCCTGTTTTTTTAGTAAATGTGCTTTAGCGGAATGTCGTTTCCTTGTTCGACTGTTACTTGAACAACTGGCGAATGTGTCCGAGTCCCACCGGCTCAGTAATATTATTTTTCGTGTCATAGACAAATAGACATAGACTATCAAATACATGGATAACTAATTATTCCAATATTTTTATTTTAATATCCTTTAATGCCATCTATCGATGTCAGCCGATGTTTAATATCACATGGGCTCAAAAGGGTTTGAACTAAGAGCCGTAAAACCATCCAAAACCAAAAAAATATTTATTTGGCATCTATATAACAGATTACAAAAAATAATTTAGCAAATTTAAATTCTAAGAAGAAAGCGGTATAATGTAATCACAAGACTTGTATGCACAACATGGCAACATTCGTTTCAAACTCAGTGAAAAAGAAAAATCTAATAAATATGTAAATAATATAAATATACTTACTCATTGTTTTATAAGTTGAATTAAAATAAGAAGACTAATGAAAATAAAATAAAATATATGTTGTGTACTGCTGAAGACACTTTTTAAAATATATAATTGCAAATTTCGCTGTTAATGGTTGAAACACTTATAGCGTTAATATCAAGTAGGTAACAGTTGTTATTGAAACAAATTCATTTGAATATATCAAAAATATTTATTTAACCCTCATAACCACATGATACCCATAAACACTTCATGAATAAATTTTTTACATGTTATATTAGAAATTTTGAGAGAATAAAACTTAGCTAAAGCACTGTAGGTTTTTATATATGGTATTAAATTTGCAATTTTATAGGCTGCTGAAATTCATATACATACTTTACTGCAATCTAACTAATTACTATAGTAAGAAATATTTTTTACGGTATACATAATTATTTAACGAACCAAATAATGCAAATAACATGAAAGAATATTTGTTTAACATATAGCGTCCAATGAAAGTATATGTTAATAAAAACAGTTTTCTAAAATCTATTTAATATAATGTCGCATTTGAATTTAATCAGCACATGACTTAGTCACAAATCCGTTTTGACCTTAGTTTTTATATTAACTTGTGTTAATATAAAAACTAAGGTAATCTTTATGGTTTTGTTTCATGTTCAATGAAACTCAAGTAATAAAATTGTTGTAATGTGTGTAAATGTACGCAAAGTAATGAAATCGTTGATAACAAAATCCTCTTGATAACAAAAGATCTTGCCCTGTATTCCCTTTTAATCGGATTAGCTATGTATTTTAAAAACAAGCCAGAACAAATAGATATACGAACAATATTTTTTATATATTATACATATTTGGGTTTTGGTATTTAACTAATCAGTTGACGAGATATCACACGAATATTAATGAAGAGCCGCCCAAACTCGATGCTTGCAAATTACGGTGATGGTTTCTTTCTAAATTTAGATGCTTAAGACTTAGAATCGGGCACCACTGGCAAAACGCTACGTACTGATAGGATAATAAACTATACACACACATCATTATCATCGTCTACAGCCTGTGGCAGTCCACTGCTGGACATGGGCCTCCTCCATGGAGCGCCACCTAGCCAGATCTTCGGCTACACGCATCCAGTTTCTGCCAACCGCCCTGCGCAGGTCGTCGCACCATCTAGCCGGGGGGCGTAACACACTACGTTTACCGAGACGCGGTCTCTACTCCAGCACTCGTTTGCTCCAACGATTGTCGGATATCCGACAAACGTGACCTATAATGAACTATACAAAAAATTATAACTATACAAATCAATAATTCATACAAACATACATATATATATCGTCAGGCCTGTTTCCCGTAGGCAGAGATCACAGATCTCCATCATCTGCGATCTCGGCATACTTTCCTTACTTCCTCCACACCATACATTAACATATAATATAAACATTATTTATTATTGCGTTACAAGATCTGAGTGAAAATGTATAGGCTTGGTACCAAACATGAAACAACCTTAAGCACCAACACCAGATGGATCTTTTTTTAACCTTAGTTTAATACCGTAATATTGTAATAAAATGTTATTTTATCCATATATTTCCATCGTTTTGCTTTGAAAATACGTATTCACCGTATTAACCAATTGCAGTGTAGTTTTCGGTATAAAATAGGATTACGCTTATTTCTTTTCGTAGGTATACAATAGTATAAAAAATTAATCTGTGAACCCAAACCGCCCGGTAAGCATGAGGATTACAGAAGTACCCCTTAATTTTGCGGGAGATGATGATATTAGTCAAAATATATTATTTAACTATTTTTCTGTGATAGTGGGGTCGCAAGTCAGTCTATGGAGCATCTGCTCGACTGCTCACTGTGCCCTAACACCTGCACATTCCAAGAAATTATCGTGGCGAATGCTGCTGGCATTGCAGTTGAGAATTACTGGGTCGAAAAAATATAACTCGAACCGCTGACACGAAAAGAAGAAGCTATTTTTCTTTTTCATTATTCTTATTTTCTAATGTAATTTAAAAAAGTAATGCATAAAAACAATTCTAAATAAAACTTTGGTTTATAATTTTTTTTGTTTCAGTACAAGCGGGGAAACTTAAATTTTCGAATATTTATTTTGTTTACTGTCGTTAATTTTAAACAGATTTTGCTCATTTATTTTTATTTGAAATGTAAGTAAAATAAAAACTATTTTCAACTTGCTATATTATTTAAGTGAATCGTATTTTTCGTCTTTAAGTTTTCTTACATGGATATAGAGAGAGGTTACTAAGGTAGTAAAGTAGTACTAAGGGTACATATCATTTTTCGGTCCCATTTTATTTGTAGTCTCAACGCTTACTGACTCTCGTTCTAAAGTTCCTACAAATCCTACTTTAAAGTTTCTTTTACATCACTTGGAGTGATTTTCGATATACCTTTGTACATGATCCCACGCTTTGTCGATTTGCGACTGTGTATACTCATAACTCCAGTATGGGCTGAACACGATATTAGCGGCGGCCACTTGTTCCATATTAGACGGTTGCGCTTCTATACGCTGTCTCGCTTCTTCCTCGGTCAGGTTGTTTCGCTTTTGCAGCCTCTTGATCGCCTAAGAGAGGTATAATATTATTAATACATTACATAAATACAAACTGACCCGGCAAACGTTGTTTTGCCCTATAAATTATTTCTAGGTATAGGTATAAAAAATAGATTACGACCTATTCTCAGACCTACCAAATATACAAAAAAAAATTCATATAAATCGGTCAAGCCGTTTCGGAGAATTTCCATAACAAACACTGTGACACGAGATTCCCAAAGCCTAAGAAGAAAATCAAATACACTTAACAACAGTGACACTATTAAAAGGCTGTTTGTCTTTTTTTCAACGTCGTGCCCAAAAATATTTACTAAAATTATTTTAATTATAGACTCTTAATCACTTTCGGAAAAGTGCATTTGCATTAAAATCGATTTAGCCGTTTTTACGATTAGGAAGTTTTAGAACCTTCCTTCATTAACCTGTTATGTTAATGAAGGAAAAGGTAATTTTTTGTCAAATAATTAGATACATTTCAATTATATTTATTCCGAGTATGGTAACCCCTCCAATCCAATCAAGAGACCCGTGCTCAGCAGTGAGCAATATGAGGGCTGTGCAAAAATTAGATGACAAATACATTTTCATTACATTAGTTTATCTTTCATGCTTTATATACCTTCTTTTTTGAGCAGTTTAAAAAATAAGGCGTATTCAAAAGTATTCTTAAGTGCTAAATGGCATATTATGATAGCCAACTCTAACAATAACCTAGAAGAAAAGAATAAATCTCACCTCATTAGGCGGTATGATTACAGACCACAACTGGTGACAATATTTATACCACTTGGCACGAACCATTACCGCTGCTTCCATCACCACTACCTTATACCCCTCGTTGCCGAGCGCCTCAATTCGCCTCAAAGTCTCCCCGATCACGGCCGGCCATACTATTTGATTCAGCCTTTCCAACTGATCCTTAAATAAAAATTAAAAGAAAGTAATTATTTCAAGTCTTAAAATGGAAGTGGGCTGGCAGTGTAACCCGTGCTAAGGACGAAGGATGGATCAAACTAGTCACTAAATGGGCAGGTCCAAGCGTGGCTCTTCCACGAAATGTTTGGCGCAGGCACGGAACATTACTTATTATCTTGCCTTGTAAGAGACTAACCCTTACTTTCCAAGGAAATAATGCAAGGCCAACTAAGTTACTAGTTAAATTTTAACTAGTTATTTTTTGAATTATAATTTTTATTTAATTTACTGTTAGTTAAACTAAGATTTATTTGACAAAGACAAGTTCGAGAGTGTAAATTTAATCCTTATTATTTCGGTAATAACGTCTCGTACTGAAGCAAATCTAAAGTTAAGAAAATGGCACTTTGAATAAATTTCAATTGTGTATTGTCTATATTTGTCTCTTTTGGATGTCAAGGTTGCCGACCACTGACCTACCTGAAAACCACTGGATAACCACCACGCCAAATAAAAAAGGTTGGAAAGTTCTGTGTGCGGTCTATATTTGAAGAGGAGCCTTAACCAAAGTTGCATAAAGTAATATTAGTTAATTATAATTATGCAATTTTTTTAAAACAATGTTAAAATAGGTTAAGGAAATAACGGCTTTTATTATTATTATAATTATTTTAAACTTCAACAAGATTCCTTTATTTTTATAATTCAGGTAAACGCTGATGCCCGTCTACAAGTATTTGCTTCCATAGTTCGTACAACACAGGAAGAAATGAGCGTGGTTCAATCTGTAAAAGTAACCACAAATACTACACAGATTAAAATGATTAATAGCAGAGCTAGCAAACGAATCATGTGATAGTAATTGATCAACGCCGCCCATAGACATCC
Source organism: Baronia brevicornis (assembly GCA_031353405.1). Classification (NCBI taxonomy): domain Eukaryota; kingdom Metazoa; phylum Arthropoda; class Insecta; order Lepidoptera; family Papilionidae; genus Baronia; species Baronia brevicornis. The sequence continues at coordinate 137,048 of JASFAT010002864.1, forward strand.
CGCAATACCACAGTAATGATTGATTGACTTTTTTTAATCGATTGCGCGCTTTATGTGTTTTTCGTTTAATTACTACAAAAAAATGTCCATTTAATCAAAAAGCAACCATAGACGACTTTGAATACTTGAATACCCTTTTAACGCAGTATTCAAGTGACGCGCGTATGTAACGACGAAAGGCCGGCAACGCTTTGGTGACGCCTCTGGTATTACGGACGTCTGTGGGTGGTGGTGATCACTTGGTGGTGACACGGATGCTCGATTGTTTAACCTAAGTGCCGCGCTTTTGGCAAACACGGTTTCAAAATTTTCACGACTAATTTGATTGTTGGCAACCGTGGTTTCCAACAATCAAAATGGTTCTATGTTTTTACTATCTTTTATTTTAGTCAGCGAATACGCGCATCAGTACTATTCGGAAACACCGCAGCTGGTAGATCATGCTACAGTTGCAACATACGACTTGGTGGACTTCCAAAAATTATGAAAAAGTCTGTGATAGACCAGTTATTTCTTCATGGACTATTTCTTTACAATAATTGAGAAGACGCAACGTTTCTATTTAATTCATAATTTAAAGTTATTAATCACTTTGTACTTACAGATTTTCTTCAAAATTACGCATGATAACTTTTAAAAACTTACTCCTCAGTCGCTTCACTTCACTATTTCAATGTGTCAATCCGGCTCGTATTAAGGCCATCGTGTAATGTAATATAACTTATAGTTTTCACACAACTACACACACACAATTACATTGTGAAGAAAAACTATAAGTACAAAGTGTACGCAATTATTATTCAATATACTCTACATTTAAACAATATGTATATGAAACATTTTTCCAAACAATAACTCCATAAATCCTCCATGTACGTGATTAATTAACACCTTTGTGGTAAATATTTCATGTGGATGAAAGGATCGGTAGGGGAATACCAAGGAAAACATACCTTGATCAAATTGCCGAAGATTTTAGGTAAGGACAGGTCAAGAGTACCATTAACCGGCGAGTGTGCATGAGGAGATAATGATTGTTGAGGAAGCAAGAAAAGTAGTAAGAAAAGTGCCATGATCGTTGCAGATGGGAGGTCTCTATCTACCCTTACGGCAAAAAGGCGTATATCTAACTTACCTTATCACTGAAAACGATCTGGCCCAACTTTCTTCTGTCGACCTCCCCTTGTTCTGTGATAATATGATCACCGAACACATCTGACAGAGTTTGGTTCAGCGGCAGTCCCGGTTTGTACAGGTCATGGGCTATGATATCGCAATTTACTATAGCAGCACCTTTCAACCTACAATATAAACAATATTAAATTTTTCTCTCACCATTCCTGTTTCTGTTATCTTAACGAACATTAGGTAATTTTTCATTTATGACCAGCCCTGTAATTGAACGGTCAAATGCAAAAAGATTTTGACCCACACAATAGAAGAAGAAGAAAACTAGTTTTATATAATCAGAATGTTTATTTATTTTATTTACTTTAGGATTGTCACAGATATAAGGGGGGTTTAATGAAAACGTATAGTATAATTCGAAGGTGGAAACAGTTGGTAGAGTCTACTATACTTGATGATGCCTCGTGTTGAGGCGAAACACGTGTCGTATACATTGTGGAAGAATAGTGGTGTGTTTGATGTTATTGATAGTGGTTAGGAAGTGGAGAGTTGTTGACGGCCGTTTTTTCAGTAATATTTAATTTAGGTTCCCCGTAAATCCACTCCTTCCAGTAAAAAAACACACATTATTATTTTTCTATGTTTGTTTGCTTGTTGCGGATCTTAGCTAAGTAAGAATTCTGACTGTCCATATAATAATAGGATTAAAACCATTAAAATTATCATTAGCCCATCATTAGAGCCTCGATGATTGTTCCTTCCATCACTACATTTCAAAAAATATAAGATTTACTAAGAAGGCTTCACTTACATATTACTCATAATAAAGCAATGAACTCCAATCTTTTTATCGGTGCTGACTGTTCGTTTTATAATTTTCCATATATGTTTTTATATATGTTCCACTGTTGAGCATTTCTGGAGGAACGAGCGTTAATCTACCACGCTTGTTCAATGCGGATTGGCGGAGTTACCAAACTCAGAATAAATATCTGTCTATTTAATTAACATTTTTAAGTAATATATATTTGTTCCGATGCGGGGATTGAGTAATATATATATATATATATATATATATATATATATATATATATATATATATATATATATATATATATATATAGTATGATATATCAATATATTAAGATAGATTAAATATATATACTCCATTTTAGGAGAGATAATAAAAAATGGAATACTTACTTTAACTTCTGAGCTATATTACTCTTCCCACTGGCTATACCACCAGCCAGCCCGATCACGTAAGGACTGGCGGGGATATTAGGATTTGGCTGAAACCAAATTATATGTAGAGTAGTAAAATCAAGTGCAGACAATATTTATTCCAAATAAAGAGTATATTTGTTTTCCACAGATATTACACTAAATTGCCCAGCAAGTCATGTTGAATCTAAACTAAACTCCAACCATAGCTAGCTGAACGACTCTGAGCTTAGGAAGCAGACAGACTGTCAGTGGCCAGGTTTCGGGACTGTAAGAGAGTATAGGTAGGATACACTGGTGGAAGAATTCTGTCTTCTATACCTACTGTAAACAAAAAACTAACCACAGGTTCTCTAAGCACAGTTCCGAGCAACCTCATCCGCTGATTGCTGGAACTGAGTTTATCCTCTTCCTCGTGAGAGCGCTGAGCGTGCGTATCCGATGCCAGTCCAATGACGTACGTATCCAACGGTCGTAGTCCGTTCTCTTTGCGTTTCTCATTAATTTTGTCGGCCCCGCGTTTTGTTTCTTCACTTACTACGATAAGCTGAAATATATATATCTTTTAATAAGCCTCGTCATTATGAAAATTACTAGATGACAAAATTAAAAGTGGCGTTATTTTGGTATTCTGACTGAATAATCGTGGTTTCGAGCGAAGGATCAGGATATTTGAATGGCCTACAAGTATTTATTCTCGAGGTTGGTCTTATCGTTTGTGTGTTTATAACACGTGCACTCACAATTTAGGAACTGCTGATGTGGAGCTTTGGGTGTAAAGAGATTCATTATATTTCATTTCTAGCCGACTTGGTTACAACATCATCTTCTAAGAAACAACCCACTAGTCTTGTGAAATCACACAATGTTACCCACATTGTGTGAAGAAACCTCAAGAAACCGTTTTTAGTATAGCAAAATATTTTATTTAAATATGTATCAAAACCATAACTTTTTATATTTTCATTCATAAAATAGTCTACTAAACTTTTCCGCGATCTCCGTATTAGGATAAATTTATACATATCAGGCCTACAGTTATTTTTTGAAAAATTGAAACTTTAAATGGACTTATTAAGCAGTGGATATTTTAAGATAAACTAGATGAACTGTGAAACTACTTTATGTCAGATTTCCTGTAGTCAGATGACTGGGTTTAACAATTTAAATAAATTACTGACATTCTAAAAAAGCATGGGTAGGTTGTTCGATCCTTTGAACAGGTACAAATATCCTTTGGTATATGAAAAATATTGAAGTGCAAGAAATAAAATACGAATTTACGAAAAATTTTATTGTCAAATTGTAAGCAAATTTATATCTTACCTCGTACCTAGGATCTGACTTTGTTGGTCCATACATATCTTGAATTTTTTCTACATTGTACTCTAGGTCTGGATTGATATCCGTTAAAAAATCTAAAACACCTTTTATTCTCTTTTCTACTGGTTCTATTAACTCCCATAGCACTTTTGCTGTAATACAAAAGACTTATATAGAGAAAGAATATTAAAATTTATAAAGAGAAATAATATAGAAAATAGTTATCATAATATACAGAAAGACAAATCAACTTGCTCAAACATCATTCAAATACAGAAATTCATATGTGTAATTTTGAATATTTATAGACCAGACTAATACATACTTCTATTTGATAATTGTTCTATGATCTGAAGTATCAGGATAAACACGTTTTTATTACCTGGATGTATAGATTCATATTTTTGATTTTGTAATGAATTCCAGTTTTAAAGAAGATATAGGAAATAGAAAACTGGGTCACCTGCCATTGAGTGACTACTGTCACCCATGGAATATGGAACATTATTCCCTGGAGAGATTTTCTCTTCAGATAGATAATAGATAATGAAAAGATTATAGATAAAAAAGGAATGAGAAAGGCAGAGGGGTATGTAAAATAGTTGTTCTTTTCTGGAAGATCTGACTCATTCATGTAGCAAACAAATTTCTTCTAATAATTTTTGACAATTTGAACACTTTTACCTTAAGCTTCTCCAAATTCAAAGTCCTCATTACAAAATTAAACTAAAGCAATAGAAGTTTAAGCAGCAATAGCTCAGTTTTTACGGATCAAGCTTAACATCTAAGGACACATAATCTTCACTGGACTTTTTTTGTAAACCATTTTTAGTACAAGTACACAAAATTCTAGTAGTATTAGCTTTTTTAAAAGAAAAGGTTTATCATTAACATTGTGATTTTGTATTCCTTACACTGTATCATATTAACATCAGTGACGCCCACCGTCACATGTTTGGTGGCTCGCAGGGCAGCCTGGGAGAGAAGTATCTTGTGACCATTATGAAGACGATCAAAAGTTCCACCTACAGCAACGTACTCATATGTTTTTACATTTTCTTCGATAGATGTGACCTCAGGCAGTTCTTGTGTTTCTGTAATTTATAAAATATAAAAGATTTATAAAGTGTTTAACCAAACAGTTTTCTTCTCAAATATATAACAGGAAGGACTAAGAAAGACAAAAATATCTTTCGGACAGTTTAAAAGAGAACTAAAGCCGTGGCTGGTATAACAGGTATTATGATGTAAAAGATTATTTAAATACTAAAATGTAACAATTTAATTAGTATATGTAATAATTAAATTGTTACATTTTCAAATTATGGCAATTTTTTATTTTTTATATAAATCACTTAACATTTTCGTTAAATAACAAATTAATTTTAGATTCAATATTGTAAAGATAATTATAGTATATATTTAAAATAGTATTAAGAACAAATGTAAAAAAGAACTTTGATCTTACTAAAACTTTGTATTTTAAATTCCTTTTCCAAATTATAAACAGATTGCCTTAGACTTTCCAATTCTTTGTTTAATTCATTGTCATATAAAATAAGGTCTATTTTGTGATTTGTCTTCAATTTTTCTAATTCATTAACAGGCTTTAAAATTAAGCGAACATCTTTTGATGTAACCTGAAATATGAAAAACACAAACAATAAATTGTTTGATGTTATATAATTTTAAAAGAAGATGGGTCTCTTCTTTTAAAATTAAATTGTAGTTTTAAGTACCTTAAAATTTTGACATAACTATCTAAGATTGAGCAACAATGCTAACTGGAATGTTTGTTTGCAGTATTTGGCCAAATTATATATCATCTATTTATTTTCTGAATATCAAGAAGACAATAGGGAGTAATTTTACTAATCTGAATAATACAACACTTACATTTGAATATATGTTAACAATTTGTTTGTTTAATATAGGAAGTAAGTTTCTTGATACACTCTTAATTTTTATGTACAATACTTTTTTTACAAATGATGAGATCTTTGAAGTGACACCGTGTACCTTTGCAGCATTTGCAATGAAAAGAAGGCCATTATTAGCCATCGATTCTAATTCTGAAAATGAATGAAACTTTTTAGATAATTGTTACAACACTGCTACCACACTTTAATGATATAGACCCACCTGGTCGACGATTCATAACTATAAAAAATGAAACAATTATTGATATAACTACAACTGTGACAGACACACTTAATGCAGTATTAATCATATTGAATATTAAAAATTCAGATTTTGGACTTAGTTAAAATTCATTTCAATTTTAGGGAATTACAAACATACATTTAAATACATTGGCTTTTAAGCTATGAATCTCACTACTTTAATACTTTACTACTTATACGATGAAATAATTACCTACTTTTCACTTTTTATGTAAAACGAGACGATTGAAACACCATTAATATCGTTATATTCTGTTAAACACTATATTCCATATAGCAAAAATTATACTTATTTAGGCAAAAATATTGATAGAAAAATATTTCCCAAATTAATGTAATAAATATTTTGATAACCTTATCTCTTATCACAATTATATATAAGAACAAGCTTAAAATTAATGTTGCTTTTGATTGATTTAGGGTTACCACATCAAAATTATACCAGCCCAATATTGCCGGAAAAAAACATGAGATTGTGGTTGGTCAAAGGGACGTATTATATCTCAACATATAAGAAAATTAATATCATTATTTAATTATTTTATGCAATTGTAGCTACTACACACATATATATCGTCACATACATACATACATACATATCGTCACGCCTATTTCCCGTAGGGGTTGGTAGAGACTACAGATATCCATCCGCTAGCGCACACCCTCCCTGCTTTCTCCACATTCAACCATCTTTTCATCCATCCTTCCTCTCATCATCATTTTCTCATATCACATTCATCGTAGCGGAACGACTCTCCGTTAATCACTTCTCGCCCCCGTGGAAATCAGGACGTGATAGGTGGTGAACCACGTCGCCGTCGTTTTTTAACAAATTAGATTTATTAAAATTCGTCATAGTTAAATCCACGATACTCACATACTAAAGTGTATAAGCAAGAATATTTATTTAACTCTGCAGTTAAATAAATTTTTTTTTATCAAATGAAAAATTCTTTTTATCAAATGAAACTAAGATTGAATCAAGATTCTCATAGCACTTCGTGCCGAGCTTCAAAACTTGTTTCCTGCGGCGTTGTTGCCGCCGAGTAACCATATACACTTGTTTAGTTTTGTGTTTAGTGTTGGTGACTTTTTACTTACTTTTCCCGGGATTGTTGTAAGAAGATTATCAGGCATCTATTATAACTTTTTGTTATTTTTAGGACAATAATTAATGTTTGTTGTATCATCTTGCCTCATAGAAAACTTCATTTAAGTAAGGTTACCCTTTACATAATTAATCGGGGACATCCTCACTCCACGCAGGGATGTGGGAGCGAGCTTCGGGGATTAGAGCCTCTTCGCTCGTGCTGAATCTCGGGAGGAGACTGCCCCTCGATCTTGGCGTTCTTATCAACTTCGCGTCGTCAAGATGTGGCTGAACCTGTTCCTTATCTTGGATCCGTCGCAGGCCCTCCCTCATTGTAGGAGCCAAGCGGTAACTGGAGAAGTTTTCGTGGGAGTGGACGTCCCTCCGGTGGACGTGCATGCAGGGGAGCAAACTGATTCGAATGGGAATGTGGCCCGTTGTTGACTAGGTTGAACATCTTCCTAGCCAATTGGGTCACAAAGTCGCGGATGCTCTCCACTATGAGGTCCCTCGCTATAACGTCGTTACGAACATAGCGAGCCGCCTCCACGATGGATTTGTTATTGATTGACTTTGTTTCCCTTCTCGACTTTGTGTGTAAAAATCAAAATTCACTCGGGATGAGATTAATTCTAATTTGAACCATCGTCGATGCCGAAATACACGTACTTTTATTTATAAAATTATAAACAATATTTAATGTTTTGCTAAGACATTTTATTTTCTTTCATTAATATTTAATAAGCTTTCGCTGTTAAAAGTTTTACTTAGCTAAGATCCGCGACAAGCAAAACAATAACTGAAAATTAATAATGTGTGTTTTTCCGTTGGGTTAAGTGCATTTATTTGGAACCTAAACCAAAAACTTACCAAAATCGGCCATCAACTCTCCACCCACCAACCACTATACACAACACCAAACACACATTATCACTTTTCCATTTTGTAAACGACACGTGTTTCGCGACAACACGAGGCCTCTTCAGGTATAGTAGACTCTACGGAAGACAACCGAAAAGTTTTCAGGTTCCAAATAAATCCACTTAACCCAACGGAAAAACACACATTATTAATTTTCTGTTATTGTTTTGCTTGTCGCGGATCTTAGCTAAGTAAAACTTTTGACTGTCCATATAGTGATGGATTTCCGCAAAGTAACGCCTGACTCCATTAATAAGCTTTCGCTGGTCAAATTTGGATGAGGAGAACTGGTGCTGGAATAAATAAGCTGGAAATGGATGTAAATTGGATATATGAGTAGCTAAATGCTAATAAGATATAATAACAATATAATACAGTTATACTGTACTAAATAATGTCCTATTCATAGAAGAAAACCAAAATTTAGTACTGGACTTCAAAGCTATGCCTCACTCTAAATACTGGCTTAAAGATACTAACTTTAATTAGTTGGAATCAAATAAGAAAATGGAAGATTTTTCAAACTTGTCACCATAATGTACGTTTCCGATTTTTTTTACTTTTCGTCGGCTTGAGGCTCAGCACATGTAAGTTGTCATCTAAAATGACACTCCATAAGAACCAGCAGTTTCAAACATCAATTACTATGCTAGATACAAAATATCTTCTGTGCGCCTCCTGATTCTTTCATATTTTCTTCAGTGAGTGACTTAGATATCCACTAATTTTTATAAAATTAATAAAACGACATCGAGACATCAAGACATTTATTTATATAGGGCACAAACATAATAAAAACATTGGTTTTCAAATCAAACAAGTGTTTCAAAAATTATTCAATCCGTACAAATAATAAATTTCAAAATGAGTCAAGTGATTTATATTATATAATTTGTAGAATTATTCTTTATCTATAATTAAATCGGTGGTTTACTTAATGCAACTTATATATGGTACATATAGAATATTTAATATCAAAATATATTACATTAACATTGGTAATACAGATTATATCGTAATTCTTATATACAGCAATTATATAAGAAAGAACAGTGGCTTTTGGCGTGGATTTACAATACTGACGTAGTATTATAATTTTCATAACCTGTCGCCATTATGAATATCTTTTTTATTTTGATGATCTTCTTTTAATTTAGTTCAAGTAAGAAATAGTTAGTTTATTAAGTATACTTCATACTGAATAAATATCTATTTATGGTCTGCAAATGTCCACAGTTTAGACAGAACAGCTATTACTTTAACATAGACAAAATTCAGCTCATATAATAATTTGATTGACGATTTCTATATTTTAATAAATTAATAAAAAAGAGTAAATAGTAAAAGACACTTATACTTTAATAAACTATTATTTAAACAAATGCTCGTTAAATATTTATTCTGGTATGCATTTACATACATACAACAATCATATCACACTCAGAAATTACATCGAAATCTACTTTAAATTCCTTTAAACTGTTTAAAATTAGAGTTTTGCCGTAAAATCTCTGTATACCTTAATCTATATTATTAATTTTATAGTAAACCTTTTAACTAGAAAACCTCATGATACGGACAAAGAAGATGATCACTAAATAAATGAACGTTTTGATATTTATTAAATGCGATGATATTATATATTTTCTCATTATTGTTTTCATTTCTTCATTGTGTAGGTACGCTCGTGTGAGCACACCTTCAATACATACTTTTAGTAAAAGAAAAAAGGAAACTATTACTTTAAATGATTGTATGAAATTGTCTCCGCTCCGTACTTTATATAAGCTTATTTTATCTGACTAGGAATCTACGTTAAATGAACATCATCTGTCTTTGAAACTAAATTTATAACACATACATCAGTTACTAATGAAGTATCTGTAACAAAAATAAGGTTTCACACATATTTGCCATTAACATTAATAAATACGTAAGACATTGGAATCACTTAAGATGAAATATCTCCCCCATCTGTTACATAGATTCTTAGTAAGCCTGTGTGACGTAAACCAACTAGATAATTCTCAGCTTAGTTTAAAGATTAGACTGCATTTATAACTAAATAAATTTTTACTTACTACTATAATTACTACTAAATGATTCCAACTTATAGATCTACGCTCATACTAAACAAAGTTGACGTCGCCGGATATTGCGTGAAGGACATGGTGAAGTATTTATTTTGAAGAAGCAGTCAAACTCAGTTATAGCCTCGATCATTTTAAAATGGGATAATATAATAAAGGAATAAAGCAAATATAAACAGACATCTATTCAAACGTTTAAACGTACTTCCAATCTATTAAATCCACCTTCTAAGCCCATCTTAATGATATATCGTTAAGGTAAGGCAAATATTAAGTTCCTTACATAGATATAAGATAGATAAAGTAAATGGAGAGAATGGACAATGTCCTGTTTAGTCGTTTATGGACTTTGTTCATCTTTAATGCAGATTTTAATTTTAATGCAAATCCTTTAGTCGTATGGCTGACTCGTCAGCGGAAACACGAGTGTCTTCTGTCGGTGCTGAACTGGATCGTGTTACCCATTGACCATGACTGGTATCCGCTGTACTTCGGACGCCTCGCAGACTGCGCCACCTGTCAATTATACAATACAATAACATTAAATTCCTTCTACGTGACATTGGCGAAATCATCTGTGCTATTTTGCCATTATTGAAAACCATTATTAATTCAAATTAATGAATGAACATCAAATATATGTTCAAATGTCTGTGGTAACAGACAACAAACAAATGGCATCGACATGAACTTAAAAATCTTTTATATTAAAAAATCAATAGATAGGTATTAATATGTTAATTGAAATGTGTAAAAGTTGAATTAACAAGTAATAAAAATATAAAATTACCATATTCGGCCTTTGACTACCGATTAAAAAAACACACCTATTATTTCTTTAAAAAATTAGCTTTACAGAGGTACTCGTATATTTATTCGATTTAATGAAACATACTTCTTTGAAATTAAATTGCGAACTTTGTTCTTCCAAACAAAGATGAGGAATATGAAGACGCCAAGCGCGATGTTAGAGATGTCGACTACAATCCAGTACCAGTTGGAGCCGCCAACGGCGAAGCTTATGATTTCCACCGTCCAGTTTACACCCATTACCATGAACAGCTTTAAATACAGAGCGTATCTGGAAGTACAACGTAATACTGTGAAAATAATCAACGCAATGCTGTACAAAAGAGGTTAAAAGAAATTAAATCTTTTTTGAATATAACAAAGACTTTTCCCGCCAACTTACATCAGTGACGTTTTGTTTTTATTTCATTTTCATAATCTTACATTATTATTAGTTATATTGTTTGACTGTGGTGGCGAATTAAAAGTTATAGTTCGATTAAGGTGTATAAGTGAAATGATTTGAAATAAATGCGTCTATCGTGACTTTTTAAGTTGACTGAAAAAGTCCATAAAAGGTTTTGTTAGAATGGCCACCATTTTATGAAAATGTAACGTGACCAGTTGACTAGTTACATTTCAAAAGATTTAATATTATTATATTTTACTGAACACTGGCATAATAGTTATAACTAATTGCCATCAAAGTAAAAGAATATAACAAATTATTCACATAATAATTCAGGATAGTTCGTTAGAAATGCATTTGTGATAATAAAGATGACAAAATAACCCGCTCAATAAATATAATAACTTTAATAACACCAACTTTGTTTCATGTTTTCCCATAGGTACATCATTAGACCACAAGCTGATATTACGATGCTAGTATTGAATCGATTTTAGGAAGTAGCTTTCAGTATTTTATGTAAAACGATCCTGATACTATTATAAATTATAGTGTATTAGTGGTAGATATAAACGCAAATCATACACATACTTGTGACTTCTAATATTGATGTTATGTTCGACTACATAAATATAAATCTGTTCATAGTTTTTAATTTTTTTTTGTATATAGCCCACATAACATGTTCGTCCTAGTATTGGGACCAAGATTCCTCATTTTTGAATGGTCATTAATTCATCACGCTCGTCAAAGGTGGATTGGGTGGTGATACATCTGTATATTTATCTCAATACTGGACCCGGATCCGAAAGCACTGACTCCAGATGCGGTAACATATCCACTGAGCAATACGAAATACATATATGGAAAATACATACATACATACATATAGTCACGTTTATCTCCCTGTAGGGTTGGGCAGAGGCCACAGATCTCCATCCGCTACGATTTCGACACACCTTCCTCGCTTCCTTCACACTCATCCATCTTTTCATCCATCCTTCCTCTCACATTCATCGTAGCGAAACGGCTCTCCGTTCGTCGGTTCTCGCTCTCGTGGGAATCAGGACATGACAGGTAGCGAACCACGTCGTCGTCATTTTTTAACGAATTAGGTATATTAAGATTCATCAAAGTGAATCCTACGAGCCGCAAGGGAGGATGGATGTCAGCCCCAGCAGAGCCCCGCATACTGAGGTAAGGCTTTATAATAACCGAGGGAACCCGATCCCGAGACGGTCAGCACGCTTGCAACTAAGCTCGCCTCTAGCCACGCATCCTTTGGCACGGCAGACCATGGATTGGCGGAGAAGAAGGAAAAAGGATAGAGAAGAAAGGAAAAGGCAGGGGAAAGAAAAGATGGATTTAGACAGGCTGATAGGGATATGATAGTACCGCAACGGAAGACGAGGAATGATACGGTAGTAGTTCGGGAGGCCGGGGTCGCGTACCCGTGTATCTTTGGCCTAAGACATGGAAAATACATACATACAATATCCTATTCCTGCTGTTTTTAACATGTTTCGTGCCACATGTACCATTAATGGTACTCGTTAAACTTTTTTTTATGGGATAGGAAGGCAAACGCGAATAGGCGTGTTACCCGATGGAAATTAACGCCGCTCGTAGATATCTGCAGTGCCATAGGCATTAACTTTCAAACATAAATGGAACTACTTTAAAAAATTAAATATTTAAGGGTTCAAGGAAAAAAACATGAGTCGCCTGAAGGAAAATATTAGCATTTGAACGTGACGAAAGTGTTTCTAATGATCCACAAACTACACTATATACACTATTTACTATTCACATTTTAATAGTGGTAGAGCCACGCTGCAGACAAATTCTTTGTCAAGAATGGCATAATATTTGTCTAAAGCATGAATGGGCTAACTCGCCGCCCGGGGAAGTACCACACTTCCGCAGAAACCGGCGTCTGAGTGGTAGCTTACTTACCGTGCTTCGCACGGTGAGCGGCCGAGTAAATCCGAATACGTAATATATTTTTTGATATTTGTGTCATTTACAACATTTATATCGGTATATAAATAAATTCTTATCCTTACCTTTGTTTATCCCTTTTTAATTTATCGCTTCGTGCAGATTCTGCCCCTTTTAGGATGGCAGTCTCCTGCCTGATGGAGCGGATACGGTGCGCCGTTATCGAGAACAGGGCTATATTGCATACCACTAGCACTAATACAGGCGTGAAAAAGTACACCAGCTCGTTCAGCCAGTCTGTTAAAGAAAAAGCGATTCGTTATTTTCTTTTATGGGATAGGGAGGCAAGCAAGGAAAGCGAGCAGGCGTATCTGATGGAAAGCAATTAACGCCGACCACAGACATCCGTAGTGCCATAGGCTTCGCAGAAGCGTTGCCGGCTTTTACCTTAATTACCTTTCCGATGTTAGTCTTATGCCTTACAACATCATATGAAGATGTTCCGGGAAATATTATTGAGCAATAAGAGTTGGTTAGAAGTGCGTTTACGATCTAAATTCGAAGGTTCAGTTCTATCATTGCACCATTTATGTTGACCATATTTTCCTTTCACAAGCGTTATTAGCTTAGTTTGAATGTTTAAAAAGAATTCTTTTATAGTACTAATAAATCCTCCTAAGGGACGTGAGTATAGGTTAGATGGGAGAGCCATCCGTGCCCTGACAATATCTGTCAGATGTAAGATCAGCCTCCCATACCGTGTATTCATCCAGCAACTCAGGACCGAACGAACAGCCTGCTTCCTGCTCTGGAATGAGTCAGTCTTTTTCACCACTTCTCGAGCAGAAGCTGTTGAGCGTGGAACTTTCGCGATTCCCATTCTCTTGGCGCAGGTAGTTCGTCCTTTCGCTGGATCTCCTTGTGCCATTCGTACATGGAAGCAAGAACCTCCGCCTTCAGATTCCATGGCGGGGACCTCGCCGAGACGCACGCTGCCTCATAAAAAATGCTACGATACCCGCGTATAACCCGACGGCCATTCGTCTTTCAGGCTTTCTCTAGAAAGTAATGATTCGCATCGTCAGGGTTATCGCTCAGACAGGTGCTCCGTAAAGAGCCATTGATCGTACCACCCCTATGTACAGGGGGCGGATAGACCCATGGCGTAACTTTGGAGTATTACTGTAAAAACTAATAAATTTGAATAACATCCATCCACACCTTCAAACCAGCATCTCCTGTTAGCGAAGCCGGGTGTGATTATGTTGTTTGGCAGATCAGCAAATTGCATCGCTGCGGTGCAACCGGTCAGTATCACTGGAACGCCCCACGCGTACAACCCGTACCATGCGAAGCGTTTCTTATCTCTCCTTTTATTACTGCTACCCCGGTACCCGCTGTTAAGAAAAAGTCGCCATTTAATAAATAACAACAATGTTTTCACATGAAATAAATAAACAAACGTTCAAAGTTTTATGGCACCCTTAACTCAGATTTAAAATTATCGTATTCTATAATCTAAAATATACAAAAATAAGATGTAAAGTTAAATATAAGGTGAAAAACCCTATCTATCATAAGTTAAAAACTGTCGTAGAAAATTATTTCCTTCAGCGTGATCAAGTCGGTTCACCTAAAAAAGTATATTCTCGCAGAAGATCGAGATTTTAATAGTTTCCTACATCATTTCGTTCCTTAAGCGTATGAGTCAATGTCGCAGTTTCATCCATTTTCTTATTGTAGCACTATATTACTGTGCTTTCTGATACAGCATACGTCATAGTATAAGAAGACTTTCTTTGATATTGGTCGGCGATCAGAACTTAAGTAGTTCCTTGATGTCAAGACGTTATACACAAATCCATCATAGATTACATAAAGTCATAGATTAGGTTGGTAATTGTATGAGCAAATATATAGATATGTATAATATACATATATATTATGTTAAGAACGTTGTAAGGCAATTTTGCTTAATTTCCAGATCATTTCGGCATGCAATACATATCATATATATAATGCTAAAGGATAGTGTTTAAGAATCGTTTATACTGGCGCATATTGTTTAAGATAAATTTCAATTACGTTGCGTTGAGTATCATGTCATGGTAGAATATTTGTCTTTTGCTTGCTGGGCAGAAAAGTTGGACTGAGCTATTTTGTATCCGGAATACACCTTGTATACTGTGAATTTTGTATGCAGAATGTAACCATGTATACTTTTATTTATGTTAGAGGAAATATGTTTGTGTGTATACAGATCAAATAAACGTCTAACTATCTAGAATAAAAACCAAGAATGGACTTTATTCTTTTTAACGGCTTATTAGATATTTGTTCGTTTTTGCCTTACCATTTTGATTGTTGCGATGAGTTTAACCCTCCAGTCCTTGGTCCAGAGGATCGCATTAAAAAAGCACATATGCCTAAATAGTTGTATCTAAACAATGACACATACAACATTTCAAATGTAATATATTGCATATTCAAATTGTAATGCATGCTTATTCGACTCATGTGTATTCTGTCATCGCCGCCAATTTATTAAAAAAAAATAATTTCATACAGCAATCATAATAACCATGATCATATATGTATATGCTTTAATTTAAAAGGAATAAAACACTCTGGAGACAAAAATATAAGAACGAGGTACAATCGTACCACATCAACAACGTTAAGTCTGAAAAGTCAAGTATAAGGTTGATCCTTACTATTTTTTATAAAACATCATAGAAATCATATCAACATTAACGCTGGTTTATATGCAAAATGAATATTCATGCATTTATGTGTTAAAGTAGATATATCTACATATAAATACTTAAATATGGCCCATGCATTCAAAATTAAATCTTAAATAAAGATTTATGATTCTTGGTTATAATTTTATTTTATTTTATGAAATCTTCATTCTGAAGATACGTAAAATTAGACTCGCAAGAGAGTCAAATGTAAGTACAAATTTAGCCGAAAAAAATAAAAAATTAACACAACACCTTTCGTATTCCTTTCGTGTGTGTGTGCATAAGTAGATTTGTTTTATGAAACTAAATTTTTCAAAATTATTCCATCCGATTCTACTTCCCTCTTCGCCCTTCAATACTTTACATCACACCCTAAGGTTGGCAACGCATCTGCAATACTTTTGGCGTTGCAGATATATTTACGTGAGCGCCGTTGATTTCTCACCACCAGGTAACGAGCATACTCGTTTTTTTATAAAAGAGGTAGGCTCTTCAATAAAAAAGAATCATCTTACAATCTGTTGAAGTGTAACGTATTTAAATTTTAATCCTTCATGATATTTAAAGGAATTTGATGGATAAGAATAAAAGACTTATACTGTGACCGTGAACGTCAATGGATTTTTTTTAAATATTTATTTATTATAACTGTTGAGTCTTTATCGTATATCTATCCACACATGCAATGCCAGAGTGCAGTTTTTAAAATGTGACCAGTAAAATAATTTATTATAACTATCAAAACTGACATTAACTAAGTCTATGTTTAAGTGTATTTATAACTGAATTTCAGTGTTTTTATTTAACTCAATTCAACAAATTAATTTAAATATGTACATAAAGCATGCTTGTTACATCGACCTGAAAGCTATATACATGAGGACCTACAAGGCGCTGCTGCAACAAGGCTGTATCGGCATGTCTTTTCTGTAATTTATACAGTGACAATTTTAGTAGGTACAATCAAACTGAACTATATACACTCAATATATATATACGACATATTTTTTTAACGGCATTGTTAATTAACATTTCTATAGCTAAAATGATACGTAATATGTCATTTATAATTTTCTATTAAAAAAATGATATACGTACTCCATAGAGGTGTTAAAAATGTTGCTTAAAGTAGTTGTACTTTTTACGGTTACTAACATACTATATTTTAAATATGTAATCTGATTTTTTATATGGTGCATGTGATACTATTATTACAGACGATTACGCTTTAATTTTTATATTCCTTGTAAAGGCATTTTCGCTATGAACCCTCAATTTATCCCAGGTATCATTTATAATATTTTCGATATATTATATAATATAATAACCTCATATATCATACATATAATTTCATTGTCAGTGAACATTAAATAAAATTTAAACTTTTCCATAGATATTTCATTTTTTTTATTTAGTTAGGTACTACTTGTTTTTAATTCGAATAACACAGGATAAAGTCCGTATGCTGCTATGCCATTCTCAGACCTAAATATTGGATGTATTGCGAGTGTGAAATATACTCACAATTAATTTTGATGACGAATTTAAAATTAATTTTGAATATTTACAAAATACTCGTACTAATCGACATTGAAAATTTTGGTAATGGTACGTTGTATATATAAAAAAAAAATGTTAATTTTACGCTATTTAAATATAAGAAAAAATATTAGTTCATAACATTAAATTAATGTTTAAACTGAACTATTATTAAAATACTTTTTAAACTTTATAAACTACATAATAATCTTTTAGCTATATAATATATTTATAAATATAAATATAAATACCGTATACATACAAAATATGTATTAAATAATTTTACTAACCTATCTTTTATCTAACCTACAAGTAAAATATCTATAAATTTCCTTCAATCCTTTTATAAGGAAGGTTATGGTTGTATTTCAATAACATCAATTGTATCATAATCACCTGAACGTCCTCCATATGTCGAAACACATTACGTTGAGCCAGAAGAAACTCGTTTGGAATGCGTAGTAAACGATGAACGCTGAAAAAATTTCAACTGTATAAGTTTTACCAATTAATCCGTGAATTTTTTGAAAAACTTAAATTGAATAAATAATTGAAAGGTTCTAAAAAGGCACAAGTTTTTTTTATGGGATATGAAGGCAAACGAGCAGGCGTGTCACTTGATGGAAAGCATTCAACGCCACCCATAGACTTCCGCAGCGCCATAAGCAGGGCAGAAGCTTTGCAGGCCTTTAAGTGTCATTATGGGAGTGGGAGGTGCAGGAGTAGGGGGAGGGGGGAGAGTGTTGGGTCTCCGGAACTCGACTGCTCACCGTACGAAGCGCGGCAGGTAAACTACCTCTTATACGCCGGGTCTGTGAGAGTGTGGTACTTCCCCGGGCGAGCCGACCCATTCATGCTACAGACAAATATTATGCTATTTTTGACAAAGTATTCCTCTGCAGCGTGGCACTACCATTATAAACTACAAAATTTGATTAATAAAGTTTTTTTTTAAGAAATTGCCATCTGAGAGAAAATTTGTGCAATATTAGAATGTCAATCAGCGCACGCTTTTATCTCTGTGATCCACTTATAGTGTTGTTAGAAACAACATAGTTCTAAATTTATGCGGATGTGTTGAATAGATTCGTGCTTTCTTCATAAGGTTTATTTGTTTTAGGTTAGACTAGTTTACACTAGCTTATTAAAAAATAGAATTATTGCCAATCACAGTTAACCTCTATTCTCAATATTTGGCAATTAAAAATCAGCATTCTTACCCGAAGTATAGGATATTCCTGTTACAGAATGGTTTTCTTTATAGAATAGGGAGGCAAATGAGCAAGTGTGTCACCTGATGAAATGCAATCAACGCTTATACACATCTGCAATGTAATTGACATCACAAATGCGTTGCTGGCCATAATTAATTATTGGGATCTATCTATCAGCCTTTTAGAATTGAGGAAAATTTAAATTCAGTTTTTATATTATATTTCAGAGCGAAATAATCACTTGCCTAATCTTGTCATTAATAAAGTGATTCAAAATTCAGGTTAAAATAACGTAACTAGACATTACAAATTTTATAAATATAGTTATAGAGAGATTTAAAAGGAAGATTTGTAAAATTTAAAAGGTTTAGATTTGGAATTGAAAGGATGCTATTATATGAATTTCCTTAATATTGTTGTATGCTGCTACTAGGTAACATCATGCAACTAGTACAAGACGGAAAAATAAGCACTAAGAAGGAAGCCTATATCAGGCAATGGATCGTAACGAGCATGAGAAGGAGAATAATGATGATGATATCGATTAAGCTTTAAATGTAAAAATATGTTTCCAAAAAAGTTTTTGGCGTGAAAGCAATTGTTAATGGAGTCAGGCGTTATTTTGCGGAAATCCATCCATTTATTTGGAACTTAAACCAAAAACTCTTTTCTTCCGTAGAGTCTACTATACTTGTAGATGCCTCGTGTTGGGGCGAAACACGTTTAATTTATAAGGTGGAAAAGTGGTAGTGTGTGTTTGGTGTTTTGTATAGTGGTTGGTGGGTGGAGAGTTGATGGCGATTTTTCGGTAAGTTTTTGGTTTAAGTTCTAAATAAATTCACTTCATCCAGCAGGAAAATACACATTATTAATTTTTTGTTATTGTTTGCTTTTCGCGGATCTTAGCTAAGTAAAACTTTTGACTGTCCACATATGAAAGCAATTGCAAGGCAAAATCCCTTTTTGGTATTCAAAGGGTAAATTAAATTAGATCTATTAACATTTTTATACATATATTATACTAGTTCGTTATACAAAAAAATTATAAAGTTTGTTTCGGTGTTAATATGATGAAAACTACCAAAATGTGGAAAGCGGTAGCGTCGGGCTAAAACAAAGAATCGTAAAATACATTCAGGGCCGGTGAAGAGTGTACAGCATAGGTGTGGCCAGGTTAGGGGAACTTTCCCTAGTTGGTTGCTAATTAGTTCCTGGGATTTGCGTTCGTAGGCACAGTTAGTATAAAGGATAGTAAATATTTAACTAGGTGTAAGTATCACAGACAAGCATATCAAATGGGCATCAATCATCGAAACAACCCTAAAGCACTAAGCCTACACATATCTTAAAGGCCGGTGACGCTTCCGTAATACCTATGGTGTTGTGGCATGTCTATGGGCATTTCTATGGGCAGGGTTGAATGCTTTCCATCAAGCGACACACTTACTCATTTGACCTCCTATCCCATAAAACTATTGGCGTTACTTTTACGTTCAATCATTTACCTGTATAATTGATATTTGTGTATATACAATTTGACGGAATTGTGATTGAAAATAGGTTTTGACAAAAAGATGTCTTCTACAAGATGTATAAGAAGATAACTAATGCGCAAGCATCTCATCTCTAAATGAATAATCACAATTCCGCCAGATGTTTATATATTAAAAAAAATTATAAGACGGTAAAAGAGGGAAAGTGAACGAGATAGAGAAAGAAAATGTAGGGCTTCGTCCATTAAGCGTTGACTCACTGGACGAAGAGCAACAATGAAGCTATTACTACGAACTCATTTTATTCAGATGTCGATATTCTAACCATGTTTCTTTCTTCCTTGGACTAGTTGGCTTGGACAGATGGAGAGATCCTTGGCTTCTATAAGCTTCAAGAAACTTATGTTCCAAAAATGAAATTAAGGATATAGGAGAAATAAAAAAAATGAATATGAAGTACGCTCCACATTTTTACATTACAATATAAAAGGTCCGAGTTTTCCATTAGGCAGGCTAAAGCTTTTAATTGACTCACCAAAGATACAATCAAACAGAAAAATCCATTACATATACTATGTATGTGGGCCATTTGATTCAACCCTAATTGAAAACAAAGCGGCCGCGCCCACGCTCACAACTGAGTCAGATTTATTCTGTTTTATTACGGTTACACGACTTTTGTGTCACTTACAACGTTCTGTGACCACATTGGAACCTTGACTTCCAACATTCATTATGCATAACCGCACCTATTAAACCATTTAGTTAAATTAACGTAGAACTATGTTAATGAACTAAAATAATATAGAATATCCATTAGGGCTGTAACTAAATATTTAAAAATTTTATCTGTTAATTATATCTTACTATGTACTATGAATTGACTACCTTGATTCAAAATGAAGGAAATCGTCGGTAAATCGGAGTCACTGGAAAAGATCAGACTAAAATAGCTATGGACTGATTACGTTTATCGAAGTACTGGCACCTGTTGAAAGAGACGACTTTTAGGGTGGAGACCGCTTCTTGGCAAGCATATTGTGGCTCTCCGGCTAAATAGATCGACGATCAGCGCAAGACGGCAGGCAGAAACTGAATGCAAATAGCCAAAAATCCGCCTAAAAGGAGGCTATACCTATATTTATGCCGTTGTGGCTATATTACCTACGATCATTGATTACAAAAGGAGTAGTTTCACCAACTAAATCCCGCATTATACATAAATATGTATAATCACATATTACATATCTCTAGAGTGCATTCGTTGATACCAATTAGTTTTATGTTGGTGCAGGTGGGGCTAAAAGCAATTAAGTACGGTACTCGTAATTTTTACGTGTGCGGCGAACGTGATTTGCGTGTCACCAGCTCGCGTGTTTAATTTGATGTGTTGCCATATGCTAAAAATTTTATTTAATACCACGCTCATATGATATGTACATACATAGCTGCGTACCACGTATGTAAATATCGACGCAAAAAATGAAAACCGTAGTAAACTGTAAAATGAAAACTTACCACCAGAGCCAAAAAACGATAAGAAATCTTATCGTTGCAAAAATTGTATCAGATCATTCAAAAACAGTCAGTTCAATTCTGTACAAAATATTCTATTGGTCGTAAGCTAGGACTAAAACTAAGACCATTCAACGCAGTAGATTTTCTGATTCGAATATGCAATAAATTCTTTTTGACATCTGTGTCATTTGCAGCGTTTTCGCTTTTTGTATCGATATATGAATAGCTAGGTTTTACTGTTTATTTAATTTCAACAAATAATGTATACCGGTAAAATTATCATTACTAACAACCTGCGGCTGTCCAGTAGTGGTAATAGGCACTACCTAGATTGATCTACGGCTTTACGCATTCAAACTCTACCTGCCACCCTGCGCAGATCGTCGCTCCATCTGTCCAGGTGGTTCCCCCTATATATTTGCTAAACCCCAATCTGCACTACACTCGTCTACCGATTATAGGTTCTCCGACAAACGCGACTCCGATTGCAACTTCAGTTTAGAAACGAAGAACTGATATGACTTTCATGAATATGCTTTAATAGCAAAACATGTGAAAACATTGACTAAAGGACAATTCATGATCCAAATAATAAAATATATTAGGTGAAAACTTTTTTGTATAGAATAAGAGATAAAAATGGTAGAAGTACCATGAATGAGCAGACTCGACTGAAGAAGTATAACGATTTCAAACATGCACGAAATATGGGCGTCAAATGGGTACCACTGTTTTACAGCGTTCCGTACTGTGAGTGAAAAGTACTTTTTTCTCTCTTCTTCTCCTCTCGTCTAGGCAACTCTTCTGCAGTGCTATTAGTCCAGCAGATGTTAATGAGTGGCGGTAGTTGTTTACCATTTAGTGCCCCGCTTACTCGTTTTTCTACTGCTCTCATAACAAAGGTAAATGCTATATAATGAGAACATTTTATAAGGAAAAGTACAGACCTTTTCTCATCGATGGAATACTATAGAATGGGACAGAAAAATTCTATTATGATAAACATACCTAAAAAGTAGCAACCGGTCATAGCCACTCCAATCTTGCCAGTGTGCAGCTTGAGATATGCAAGGAAGGCATACGCTACAATCAAACCCATGCAGTACGCCATCAAACACATCCCGTGCAAGTTACGTAGCTCAGGGATCCAGGCGTAGACGAAGAACGTTGCCATGAGGAAAGGAATCGATAGCATTAGACCTGGAACAAGTGTTTTTTAACTTAACTTTATGATTTCATGAAAAATAATAGAGTGTAGATAGTAGACACTGGCCGGTTAAAAATATATGACTAAATGAGTACAGTCGCCGATCAATCCTTAGTTTCGTCATCATCCTGCCTGTCTATATTTTAATATACGAGCTACTATGTTCATTTATGAATATATTTATCCATTCGAAGTAATCAGAGTCTTAAGGACTTACCTTTCAAATAAACGGTCATTATTGATGTACGGTTTTAGGTTTACCGCACGAGTATAAACTATCGATGGAGAACATTTATCTCTGACGGCAACGGACTTACATCTAAATTATTTACAGCAAATGCAATCAATAGACTTCATAAATCAACGGGCAAATTCTACGCTTCTACGCTCTAAATTTAATGGCAGGTGTCGCGTAACCCTAGAACTTTAATCGACATGTTTGGGCAACTAGGAGCTAAGAGAGATTGAAGGAAATTATGTGAATGTTAAATGAATTTGTGTATCACTTTCTTTACTCTTCCAAATATTTTTTATAAAGCCCATTTATGTCCCATTGTTGATCACTCATTATACCGATTTCTTAAGGAATAGACATTAACCCATCACGCTTATCTAAGGCAGGATACCCACACTCTGAATCAATTCCGGTATCAATACCTGTAAGCCATGTACATATATTTATCTCTTTGCGATAATCGAATTGACCAATGTCTTTGAAAGCGCTGACTTCGTCACTGAGCCAATTCAGTCGTCAATTTGAATAAGATCAACGTGAAAAGGGACGCCGTAGCGATCGCATAATGAAAATTATATATTAAAAACTTTATATGCAATTATAATCATATTTGAGCTGTTAACTATATAATTTGTTGCCACGTCACTTTAATATCCTAACCTAATTCACATGTTAGCTTCGACAACATTATTAGACGTATCGTGAGCAAACATCACAGTTCGCCAATAAAATGTTTAGCGTCATAAAACGCCTAATAGCCTATTAAATTGAGCGAGGGTATAATACAAGCAATAACTTGAGTTTGATGGATGACAAGCGAAACAATCAAACAGAGCAGCCAACATACATACATTTATATATGTACTACTTATACTGTTAATGTTCCGACACGTTTAGGAGACTCCGGAAACGAAGCAAACAAAAAACATTTTATCAGGTTTTGTAAAAATTACATGAATTTTTACAAAAAAAATTCTGGAATGGCGTTTTTGGACCTAGGCCCTTTACAACTTCTTCAAGTGGACTCGTGAAAACCACAAGTTACGGACTGGGAAGAATGATGACGACGACGATGACTCAGTGAAGACGGCTGTTCCTTTGATGATTCAAGCCCCTTTTCCTCAGGAGAGGTTGAAACCTCAACTCGGGCTGCTTTTAAAAAAGGAGCATGGATCGGTTAGTCCGCACATAACAACAATATAGCAAATTTGCCTTTTAAGCCATTAGTTTATATGTATAAATGATTCTATTTACTAAAATATCTTAAATAATTATTATTTAGCTCTAGAAAACATAAATAAATTAAAGATGTTGTAATGGATAATGGACTACTTATGTAATAACTGGAATTTTTAAACATAACATTTTAAAAGAACATAAAACTGCAATAAACGACTGCAGTGGTGGGTAGGTATACTATTTTATTGTTTTGTGTGATCTTTGCTGTAAAGTTAGTAATAAAACTGTACTATGCGCTCAACAACAATACGCCATTATAATATTAAGCTGCCTAAACGTTATTCTTAAAGGTTTTTCTATAGAAGGAATAGGCAAACGAGCAAGCGGGTCATCTGATGGTAAGTAATCACCGACGTCCATGGACATCTGCAAGAGCATTGTAACGTGCCCGCCGTACTTCTTACAGCGACACCTGGGATCTTTAGGGGATTTTTATCTTCAAATAAAATTTTTCAAAACGATATTAATTTATTCTTGCATTTCATTGTACATTTATATCATATTGATACTTAATTTATTCATTTACACTTTTTATTTATATATTATATTTTAATATATATAATTTCAATTACTTATGCCGGACGGGTGACATATTTATCTCTGAGACGTCGGTCGAACTTTAAAAGGTTTTAATGCGTTAGTGATACATATATGAATGTATCACTACAGTAGTGGTACATTATAGTCCATAGGGCGAGCATGTGAATAATGGTAGGAGAAGAAAAAATAATTGGGAAGGGAAAAAGACAATAAGATAGAGGAAACGAGTTCGGTTATCAGATCCCCATAAATAGCTTTTAAACTCTGTAGTATCTGGCCGTTATTTACACCAGCAATGTTTACCTATCACGCAAATATTCCCAACTGACATTTACGATCAAAACAGTTTTTACGGCTGAGTGTACGGGAAACAATTTGCGGTAGACAACTGAAATATAATGATAGAACAATTCCCATAACAGCCAGTAGTGAATAGCTGTATTTAGTAAACATTGACTTAATGTCTTCGATTTAAATATATTTGATGTGATGCACCAATCTTTCAAATATAGAACACATGGAAGGCGGTACAATCACGGTTTGCTGTTCCAGCTCTTAATATTTTGAACGCTGCTATAGAATGGAAGTCATAATGCCTGATGTGATAGCGGCAAACCTATCCTATACATGGCTAGATAAATGGTCACGAGCTGATAATGAGCAGAAGTGTTACCACTGCGAAATATTTAACATAGTAATACCCAATCCATCATCCTACTATCGTGGGATGATGGATTGGGGAACACATGAGAGGTGGTGCAATCACGGCTGCAGTTACAACTGTCAAGATGCTTCTATAGGATAGAAGCCATAATGGCCAAGTGATAGCGGCAAACCTATCCTATGTGGCTGGATTAATAGTAACGAGCAGAAGTGTTATCACTGCGAAATATTTGACATAGCAATCCCCAATCCAACATCCAACTATTGTGGCAAAAATGGCAAATCCTGCATACTTGAAAGAGACGTATGTCCAACAGTTTAATACTTCAACTTGTTACACTACGAGATGAACGGGCTCGACTGGGAATGTATTACAACCTCAAAGAATATGGTCGTTAAGTGGTAGCATTTTTCTGTGTTCCTGGTTTTCCCAGGTTCTCAAGTTTGCCCAGCTTTCCTTTATGCCTATTATCCTTGCCTATTTTCATGTTTTTCTATTTGATACATAAAAAATTTGCAACGAACTAATTGGGTATATAACAGTAACTACAACTTCACGTGTAATCTAGTGTAACTGGTACAAATTTCCACTCAATAGAGGCAAATGTCGGAAAACCGACAACTGCTGAAGTAGACGAATGCGTCTTTGTAAGTGTAGTGAGGGTCGTAGTGCCCTCCTGTTAGATGGAATGATGATCCGCGTGGGACGGCTGGCAAAAACTGGAGGCTAGGTGATCCTCTTGAGAAAGCCCATGTCCAGCTATGAACTGCCGCAGAATATTGGAGAAGGTGTTGTTGAGAGGTGAATATTTATCTTTTTTGTTTTGTTTCCTTATTTATTCTAACTAAGCTTCTAATGTTTGTGCTTGAATATTTGTGGTCCACATCAATAGTCCAATGAAGGATTTGAACTCACAACATACAGATCATAAGCCCGAGCCTAATCAACTCAGCTATTGTTGTTTTTTGATACAATCAAATAGACTGGCTGCAGATGTAAATCAAAGCACCGAGGATTGAGAAAGAATTATACATAAAAGAAACCTCGAAATCAAATGGTACATACCAACAGCGTAAGCAGTGTACAGTATTGAACTGTCATCTGAAGACACGTCGTCCGGATAGCAAACGAGAGCTACTAGCCTGGTGTCCATTATGCCCATATCAGTGGTCATCATGTCCACGCAGAATGTAGTTGGGGCATGCCATTGGTGACTGTTCGACGCGATCTCGTAAAGTGTGCCATTCTGGAAGTATTATATATGTATATGAAGAACAAGTAATATAAAAAACATTTTTTTTAAGTCAACTCCTACTTTTATATCCTGCTGAATATCTTATATAAGATAATTTATTTTCTCTCATATAGAACTAAAATTAATTAATAAAATTTAATTAATGAATGGATATTTGAAAAAAATCTGTATTAACATCAAGTCTCATCCACTAAAAGTTTAAAAAAATGTATTTGAACTTGAGTGGATGAATAAAAAAGTATTTTATTAACGATTGAAAATTTGACGCTCATGCGGATTGGATGGAAGGATCGATAGGGGAAGACCAAGAAGAACATACCAGGACCAAATTGCCGAAGTTCTTAAAAAAGGCCAGGTGAAAAGTACCCAGTTACAAGCTCGCCGGTTAACGGCGAGCTTGTAAAAAGGGAGTGATGCGTGCGAATGAAGTAAAGAGATCGTAGCAGATGGGGATCTATGGTCTCTGCCTATCCCTACGGGAAACAGGCATGATGATATGTAAATATGTATGTTGAAAATTTGAAAAGGGTATATAAATAAATATATTAGGAGAGTGTGATCTAATAATAGCAATTAAAAAAAGGCAAAGCGACGGTCTGTGCAGGGCGGGTGGTAGAAACGTGGTGGTGGTAGAAAGTAGTGGCGGGTAGGTGGAGGATGCGTTTAGCTGAAGATCGGGCTAGGTGACGTATCTTGGAGAAGCCTATGTGCAGCAGTGGACTGCCAACTTGTGATGATGAAACAAAATGGATGAATAAAGCCGAAGGTCGGGCTAGACGGGGCGTTTAATAAATTGTCAGAGTCAATGGTCGCAGGTTCTATTCTCGCATCGCAATGAATATATTATATGTACAGCTTATATGTATTTATTCCGAGTCTGCGTGCCTCGACAGTCCAGCTTGAACAAGTGTGATGGGTTAACGTCCATCATCAGAAATCATGAGATCTGTGCCAATCAGTGGGAAGCTATATAGACTGTGAAAACAAAACCATAATCATGAAGTGTTGAATACGACGGGTTGAAACTGAAACGTTCCTGTGCTAAATTCCATTCGAAATAACAAAAACCCTAAAAAGTAGATTATGGCCATGCACAAGTCATATGTTAATACTTATAACACGTGGGAAAGAATATATTTTTCGTAGTTTTGCGTGAGTGCTTGTTAGCGGTTTTGTTTTTTATAGTTGTTTACGTTATCAAAATCTCCAGATGTTGTACATCATGATGAATATGAAACCTTGAAAATAGAAAAATAACGGATACGAAACTGAAAGATGTAGTTTATTTTTATTGGAGACAAAGGAATATTAGTCATTGGGATTTTGATCAAATCCATACTGTACGAACACTTTACTATTTTAAACACACTATTAGTGTTTTTAGCATTGACTTATTAAGTTAAAGTTGCTTATTTATAAATATATCATACTTTTTCACAGCCTATTTATGTACCTCTACTGGACACAGGTCTCCCTATTTAGAACTTAATATGTATAATAATAAAAGATAAAACCATCGCATTTGTCAAGGCGGATTGACGGGGCACTCTGACTCGAAATAAGTACGCGGAAATTTAATATAAGACCATTGCGTCGGAAAGCAGTAATTTCGCCACTAAGCCGAATAGGTCGCATTATATAATATTACAAGTAGACGTTAAAAAAATTGTTTTTACTGTTGTTTTCTTTATTGTTTTATATCAAAAAGTATAATAATACATGAATAGAGATATACAAAAGCAGAAATTGACCTATAAAGCTTCTTAAAATGTTCTAATATTTTAGTTAGTAATAATAATTTAATGTTTTCTTAGATGACATTAAAATATATTAAATATTTTTTTGTAGTTTTGTGTGTATGTAAAGCGAGAAGTATTTTTTTATATAAAAAGCAAGCAAAAAGCATGCAGTATATTACATAAGTAAACGCTGTGAGGGTCGCCTAAATTCCTACATGTCTTGCGTATACCTATCTTGAGCATTTCATAGCAAGATAGAGGCTAAGCTTTGTTAACAGGGCGTCTTCATTGGCTAGGGCGTTGGCATAAGATGGAGCACTCTTTATTTCCACAACGCATTCTTCTATCTGTAGTAACAAACGTTTAGGGGAGTCAGGGTCAGGTCACGCGGAGACTATTTTAAGCGTGACACTCATATCGCATTGTTCGAACATCGATTATATTATCTGACCATAACGGCAATTGTGTCAACTATCAAGTGCCTAAACATTAACTCGTGTAATGACAAAATAACCCTCTTATGCACTATACACACTGGCCGATAAAAGTTATCTAAAAGCATGTGTAAAGTCTATAAGAGCAGGTAAACAATTTCCAATCAAATCGAAATCGAAATCCCCCAGAACTGGCTGTAAGAGTTTAAAGCAAAATAAACCTTAATATTACGAATACCTTCTGTAAAAATCTCTATATAAAGAATTTCAATCATTACAAAACATAAATATAATATAAGTAAGTCAGTTTCCCTGTAAGGTTAGGCAGAGGCCAGAGATCCGCTATGATCCCGACACACCTTCCTTGCTTCCTTCACACTAATCTATCTTTTCATCCATCCTTCCTCTCACATTCATCGTAGCGAAACGGCTCTCCGTTCGTCGCTTCTCGCCCTCGTGGGAATCAGGACGTGACTGGTGGCGAACCACGTCGCCGTCATTTTTTAACGAATTAGGTATATTAAGATTCGTCATAGTGAATCCCATGAACCGCAAGGGAGGATGGAGGTCAGCCCCAGCAGAGCCCTGCATGCTGAGGTAAGGCACTATAGTACCCGGGGGAGCCCGATCCCGGGACGGTCGGCACGCTTGCAAGCTCGGCCCTAGCCACGCATCCTTTTGCACGACAGAGCATAGATTAGCGGAGAGGAAGGGGAAAGGATAGAGAAGAAGGGAAAAGGCAGGGGAAAGAAAATAAGGATAAATAGAAACTATAATTAACCTTATCGTGACGTTTTCTACCAATCCATTTAACAAAATTTCATGTCACGATAGGTGCAGACACGTTCAATTTATCGCAAGACGATCCAGGAATTCAAACTGTCATAACAAATCAATGTTTGAGATAAACAAAACAAAGATCCAGGCTACCATGACCACAGTGGTGATCGTTTTGAATATTTTGTACCAGTTTTTAATACTGTGTATTTAACTTTTTTCGGTACTCGTAAAAAGTTTTCAACGTACTCTCTTATGGTGCCGAGACGTGGACACTGACAGTCCGTCTCCTCGCCAAGCTCAAAGTCGCTCAGAGGGCTATGGAGAGAGCTATGCTCGGGGTTTCTCTGGTGGACAGAATTCGAATTGAAGAAATTCGCCGGAGAACCAGAGTCACCGACATTGCTCTTCAAGTTAGCAGACTGAAGTGGCAATGGGCTGGACACGTTTGTCGAAGAACCGACAATCGTTGGAGTAGACGAGTGCTGGAGTGGAGACCGCGACTCGGCAAACGTAGTGTGGGACGCCCTCCTGCTAGATGGAGCGACGATCTGCGCAAGGCGGCTGGCAGAGACTGGATGCGTGTAGCTGAAGATCGGGCTAGGTGGCGCGCCTTGGGTGAGGCCTATGTCCAGCAGTGGACTGCCGCGGGCTGATATTGATATTGATTGATTTAACTTTTTTACGTTACGCTTCGATTTGTTATATCAAGGTTTCACTGTATTTAAAAAAGTACGGCAATACTATAATATTATAGTAAAAGTAACGGTTGAGCCCGAACATTATTATATTAATTAATCAATTTATTACGCCCCGCGCTGCCTAGGCCGCGAACCGCTGCCTACGTCAAATTTTAAAATTATAATGGCCGGATAACAAAGTCTCCAACGAAGAGCTGGGGAGAATCAGCAAAGAGGACCCAATAGATGATACGTTGACAAAAATGGAGATGGATACTCTCCGGCGCCACGCCAGTCATATCCTCAAACAAGCCCTCGATTGGAATCCGCAGGGAAAAAGAAAATTTGGGCGCCCCAAACAAAATTGTCGGCAAACTGTTACGGCCGAAGTGCAGAAGATGGGCCTATCCTGGAGCGAAGTCAAGCGTATGGCTTCCGACAGGTCGAGATGGAGAAACCTCGTGTCTGCTCTATGCCCCACCTGGGGGACTTAGGACTCAGATAGAGATTGCGCCCTGCATGCCCGCAAAATCCCTCACGCTGGTCTAGCACAGCGTTGATGCTCCAAAAATTTCTTTAGGCGTCTTTATTTTCTAATTGTTTGGACATTGGCAGAAATGTGCGAGCTGTGTCTTATTCGTACTGACATGCCAATGTACGACGAGATCTGACACATTTTTGCAAGTTTGGTCATAAAACGTATGCGTTAATTGACCATAACAATGTTCAATTAAAACATGTTATAGTATAACAACACTAGCAGTTTGAATTGCACTTGACAGACCGGACGGATCGGTACATATTTTTTTATCAAAGAGTTAGTAAACGAGTAAGCGGTTCATCTAATAGTATGTAATTATAGGCACCCAGGCATTACCAAATTATATCGCTTACAGTGTTTTTAGTATTACATAATATTAGGTTGGGTCTCCGGAAGCGTGGTAGTTAAGCTACCACTAAGACGCCGGTTTTCTGCGGGAGTGTGGTACTTCCCCGAGCGAGCCGGCCCATTCATGCTACAGAAAAATAATATGCCATTCTTGACAAAGTATTCATCTGCAGCGTGGCTCTACTACAACAAATTCTCCTTTTTTAATTTCTTCATATATCATTGTAATTTATATGAAATTTCTTGTTCCGAAAAAATGGAATTTCTACGTGAAAATATACTTACTAATATACTAAATACATCCCTGTCATTCATAAAATATTAATTTATTTCTAATTATATTTTACATTATAATTAAAAATGGCCATAATTTTTACAGTTTAATACGCATTTAGTTAAAAAGCTGTTCTATATTTAAATTATATAAATTTCGATCAACATTGACTGAAGTAGGTAAGTATATTAATCATCATATTTATAAATACTTCCATCCGACAGTTCGCTTATAATTCAAACTCACTGGACAAATATATCAATGCGTTTCCACTTCGTAATTTTCACGATATCTTAAAGCTTTTATTTTGAAATGTTTTAATATCGGAAACATTATTTATGGCTTATAAATAATGTTTCGTGCGCTTTTGGCGCTTCATTCAAGCGAGCTAAAGATAACATAAAAATACATTTATTCAGTAAATTTTATTTGATTTTTGGTCAAATATAAAAAACTTAGGAGAGCTCACCCATATTAGCGTTATGTATGACGATTACATACTTAAATTACACTTTTTAGTATTAAAAAATAAACTTAGTTTCCTTATCCACCTTGAACAAGCGTAGTCGGTTAATTTCCATTCCTCCAGAAATGACAAAGCGCCAGGTTGTATTTATTTATTTAATCTTTATGTACGGAATATAAAAAAAAGGCGGACTTAATGCCGGAAGGCATTCTCTAGCAATGAATTTTAGGTTAACTAAAAAAATTTTGTCCTAATTAAATATAAAATATAAATAAGTATACTCTATTAATGGAGTCAGGCGTTACTTTGCGGAAATCCATCACTATATGGACAGTCAAAACTTTTACTTAGCTAAGATCCGCGACAAGCAAAACAATAACAGAAAATTAGTAATGTGTGTTTTTCCGTTGGGTTTAGTGGATTTATTTGGAACTTAAACCAAAAACTTACCGATTTTCGGTTTAAGTTTTCTTTTTGGTTTAAGTACTTTTCGGTTGTCTTCCGTAGAGTCTACTATACCTGAAGATGCCTCGTGTTGGGGCGAAACACGTGTCGTATACAAGATGGAAAAGTGATTGTGTGTGTTTGGCGTTGTGTATAGTGATTGGTGGGTGGAGAGTTGATGGCCGATTTTCGGTAAGTTTTTGGTTTAAGTTCCAAATAAATCCACTAAACCCAACGGAAAAACACGCATTATTAATTTTCTGTTATTGTTTTGCTTGCCGCGGATCTTAGCTAAGTAAAACTTTTGACTGTCCATATAAGTATACTCTACTAAATAAAGTTTACATGAAATTAATTTTTGCAGAAAAAAATAGATTACTATCATATCATATGTTCAAACTAACAGAAAAAATATAATGTTCTCGAAGCGTTTCGAAGATCGCGTTCTATACCTACTAAAACCTAATACTAAAGTCATAATAAGCTTAATACCAAAGTCATAAGAAACTTAATACTAAAATCTCTTTGTAATGATTTTGTGATTGGTAATTTTCATAAAACAGGCACACGAATAAAGCTATTTGTAATATTATAATAAACAAACTGCACTTTGGTTATTTAAACTCAAAATACATTTGTTAAGATTACAATTCAAAAACAATTTCGACTTGAAACACTTTGACGGCAAAATTTACAATTTGCGAATGTTAAAAGTACAACCGATTCCTGGTATTTTCACTCCACACCGGTAAATATACAATGAACCATACAAATAACATTTGATTTACACCAATATGACGACCTAATTGGCTCAGTGGCGAATATATTTAAATACACGTAAATTGCAACATCGACAAATGCTGGGCACTGAAATTATAGGTAGATGAAAGGAATCGATCAATGTGCCTATGGAAGCTTCTTTGAAGATTATGATTTACTATTTCACAATTCGTATAGTTAATCATAATAACATAATAGGGTAGAGCATATATTCCAAAGTATTTTGAAATGGTGTACTGTCTTAACAAAATAATCTGATTGAAAATGTTCTATTCTTTTGTCACAAAGGTTGGTCAAAAAAGAGACAAAAATGAGAAGTGGCTGTTCTTTATTTATTTATTTTTATTCAATCAAACAATATATGAACGCAATTAAAGACACATCTGATAGATCTGAGATGATTTAAAAATCTTCAGAAACTCAAAGACTAATAATCTGTGGCATTATTTATAAATGTGAGCTTTCACGAATAGAGTCGTCTCCTTTTGTTAAAAGACTCAACCGCAAAACGTAGACTTTTTCGAGTACTCGCTATTGATCAAAAGTAGCATTTTACTGACATTTCGACTGATCGAATACGGATGAGTTGTATACAGTTTTGTTTATCATAAAATTAAAAAATTGTAATAAATCAAGCAATTAATTGTTTTTGCTAGGCATAGCAGGTGAAAATTGTTCTAACGACAGCATTAAAAATAATATAATATAAAATAAAAACAAAACATAAAGAAAAACATATATTATTTTAGCATTATCTAAATACAAAAGCCATTAACGTTCAAGATAAATATAATATATTATATGATCGAGAACGTTAAGCTTTGAATTGAATTAAATTATTGGCATAAAATAAAACCAGGCTAACAATAAAGAGGTGTATGAATATTTACAAGATCCGAGGTTTATTAACAATGCAAATTTAATTTATTAATAGTGTTTCCTAACGCAATCTATCAACTGGTGTTTTTACCTTTTGCGTTTCTTAATTTTATTCAAAGCGTCATTTTATTCAAAACTCGACTGTAAATTCTTAAGATATATTTGATTACATGATGATTTAGATGACATTTGCATACTCTGCGACAACCTGCCGAAAATGTACAAAGCCAAGATTTCAGAGGCCCAACTCCTTCCCTTTTCTTTTTCTCTCTTTTTAGATTAGGAAGAACGAAGCTTATCCTCTATCGTTAATTACGTCTTCATTTTAAAGTAAACAAAGAATCTGCTCTGCCCCTAATATTACAGACGCCTATGGGCCGCAGTGCTTGTTTACCATACGATGACCCGCACTTGCTCATTTGCCTTTAATTCCCATAAAAATGGTCTTATAATAAAATAATAAGAACTATTAACGTCACACATTAATTTTAACTGTATCGCTCATTTCGATAATGAGCGATACAGTTAAACTAAACTATCGTTTTGGCGGAGTCAATAAAAGCAGCAATAACTCAGTTGGCAAGGCCTTACGATCTGTAAGTACATCGTGAGTTCGTATACTCCATTGATTCGGACCATTTTCTTCCACAAGCATGATAAGCTTAGTTGGAATGGTTAGTAAGAATTCTAGTTATATTTAAAAACATTGCTAGTATTTAAAAATAATTGCAGGTTCCATTTCCTCATCGAGATAACTTTACCTTTACTTTATGCATTCCACTTCTACGTACCCCAATATCTGCCAGAATGAATTTTTAGAATTCCTGTGACACATAGGCCTCTTCCAGCTTTTTCCACTCATCTCTATTCCGTGCTTTTCTGTACTAGATTGTATGTGTATGAACGGCACATACATACAGCTTTATTGCATGCAACGGTCCGGAATGTAAAATTAGCATGAAATATCTTTTGTATTATTTACGTCCTAAGAAACAGCTAAATATATTTTAGTACATAGTATACAAAACTCTATTTTAAACTCTTCAATGGACTCGTAACTCTTCTAAACGTTCCTTACTTTGTTAAACAATTACTGTTGCTTCTAATTTATTGAAAACATAATTTTAAGTCCTTTATATACCAGGGTAGAGGGGAAAACGTCCATATTTCTGGGGGAATGGACTTTAATCCACCGGTCTTTTTGTACATGAGAGTTTAAATAAATAAATGTATGGTATATAGAAAAATAAATATATCGTTTGTTTAATTATCAGAATTTGTGTCTCCAAAAAAAACACGTTTTAATGCCATCTAACGGATAATCTTAAACCATATCCAATGGTATTTACCTAAAAAATACTTCTTTTATACCTAAAGTAACAATGGATTTATACAATACCTAAACTATGAAAGCAAATTAGTTTTTTTTTTTTCTATAAAATTTAGTGATATGCACTTATGAATTTTAATAATAACGCGACGATTTATTAAGTGCGTTATTACGTTCTTGGTTCAGTTAGTAAATACTAACACCAATATATTTCAATTTCTCACCAATACATTTTGGTTTCATGCTGCAGATTAGAGGTAGATATCATCATCATCACCTTGCGGTAGTATTTGCTAGATAAAGGGCATCCTTATAACATGCCACCTATTTTTTATGGAAGAAATAGGCAAAGAAGCAAACGGGTCACCTGATGGTAAATAACCACCACCGTCATCTGCAATATCCTAATAAGTAGGCACTACGTCGTAGTGCTCTTGATAATCAAGAGCACTACGACTTGCCTACTTAATAGGATATCGTAAGGATGTAAATAACGGTAGAGAAAGAAATAAATAAAGCAAGTGGAAAATAATGAGCTTCCAGATCCACTACGTAACTAACCTTGGAACGTAATTGTAACCTTTTTTTTTGCTTTTGCTTTGAGGGTGACATAATTCTCTAATCAAGAAGGGCCATTTATACATGTCTGTACCTACCACTATTATTATGCCTGTTGTTTGGCTTTATGTATTCAGTTTCAAACAGACATCAAACAGATTTCAGACAAAATCCAGTTTCAAACCAATGCCAATCCGGGCATATCGTCACTTTATTTGACGTAATAGTATTATTTTAATATTTTATAATATCAACAAAATAAGCCGATGCCATTTATATTCCTATATCTGCAGTACAGATAAACGAATAGGACGTAAGGTAAAATTTAAAACTCAACCGTAACTCCGATCCCCGGTGACAATAAAGTGTATCAGAAGTGAAACATTCGCGTACAGGTACAAACCATATATACGAGTATTAGTAAAGTAGATAAGGTAATTGCTTGTGAAATGCAATGAAAATGGAGACCGCTTCAGGGTCGTAACATTGTATACAAAATGAGTAGCGATTATTTTACTAATCCCTGTTAATGGTTTGTGAGCCTGCATCACACAGTTAAGCAGGTAAACAATCGACAGTTTATAATAGAGTAAATACACATGATGTCCTCCTATTCAATTCGAATGCAGCAATATCTGAGAGATCAAGATTATCTGTCCAGATTTTTTATAACCCATAAATTTCCCCATACTAAGCACGAGGCCTGCCTATTTCTGGACGAATGGACATTCACCCACCACGGTCATAGTCATTAATGGGACATCCAGACTCGGGATAAATACATGTATTCCATGCAATATATAATAATAATACTTCGCGCAACCCGCGATCCCTGGCTCCAAAAACGGCAAAGTTACCACTGAGCAAAATAAATTAAAACAATCTCATATAAATTAATCATCTTTCAATTCAAATTTAATGAATTCCTACAGTCAAATATTTTCACTACAAAATTATATTTCTTATGGTGCAAAGGTGGGATTCCGCTTTTGGTTTTCTTCGATGCTTACAGCTCTTCATCCATTAAGCTAACCCATATCGATGACTGACTAAGGTCCGTTATGACGCACAATGAAGTCATTTTGAAGAGGATGTACCTGACCATATATGATGTGGCTTTACACGTGTGATCAGATTGCGAAGTACTAGTATTTACAGCAACTTTGTAAACGATGCAGATTCATACACCATTCGAACGAATTCGTATTATTGTCATATTTACAATTAAAACATAACGGAAAATGCCCTTTATTAAAATTCCGCAGGAATCTAATGATCCAAGTTCCTTATTGGTGCACATACAACATTATTATGTCTTTCAATTTAAAATATGAATTTAACAACGTGAAGTGAAGGAAAATATTGCAAACGTCAAAAGAGAACAGGAGGACTAACGGCTAACTTCTCTTCTTTCCTCATCTTTCACACTGTCTTCCCTTAAATGTCTTTTTCCCCATTAACCTACAAATCTTACCCTAAAGCACTTTACTTATATGTCACACAAGCATAGGCCTCCCCATTTCTAAAGGAATGGACGTTAAACCCACCATGCTGGTTTGTTTTGTTTTGTTTTGTTTGATGGCAATTAGTTACAACTATTATGCCAGTGTCAAGTAATATAAAATAGTATCCATTCTCTTGAAATGTAACAAGTCAGTTCATCACGTTACGTCTTGATAAAATGGTGGCAATTTTACCAAAAACCTTCTATGGACTTTTTCAGTCAACTTAAAAAGTTACGATACACGAGTTTATTTCATATCACTTCACTTATACACCTTAATCGAACTATATTGCATAATACGCCACCATAATTAAACAATATAACTGATAATAATATAAGATTATGAAAATGAAATAAAAACACAACGTCACTGATGTAAGTTGGCGGGAAAAGTCCCACCATGCTGGTGGTATGATTTAAATACATTATTGATTTAACCTTGAACTTGACTTAATGCAAAAGGCTATAATATTATATTATATATTATATTTAACATTTCCGGAAAGCAGAAGGATTAAGAGACGGTGCATCATTATAATTTTTGGGACACTAAACATATATTTAACTAATAATTACTTTTTATAAATATTTACCATATAGAATCTCTATGATATATAAATTAATCCTTATTTAAGTAATGTTATCTTCCTTATTGTTTAGCAGACACTGGCCGTGGTTATCTTTTGTGAGTCATACGAAACAAATACTGGACCAAAATATCTCGTTGCTTAATGCCTCTTTGGAATGCTTACTTATGGATAACCCGAAAATCTAATGAGTATTTGAGTAATTGTTTAGAATACTTTGGTATTTCTATATTTGTGTGGGTGTGTTTGTCACTTCTTGTCTTCCGTAGCGGTAGTATCATATCCCTATCATCCTGTCTAAATCCATCTTTCCTTTCCCCTGCCCTTTCCTTTCTTCTCTATGCTTTTCCTTTCCTCTCAGCCAATTCACAGTTTGCCGTGCCAATGGATGCGGGCCTAGGGGAGAGCTTAGTTGCAAGCGTGCTGACCGTCCCGGGATTCCCTTCCCTGCGTACTATAGTGCCTTATTTCAGCATGCGCGGTAGCGCCTTATTTCAGCACAAGCCGCAAGGGAGGATGCTGCTGCATTCTCCCTTGCGGCTTGTGGGATTCACTATGACGAATTTTAAAAAACCTAATTTGTTAAAAATGATGGCGACGTAGTTCGCCACACGTCACATTCTGATTCCCACAAGGGCGAGAAGCGACTAATGGAGAGCCATTTCGCTGCGATAAACGTGAGAGGAAGGATGGATGAAAAGTTGGATGAAGGAACAAAAGGCGGACACGAGGAAGGTGTGCCGGGATCGCAGTGGATTGAGATCTGCGGCCTGCCTACCGCTACGAGAAACAGGCGTGACAATATGTATGTATGTATGCGTATATGTGTGGAATGGTGTTTTTGACTTTAAGACCAACTAACAACTAGCCTGGCCGGGCCTGTAGTGCAAGCTGGGCAAATGTCCAGAGCAGTTAAAATGGTGGGCGGCAAAATTGAGTTTTATTGCATTAAAAAAATATATTACAAAGATTACAATGTTTAGTGCTGTAGATAAACATAGTGTAAGTAGAATGTACAAAAATATATTCCTAATATTTAATTTCTAAAAATATATATGTTTTGAAAACACGACTTGTGCCATTGTAAGGGCGGCAAAACTTATTTTTGCTCGTAACGACCAAATAGCTAGGATCAGGTCTTGCCTGGAGCCTTTACAGTTACGTCAGAACTTGGTGCGCGCAGAAGGAACGCGATGATAATGACTCTGCGATGAAAGCTACCCACAGTCAAATCCCGCTGAAACGACGAAAGACGTATCACGACCGCGGGAGAGGGACTAGTAGCGATCCAAGGGTCTTTCAGGTGAAGTCAAAACCGTAACTACGACGACCGATATTGGACAGAAATATTTGAGCGCTATTGGAAATATAATTTTTTATGGAACAGATAGGCAAACGAGTTAAGTGGCAAGCAGCTCACCCTGATGGTAAGCAACCAGCGCTATCAATAGACATCCAAAATACTAAGATCACTGCAGATGCGTTGCCTAACTAAGGACAAGGATGTAAATAATAGTAGAGAAAGAAGGATTTCATGGCATGGGGAGAACTAAACTATATGAGAGTTACTGAAACTTCATGAAAAAATCTGAATATGTCTTTCATCCAAAGAAGGCGAAATAATTTCTCCTTGAAGTAAGGGCCATTAGCTTGATACCCACATCGGTATAAATATTTGCATTGCCCACAAATATATTGTTGAGGGTGTATAGTGAAAGTCAGAAAGGAAACCAGATGGAAGCTGGAGAGTCCTAAAGAATGCTAAAATAAGCTTGTGTTCGATGTTTACAAAATTGTGGAGACAAAGGCACATAGATCCCGTTGACTTGGGTACATGGAGAGGATGGGAGAAGATCGCATTGAGACTACCTCTGGACAACGTCCGGACGTTCGCCCCATGTATTGTTAGTTGAAAGCTTCATGCAACCAACTGGTGAGAAACCGCACAAGACTGGAACTAGCGTGTTCTCATATCCACGACCAGATCCATCGTGTTCGCGAGATACTTTGCTGAAGATCATATATTCGTGTATCAGTTTGTAAATAAAAAAGTGAGCTTACAATTAAATTGAAAAATAGTTTTAATAATTAAACGTCTGAGATTACGAAATTACACTGAAGGTGTACGCAATCCCAACTGATGACTGCAAACTATACGCCACTAACAGTGCCTGCCGTTCATCAATTAGCTGTAATTCAATAAAAGCGTAATGAACAGAGCTTTAATTTATTATGTTCGTACAAACGACCTACACTTTGTATTTACATCATTTATAATGTGTAGACTTACAAATTACCTAAATGTACATCTAAAAAATTATTTTATTTTTATTTTACCGTTTTTGTTTGCCTTTGTATGACATGGCATAGCTTATATACACTTTTTTTCTAACAGCCCATATATGTCCCACTGCTGATCACGAGCCTCTCAATTTCTGGAGGAAAGGACGTTAACCCACCACGCATGTCCAATGCGGATTGGCGGGGCTACCAGACTCGGAATAAATATTTGTAATTCATACATAAATTTATTCCGATGCGGGGATCAAACACGCGACCATTGACTTCCCGGGGGAGGGCCCGCCACTGAGCCAATTGCTCGTCAATGGTCGATATACAACTTAATCTCGACATATTGATATACTTTGAGGTGAATCTGAAGTTAGGGAATATCAAGAAGAAACCGGTATGAGAGTGTGTAGGAATTGCAAACTGAACTAACACGTATTATTCTAAATATTTTTATAATATTATATTATTATAACAGAGAGCGACATTATCAAATGACAAAGAATTCGTATACAA
Source organism: Baronia brevicornis (assembly GCA_031353405.1). Lineage (NCBI taxonomy): Eukaryota > Metazoa > Arthropoda > Insecta > Lepidoptera > Papilionidae > Baronia > Baronia brevicornis. Next base: position 177,943 of record JASFAT010002864.1, read on the forward strand.
CAGAATGGAGTATCATTCTGTTGTATACAAATTCTTTGCATTTATTAAATTAAATTGCTTGTAATTTGAGGGTGGTTTATTATTTTAAATAAATGTTGTTTCTTGGTTTTCCTTTTATTTAATGTGCTATGTTATTTAGAAGAAATAAATCCTTATAATAAAACCTTTCGATCCGTACAATAAAATTATAGGTTCTTGGCTCACACAGACGATTATTTAAAAATTTTAAATGCATTTCGAATTGTTTTTGAAATCAAAATTAAGTCTTTTTGGAATAAAATTCTATCTATAGTATTTCAGGCACTTTCCATTCATATAACATGGGCGTGGGACGCTCGGTATACAGAAGCTACTTACTAATTACATTAATAGTCTTAAAATATTCCGCATATTTAAAATTCAATTTAAAGTCATCTTTTCTGTAAATATTAAGTCTATATGATTACTTTATGCGTTAAAATAAAATAAATATCAATTTAAACATAACTTTATTTTTTTCAATAGAAGCCCAAGGAATTCTTTTTGACGTCCATATTAAAACTATTATAATAAACTGGCGCTAATAAGTGGCGCTCTGAAAGAGAAGAAACAGCGCGAGAATCTCCTTTTTTGTGCTCTTTTAAAAATTACGTGTTTAGTAAATAATATATCACTGACTACATTCCGTAGCTGATTAAACTGTATATAATAATAAAAAAAAAACTTTGAATATACCAAAATTTAATTTAATATTTTCATAAATATAATTTAACTTTATATTTAATAAAAACGGATTGTGATGTTAATAGATATCAATTATTTGCCCGCATCCGTGAACATTGTGTTAAGTGTTTTGACATCGGGAATCCAGGCGTTTGGTTCATGTGGTTCATGTTTTCTATACGGTAACATGTGTTTTAACACTCATTTATCAATTTTAATTTAATACCACTTGTAGTAACGGAACAGTAATTTTTAAAAAGCCCGCGATAACTGAACAAGTGGAATATACTTTTTTCGAAAAGTATCTGTCTGGGAACGTTTGTCAGAAAAAGTTTGTCTGAGAACCGATTACCGTTGATGTGGACGAGTGCTGGAGTGGAGAATGCGTCTCGCAAACCTATTGTGGGACGCGCTCCGGCTAGATGGCGAATGATCTGTGCAAGGCGACTAATATCGGTGCAGGTGGTGCATTTGGGAGAGGCCTACGTCTAGCAGTGAGCTGCTGTGGGATGATGGCGTGATATGGAATAACGCCTTGAGCTTTAATGATTATTCCTTTTCATCATCATGATCATGCAGTATACTCGTGGACATGGCCTCCCCTAAGGCGCGTCTCTATTTATCACTAATGTAGCTATCCTTAACACAACTTAAATTCCAATAAAAAATTAATATTTTTATTGTTGTTGAGGCTTGGAGAACAAAGGTTCAGGTAAAAATACCTGTTCATGAACGATATCAAGCGAAACGTTGAAAATTTCAGGATACAGGTTATGATCGTAATGTAAATATAAACATAAGATAAATTTAGTTGATCGTTCATAGCTTTACTTCTTGTTCGGTTTTCAACAGAAAATTTTAGTATAATACATTCATAATAGAAAGAATCTGAATAAAATAAAATAAATAATGTTTCTTTTTTATGGGATAGGTGGGCCGTTTCGCTGTGATGAATGGTGGCGGATGGAGCTCTGTGGTCTCTGCCAACCCCTGCGGGGGATAGGTGTGAGTATATAAAAAAATATATATATATATATAGGTGGGCAAACGAGCAAGCGCGTCGCCTCATGGAAAGCAATCAACGCCCGGCAGCATGAACGTATCGGTTCGAAAAGACCGCCGAAGGTAGTTGGTTCCACAGAGTGGTGGTGCGTGGAAAGCAGTTTCGAGAGAAGCGCACCGTAGTAGATCGCCACTCATCAAGATGGTGGGGATGAAACTTTTCTTTAAGGCGAGTTTTTTAAAAAAGTAAATTAAATTAAATAAACGTTTTTGCATAACAATAAAGGCAAAATCTTGGACCAATATCTTTAGAGGATTAAAGTTTGGAAGATACGTAATAAAACCACATAATGATAAACACGAAATTTATCAAGAATTATAATTATTAAAAGATTTTTATATTTTAATATGGGACTGTATGGGCTATATATTTAAATAAGTTGTTTTTAAATATATAGCCCATATTATGCCCTACTGCTGCCCACGGAGCCCCTGGTTTTTGAGAGGAATGGACATTAATCTACAACGCTTGTCCAAGCGGATTAGTAAAATATACAGTTTCGGTATAAACACACGTATGTATGTATACATATATATTTAATACGTTGCAAAAATTGAAACCACAACCATTGACTTCAAAAACGATAACTTGGCCACTGAGCTACTTAGGTCGGCAAGTCATGAATTGTTTTCATATATCGTCGGCACACGTTATACTATTGTTACAAAACACATTTTTTTGTATTATAATAAATAATTTTGTTCTCTACCGCAAGTTCCACGATTACGTACTAATTTTGATTGTTTATTAATCAGTAAAAGCAACCTTCGGGTTACCAAACTAAATAGGCAAAGCTGGTCACGTTTATTAAAGAACCGATAACTATTGGAGTAGACCAGTATTTGAGTGCAGAGTCCTCTTTTAACACAGAGCAAAGTTCAGCGGAGAACGGCTTGCAGAAACTGGATGCGTGTAGACGAAGAAGATAGGGCTGAAACGGCGTGCCTTGGGAAAGAACTCTTTTCAACAATAGATTGCCAAAAGCTAATGACAATGATAATTGATCAGCATATTCATAATTGTCTAAACGTTGGAAGTATATGCTGTATCTAAATAATTACGCGCTTTACGTGCGTTTCATTTAATTAATAAAAAAAATCGAAGCAACCATAGACGATTAACATCGTTAAAATTGAAACATATCAAAGCAAATAGATGAAAGATATGAATAAATATATATAATATATATGAATAAAACAGGCACAAAGCTTTGGAAACCGTGGTTGCACGCACATTTTTGAGGTGGACCAAGAGTCTAACAGTTCTTAAGGACAATCCAATGAAAGTTATTAAAAGTACTGAGATTTGCACCGTTAGTAAAATCATAAGATAATAAAAAATAGATGGAAGGGTCGGTAGAGGAAGACCACGAAAAAACATACCTTGACCAAATTGCTGAACTTTTTAAGAAAGGCCAGGTCAAGAGTACCCTCTACCGGCGGGCTTGCATGAGGAGAATTATGAGTGTGGAGGAAGCAAGGGAAGTATGCCGAGATCGTAGCAGATGGAGATCTTTGGTCTCTGCCTACTCCTACAGAAGACAGGCATTATGATATGTATGTATGTAGTAAAATCAACATCAATGGAACAAGGTCAAGGGAGGGACAAGAATTTATATATCAAATACAAACAATAAAATATTACCTCTTGGATGTAACTTTCTTCGTTAGACGAAAGGGAATCCACCATGTATTTGTCGTCACACAACTGTGTATACATATAAAAAAAGTGAAGATGGGATGCGACTTCCACTGCATCCCTGCCTTTATGTATCGGTGGACTGAACGGGTTGACTACGGATATGTTAGTGTCCAAGCAGGTTTTGTTAAAATACGCCTGTCCTTTTCCACAGCACTTCCAAAGGCAAACGTGTCCGATACATGGACACCCAAATTTCGTCACTATACCATCTTCTTCCAAAACATACCACGTTCCTTTCGTATATTCCATTCCATCATAGATAATGGACCCATTGGAATATTCTACACCACTTGTTATGTTCAAACTTTCTAACCGGCTACAAGGATTGCAGTATGCAAATGGTACAAGAAAGAGAATATATTTTACCGTGAACATTTTCTCCATTTTAATTGATAAATACGCAATAGTGTAGCAGTTTCGTGTCTTTTCACTTAAAAAAATATATACTGCGCCGATTCGAACGTCGTTCACATGATTGTTTTGAAGGAATCACTAAAAAAAATATTTATCACACACGCGCTTGTGACTAATAATAAAATTCGTACTAAATCCGTACCACTGGTGCATTTATCAAGTATGAACTGTTGTTTATCTTAGTCGTGAGGCGATTCTGTGTATCGTTTTCGTAATGATAAGAGATAAGGAGTGACTCGGTCGCGGTCGCGATTTGACGGTCTAGTAAAGTAAGCTATTGAGACGTCTCGCGAACACGATACCTGGTTCCCGACTGCCCGATCCTTTCCTACTTACTACCTAGATGTGTGTCGGATGGCAACTCTGTCAACCTCATCAACACCTCGAATGTCCCTCTCCAAATGTAATCATGATCTTTAACTTCACTAATTGAATCAGTTCACGTCATATTACCTAAAAGCCAGCGAGATTCATTTAAGTCGTATAAAATTGTATATTCCAAAATAAAACATTTATACGACTTAATAAAAAAAGAAAATTATCAAGTGCCAAGAAGACCTCTTGGCTCAGTTGTTAGAGTAGCTAAGTTTTATTTCCGTTAATATTTTATTTTTAATACAAATAAAATTAAAAATAATTTTGAATAACGTGAAGTGGCGGTAAATGTCAACGATAGATATTTACATTTTATATATTTGCCGTATAAAACTGACTTTATTCGATTTTGATATTTCGTTTATCTAAAGTACTCAGCATTGTAATTGTTATAATATATTTCACTTCATGCAACTGCCCTTTATTTTGCCGCCCCTTATTCTTGTCGCTCCTTTTTATTTCCTTAGATCTGGTCCTGTAAGTATGTGCGCAAGCACACAGAGCTCTGCCTTGTCCGGATATCCTAGGGACGATTTTATTTTCGATACCGTTGTAAGAGACTTCGGATACAGTTGTCTTCGAGACACATTAAACGTACATCCAAAGACCCGAAAGCTAAATTTGTATTTCTTTCAAAATAATTTCAGTCTGAAACCCAGAACCCTTACCTCATAATTCATGTACTGACCCACTGAACCCACAATCGTTACTTAAAAACCTAAACATCAATATTAAAACTATAAAATTTTCATAACAATATTGTATCTAAAATTATCCAAATATTATAAAAGAACTAAAAAAATATATGTAATAGAAACAATAAGAGTTAGTCCATTGCGTAAAAATCATTCTAAATGAGGTATAATGCGATTTATTTGAATTATTAATAATTCAAATAAATCGCATTATACAAATTGTAGCATTTACAAATGAGGAAACTGTGATATATAACTATAAAGCTACGATACATATATAATTACTACTATGAAATTTTTATATTATTGCAGTTGGCGAAAAATTTATTTCATTTATATGACAAAGTTCTTCTAATATTGAAAATAATTTATAACTATCTGGCACATTTATATTAAATTTTATTATATGAGAAATTATAAAAACGACGAATTCTTGAAACGTAATGTTGAAAGAGACATCTATTAATTTTTTTTAGTATTAACAACGCTTTAGCGAATGATGTATTACCACCTCACGAGATGGCTCTGAAATAAAATCTGCAAGAAATAAAAAGATTCTATAAAGATGTTATATCAAATGATTAATGCGTATTGTTGTGCGATAATCTGATAGTAATAACCAGATAAAATTAATATCTTATTATTAGAACCATTGGTAATTTTAGTATCTATATATAGTTTTATTTTTAACTTACATTTTAATTTTGAACGAGTGAAACAGATTATGGATATTCTGTTTAATATTTGTTCGAGGGTCACATTTATCTCTAAGTATTATACGAAAAAGTAATCGCCAGTATATGTACGATATGATATCCTGTATAGGCGTGAAAATTTCTTTTCACGTAAAGGTATTTACTCCACTTTTTATTACCTTCAATATTTTTTTCAATTAAAATCTTTAATATTTTTTTTTAAAATTTACTATGCATCAATCGAAGTCAAAAACCTATATTTCAACTAGCGGGCAAGATTTAGTAGGTTTAGGATATTTAAATTAAAAATTTATTTTTTAATATAATCTTAATTAAATTTTTAAATTCCATTTTATATTATAACTTTCATAAATTTAGGGAAACTAAATATAATAGAAATTCTTATCAGACATTAACGTTAGGAATTAGATGTAAATGAAAACGTTAGATGCAGTTTTATAATTGAACAGTAAATTACTACTTAATTATGATAATTTTATAAATATATTAAAATCATGAAACTATAAAATGACGTACCGTTTTTTGTCTTAGTTTACGATTTGAATATTAAATACCAATTACCTTTCCTTTAAATTTACAAACCGACAAGGATCGTAATCAAGATTAATCTTGACTAGGCAGCCTAAAATAACAATGTTCAAGAATCATCGATTCATGTTCAAGGTAATTTCCCAATAAAGACTGTAAATGTTGCTATGCGCAGACTTGATAACTCAACTATGGGAAAAATTTTATGTATTGTTTTATTTATAATTTATATTCATTACAAATTAAAGGTGTTTTTGGCAGATGGATTGGGAGTAGTATATGGGTTTGCTTAAATGGATCCTGTTGGCTATCCAGTGATATTTACTCTGTTACTCCATCCACGAGAAAACATTGGTGGTCTATTCTATACCAATAATTCAATATAAAAACATTTAAAACGTATAAAAAACCGTTAAATTATTCAAAATAATCAATTTCTATTAATAAAAACTATTCAAAAAATGTGACCTCCTTGCTATTTTATAACTTATTTTTTTTCATTTTAGGTATGCGTCCTGGTGATGAAATATTTAACAAAAAATCTTTGATGTATTATTTCAAAGCTCTATAAAGCTAACTAATAAATATCTCATTAGGTAGCTCTAAGCAAGTTTCAGTGCATACAAAAACTGTTATGACCTTGCTATGATATTGGTAATTTCCTTAAATTTGAGAGATTAGTCCAGTAGTAGTTAGTAAATAAAAATATTAAAAACTTATTTATTTTAATCTGATCAAATTATTTTTTTGTACTAGTCTTGGGTAAAATATAAACGTAGAAGTTGTAACACATTTTTTGTGAAATATAAGTAATCGAGACGATACGGCAACCATTACATTACAGTTTTGCTCCTTCTAAATAGTTAAGCAGATATTTAATTTCTAGCTCGTGAGTATTTATATTACGCTTTGTACGATACCAATTATTGTGCTTTTCATTGTTGAAATTTGCATTGATATTGCATTTTCTTCTTACAGATTAGAACGAAGTATAGTAACTTTACCTCCGTGTCCAGATTTCAATATCAATTTCCATATTGACCAAGTAAGTATACCGTGACTTACATTTATATATATAAGTATTGTAATGCAGTTAATTATATAACAAATTTTAACACGTAGAAATGTACCATTAAAATATTAGAGGGCAAGGGGCAACCCCCCCCCCCGGGTTAAAAAGTGCAGTGCGAAATTTCGCACTGCATTAGAGGGATTAATAATGATTAAAAAATTGTAATTATCTAATTATAATAGTAGATCGTTGTGCACCAATCGACCCTAGTCTAAAAGAAAGTTCCTTTTCATAATTTAGAACCCTATTTTAAAAATCGGAGTAAATTTCGTAGTTAAGTTTCCGTACAGTATTTAGTCAAAATTATAGATGACTGGTAATAAACAACAAATTCTGTAAATTTTAGTTTACGGAATTTGTTGTTTATTACCAGTCATAATTCGTAAAAGTACAGAATATTTGTTGTAATTTTCTTAAGTATATTCCGCCTTAAATTTTCCAAAAATTCTCCTATATAAGTCCTTGTTTCCGTGCACAAATGTCTGTCGTATTTTTCCAGGAATTATCTTATCTGATTACACTGAAATTTGTCTTCCTAAACGAATTATATGAAATTGATTATTTATCATCAATTTCATATAATTACCTACCAACTAATCGACTAAACATTTACAATAATTTTATTGTCAACCTTTTCAAACAAATGACATTGATATTTGTTAAGTTCATCAAAACGTTTGATGCAGGAAGTATCTAGAGGATAGAATTGTTTAGACTTGTGAAAGTCACTACTCTGGAGATATCATCTAGGAAGATTTGCGACTGACCCCGCTGCGGGGACATCAACGGCTAAGCGTTAGCTTGACCTTTTTGCCTCTGAAGTATTTTGAGATTCCAAATTCAAGATATATTTAGCGTAGATTAAGATGTAGACCACACCAAAATATGTGGAAAAATATCATTTCACTGTTTCCATGATTTAAGTCGCGTTATAAAAAAACCGATTTCGAACCCACTATATTTCTTTTATGGGGTAGGAGGGCAAACGAGCAAGCGTGTGACCTGATGGAAAGCAATCAACGCCGCCCGTAGACATCCGCGACACCACAGGAGTCACGGAAGCATTGCTGGCCTTTTAGGTATGTGTAGGATTGTTTTTGAAAGTGTTAATGTTTTATCGGTTCGGCAAAACTGCCGAAGGTAGCCAGTTCCACTGAGTGGTGGTGCATGGAAAGATTGTATTACCACTACTGTATATGTACAGTACTGGATTACCACTCAGCCAGATAATGGGAATGAAACTTTTCTTTACGGCGAGTTGTGCAGTGGTGGAATTCGGCGGCAGGAATTATTCTAAGCAATTGCTCGGAGCGCTTCCCATGGTAGAAGCGGTAAAAATGCTGCGAGATGAGATATCTATATTCTCTAAATCAAGCCGATCGGTGAGGTCTTGGTCATTACCGATTTGGATTGCACGACTTTGTATGCGGTCAAATAGAAGAAGTTGATATTGGGGAACCCCGGCCCAGAGATAAAAACAGTATTCAATGTGCGTTCTGATTTGTGCCATGTAAATTTGAAGGTAATGGGCAGATGTGAAATACTGCTTGGCCTTCCAGATGGCCGCAAAACTGGACGTCATGTTTTATGTCGACGCCAAGGATTCTGATGCACGGCTAACGATTAAGGGGAGATTATTAAAATATATATTATTTATATTATTATTCCTATTTTTACTGCTTAACTCTACAACTCTAATGAAGCAATAACTAAAATCTGCCACAAACCCAAAGTCAACAACATAGCTCTTGGTCACATCAGTCGAAGAACCGACAACCGTTACCGGGTAAACGAGTGTTGGAATGGAGGCCACGTCACGGCAAACGTAGTATGGGATGCCTCTCCCAGCTACATAGAACGATGATCTCAGTAGGGCGGTTAGCAGACATTGAAGTAGCTAGCTAGGTGCCATGCTTTGACATATATATATTTTTAGTTTCAGAGCAATATGGGCTTATTGTCAGCACTTGTTGTGAACGCAATCGGAGGGGCCGTGATATATGGCACAGGCGGTCTGGGAGCTGCATGGGTAGCGCCCATGCTCGGCTTCGGTAGCGGAGGAATTGCGGCCGGAACCACTGCTGCCGCCGCACAAGCATACTATGGCAACCTGGTTGCTGGAAGCATCGTTTCGCAGATGACTGCGATTGCCATGGCATCCCCTACTCCATAGTGTACCCGTGAAGTAAGAAATTAATTCTTATTTTTGGTCGGTAATAAAATTAATTTCTATGCACTTCAAATTCTCCTAATTTTTATATCACAAAGCCGGCCCAATTCATACATGACTCTACCATTGTTCTTTATTAATAAACGCCTAGCTTACGTATTTTTGCGGTTATCAATGTTTAACCGTTAGAATACCGACCAGGGCTATCGCGTTCATCGTATTTCTAGCTGAAATTCACACGAGCGCGATAGCGCCCGCAAAATTAGTTGCCGTCGAGCGGCACGGGAGGTCGCTGGCACGCATCGCTCATTTTGAGTGATAGTAATAATAGTGACGACAATTATTTTGCTGATACGATGATGTTGGAAATGGGCATTACAAGGGCGGCAAGGGTAAATGACATCAAAAGCAAAATATTTATTTGGTATTTTTAAGTATATATGAGTTAAACACAATGGTACTTATATAAATAACATTTAAGTTGCTCGATAAATAATAAATAAATAATACTATATTAAAAATCGAAAAATATTTCCACAATTCCTATTCAAGAACAGCTTTTTACGTGACTTAATAAGCTTTTATTATAGCTTTTATGTCACAATATTATTGAAATCAAATGTATATTTTGCAGGTAACGTGCCGCCATCGTCTGATGATTAAATAAATACAACGGAAACTTATCTTTTATTTAGAAATAACAATCCTATCCTAATTTAATTCTAATTAACCCTCTCATTGCTGCGTAGGAACATAAGCGTGCCCAAACTTCATTTTTGAGACCAAATTTGCATCATATCTTGTCACGTTACTTTTAAAAACAATATTATGTTTAAAACATGTCAACTTTAAAGAAACAAAAATTTATTTTGTATTCATAATTTGTCCATGAACATTTTAATTAATTTCAATTAATATTATTCAATAATTTTATACACATGGTATTAAAAATAACAGTACAGGAATAACAATATTGAACAGTATTTATATTTTTAAATATATTCGAATGAAATTGGCGTACACCCACATAGTAGATCTCACATTGGTGTTCGATTGCTTTTTTTATCGTTTTACGCAAGTATAATCAAAGTACAACTAGTGTACGAGGGAATAAAACTTATTGTTTCCAGAAATAAGTTGAAATCAAATGTAATTTGTATTTGAATATCACAGCACGTTTTCTAATGGTCTATAATCCATACAATCCATCCATATAATTCATGAATACAAAAACTTGTACATTTATTGCTTGATATTTACTGAAACTTCTGTTAGTTCCAAACATTAAATAGCAGTTTTTTTTTTATACAGACTTGTCTATAACACGAATATCGTCATTTTATTCCATTCGCATATTATGATCATTATATATTACCCATTATAATGCAGACAAATTAGTACCATCCTAACAACCTTGATGTTTGCTTATGGATCACTGCGATTCAAACACAATTTTCTGCCATATATGGAGCAACTCTGGACGGACCTTGTTCCTAAAAATCAGTACATTGGCAAATTCAAGAGATGTGCGTATATGTCTATCTAAGATCGGCAACGCATTTGGGATTCTTTTATGCTGTTGGTAAGGAATCGGTGCCACTGATGGATATCCGCACTAATAAGAGCATTGCCTACCCTTGGTAAAGGGTCTGTTCACACCGACCGGCTCTGAGAGGAAAGCAGATTTTGATTGTATTTAAAATAGTTTTGGATGATTGAAACAAGGTTTATCTTTACACCTCACTTCTGACCACGTTGGTTCTTGCTAAAAACCATCGCCAGGTGCTCCAATTGAGCGCCTGGTGTATGCTTGCGTGATGCAAGAACCATTTTATGACACTCGTTAGATTAATATTATTTTCTTTTTGTTTTGTGTATTTATTTGTATATATAATGTTATTAAGAATTTAATTTTATTTATTGTAAAAAAAGGTGTCCTATATAGAGTATTTCTATTTCTTTTTTTTTGCTTGAAACGAGAAGCAATCGGCTTCTCGTTTCAAGTATTCCGATTGCGAACAGTGCTTTTCTCGTCTATGTGAAACGGCTTGGCTGGCTAAAAAAAGAGCACCGACCGATGCTCTCCGAGCCGGCCTGTGTAAATGGACCTTTAGGATGTAAATAATGGGAGGCGAAATAAAGGAAAAAAGAGAAAACTGGAGGTCCAGTTGGCTTCCAGTTTCCTCAATCTGTAAGAAATGTAACAAAAAAATGGTACTACTATACGGAAATAGTACCGCTGGAGTTTACGATTACAGGAGTGAAGACCGCGTTCTGACAAACCCGGCTAGATTGTACGAGTATCTGCGAAGGCGACTGGCAGACTGGATGCGGGAAGCCAAAGTCGGGCTAAGTGGCGCATCTTGAAGGAGGCTTTTATCCAGCAGTGAGCCGCGGGCTGTTGATTGATTTATGTGCTAATATTCTTGAAAGGTGTGATACTTCCTAAATCGAGCCGTCCCATTCATACTATCATGGCATTACAAAATGATGTGGGTATCTGTGGGCGACGATGAACATACCATTGGGTGATCTGCAAACTTTATTATCAAAAAATGCTTTCTGGTAAAAACATAACTTACTGAAATCTATTTTCTAACTAGAATGAAAAATAATATTATTTATAACTATTTTTATTTTGTAAATATCACTTACACCTCCTCCGTTTTTGGGTAGGAGAACATTTTAGTGCACTGTTTCGGGAATATTTGTCAATGAAGAGTTCTTGATATATTTGATTATTTGCGTCTGGACTGAGATATTTTGATATTTCATTATAAAGATGTTTTTTATAAGCAGATTCATTCATTGCAGTTTGTGTTGATACAGTTTTTTTAAGACACGGTGTTGAGGCTAAAGATCTTTTTAAGTCCACAATTCGTTGCGAGTTTTGATCTATTTTATTTAAAAGCACAGTTTCCATTCTGTTCATTCTAGCCTCTATATAATTTAGGTTATAATCTTTATTCACACTCAATTCTTTTTTTTCATTAATGGGTATGTCTTTTTTACAAAATTCCTGGTGTGTCAAATTTTGGGATTTCTCCTCTTCAACCTTTTCTGGTTCTTCTAATTTCAATAAACAAGATTCTATAATATCTCTTAACTTCATATTGAACTTTCTTTTTTCTTCAATTGCAGCTACTCTTTCTGGTGTTATTTTATTTTTTAAAACTGACACTTTTGCTGATGACTCACATTGGGTGGATGGTTTGGTTTTAGTAAATGTCTTTTGTGTTTCTAAAATATCTTCAGTTTTATATGAATCTATTATTACAGATATATTGTCCTTAATAGGTTCTATGTTATTTTTTTCTAGAATTATCTTATTACTAGTATTCTTTTCATTTGATACATCTTTTGTCCTCGTACTAGGTACAGTTAAGAACAAATATGGTGATACTGGTTCAAATTTACCAGTTACTGTTACTGGGCCAGTAATTTTTGTCTCAGATATTATTCTAATTTTTGAATCGGATACATTGTGTGTGACAGGTTCTTTGAGTGTTTCATTTATTATTTTATTTTGACCTATAGTTTGAGGTTTACTATGAGAGTTTGCATTTATTGGCAAATTTATTAAATTGCTAGGTGTTCTGGGTGTATTCATTTGTTCAGTATATGGTGAGGCAACAAGTATTGGTTGTGATGGGGGTTTGTTGATGTTTTGCTTTGCTAATGATATTTTGTCATTGAACAATTCAGGTGTGTCAATACTACACTTTATGATATTATTTTTTTCATCAATTTCATATTTATCTATTACTACACTAAGATCAGCAAGGGTTTTATCTTGTATTGTCGGAAGTGTAGTCATATCATGTTTAACATAAGAAGTTTCAATTAGATCTGAATTTGTTAAAAAGTCACCATATCTCATAGAAAAATTTGCTCTCTTATCATTGATACTATAATATTCATTTTCAATATCTTCTATGGTGATAGGGTACAATTTAGTAATCTCTTGGGAATAATCTACCCATTTGCTAGAATCACAGTAGGGCCCATCTTCAGTTGGTACAGCATCATATGTAAGTTTCTCCTTCTGAAAAATGTAATTAATAAACAACATAAGCCATTGAGGAGAACATTTATTTGTAACATTGCTATATCAAATAAATAAGTAAAAATAATGTTGTATAATAAGTAAAAATATGTGTAAATGTAAAAATTATTTGGCTAATATATATAACGACCTAATGATTGTGGTTTTGATTAGTGCACAGGGACAAATATATGCATTTTTCTTTTCTTTTCTTTAATGGCAATTAGTTATAACTATTATGTCAGTGTCAAATAAAATATGTTAACATCCAATCTCTTGAAATAAAAATAGTCCATATAATATGATAGATAAAATGGTGGCCATTTTACCAAAATCTATGGACTTTTTCAGTCAACTTAAAAAGTCACGATACACACATTTATTTCATATTACTTCACTTATAAATCTTAATCGAACTATATTGTATAATATGCCACCACAATTAAACAATATAATTGATAATATTATGAAGATGAAATAAAAACATGTATATCACTGGTGTAAGTTGGTGGGAAAAGTCCTATATACATTTTGTAATTTATATAGGCTAAAGGCTTATTTTTTGTATGCATTTTTCTATTTAACGTTTTTTTTATTTAGAGTCTAGGAGTTTTGCCAATCATAAGCCATACAAATATTCATCATTAACCCTTTGCACTCGAAGTTTTTAAACCGCGATTTTCTGCTATTATCGAGAACATAATAATCCGTGAGCCGCGACCGTCATTCGTCACCAAAAGCGAAATATTCTATAAATAGGTTTTACGATTTGTTTTTGTCCTTATATGTTAAAAACTGAAAATTATTTGCATTGTCTCCGTATTGGAGCCGTCGAGTTTGAAGACAAATTTTAAATGGCTCCGCTCCGGAGCCCTCGAGTGCAAAGGGTTAATTATTGCAGCAGTATTGCTTGGCCATAATTATAGCACTTTGTTAGACACTATATTATTTTGGATCAATGTTGTCTGTAGTTGAAATCAAAAGCTTGCCTACAATGCCCTGGTATAATAAAATATATAAGACAATGAAAAATAAAGGTTTTGAACAACTTTTTAAATAAAGACTAATTTTTTAAAATTTGAAAAAAAAAATAAATGCTTTTTATGACCAAATGAAAAATACTTTCAAATCATATCTCACTTTTTATAATGGAACTGAACAAACCTTGAAGTTCATAAAATTTTCATCTTTAAAGTGGTGCTGACACACACACCTATTCTTCAACTGGGACACCTTCAAGTTGAGAAAATCTAAGCGACCAGCATTTACTAACCATTGATGACATCTAACTTTTTCAAAAACAGGATAATGGAACATATGTGTTTTACCATCAGACTTCATAGTACAATTGCGATATGTACAGCGACAACCTCCCATTTTTTTTAATCTAAAAGATAAAAATACAAGCCTATGAAGGCATCATCATATGGCAACTGCTATCCTGTGTGATTAGTAAATTATAATATAAACTTAAAGAAGTTTTAAAATAAATGTACAAAAGATTTAATCAAAACCGAAACTTTATATTAGAACACACATATAAAAATCCACATCAACAGTCTGCTTCAAGCTGTTATTAGACATAGGCTTTC
This sequence comes from Baronia brevicornis, assembly GCA_031353405.1. Taxonomy (NCBI): domain Eukaryota; kingdom Metazoa; phylum Arthropoda; class Insecta; order Lepidoptera; family Papilionidae; genus Baronia; species Baronia brevicornis. The sequence continues at coordinate 193,016 of JASFAT010002864.1, forward strand.
CCAAAGCGCACAATCTTCAACTTTAAACATCCAGTTTCTGCCAACCACTCTGCACAGATCATCTAAGAATGAAAGGGGGTGTCCCATTATAAGTTTACCATGTCATACATATAAACAAAGGTAAATGTCTACTTGTATATGTTATAATCTATCTGACACCAATGCAAGGTTTCTATAACAGTCTAAGTCTTAATTAAGTAAAAATATTTTCACAGACTAAAGCCAGACACACAGATCTTATTTGCTCTAACATACATCACCCTTGGCTCTCTCTATATCAACATCATCTTTTAAGTCAAAGGACACCATAAGGCCAAGGTACTTATAGTAAAATATCATCTTCAATGGAGTACCATATATCTTAATGGGAGGTACATTTGTGGGCAGGAATTTTCTTTTGGCCTGAAAGACCATACCATCAAACTGTGAATGTTAGCATAGTGTTCACATATTCTTAACAGTTTTGCTAAGCCATAAATGGACACACCTAGCGACACCATGTTGTCCATATAACTGATATTATTCATGCAAATTCTGTCCATATCACATGCATAGAACTGATCTTCTCTATCAGTGTAGGTTGAAGAGTTTAGGGGGGGGTATAAACAACTGCACTGTGTAAATATAGTCAATGGTGCTATATACACTCTGAAATCCAGCAGGTTTTTTGGAGATTGGAAGTCATCAAGCCTATTTATGAGTTGTTTGAGTTATGAGTCATCTCTGATTCATGTAGTCAGTGATGACCCTCAGGAGCAAAATAGGTTTTATTTAAAATTTATATAATCTTGTTTTTGATGCTGTTCCATCTAATATTTGGATTAAAGCACAGAAATGAAGTGATATGAAATGAATGTTATTTTTTAAGTCGACAACAAAAATCTATAGCTAGTTTTGATAAAACAGCAATCATTTTATTAAAAAAATATTGCAATTCAAGTGATATGAGATGTACTTACAGTATTTTCACTTCCAAAAAAGGCTGAAATAATCTGATGTGATTTTTTATCTTATAAGTTTAAATATTTTTTTAGATTCATTATATTATTTATAATAAACACTAATACATTTAAGTAAAAAGGGGTAAAATTTCATTTACAATAATAAAACACTACATTCATAGGCCCACGCTAAGATTCTTTGTATTGTGGGTGCCATTAAAACATATATACTACATAATTTAAGGAAAACATTACATATTTCGACAACATTGTTACAAACGAAGACAATAAAAAATACAAATTTTTAAAGAGACATCGGCCTCAATTCTTACATATTCATATATTCCCTTTAGTGTCAATATCAGTAAGGATGAATGATACATCGATGTTCATTGTTGCAAACCATCAATCTATTGATGTTATTTTAAACGATTTTAAACAGCCGTCTACTGGTCATCCAGTGATTGAAATTAGGATAAAATAGTTCAAAACGAAATTATTAATTTATTTATTACCATAATGTATACTTATCAGATGAAGTATATTCCCTGTAATTGTCAAATATTTTTTACAAATCAAATAGTAATGGACAAGCTAGTTTATAAAATTTATTTGAATTACCGATTAAAAAAGCTCATTGGTCTTTTTTTATTCATAATAAATCAAAATACCATATATATATATTATAATTAGTAAAAATCTAAAAAATATGATGTTTTGTATTTTTTTAGTTTACCGTTATTCACATCCAAAATTGAAAAGTGACTGTCGAAGTTGATCATCGATGTTTACTTTACTAGGTAAAATTTAGGATGATAATTTTGACAGGTCACACTAAGGATGAGGGCAGTGTATAATTGTTAATGAACGTGTGGCGTCTGTACACACCACATTGTTTTTAGTGTGGCAACATTGTACACCCAGTGCCTCGTCCACTTCTCCGTCCGCTCGAATAGCGACGATACGCATCGTATTTGTTCCGCGCAATTTCAATATAACTATTGTTTACAATTTATACAATTTAATGTGTCCGTGTTAGTAATTCTATGTACAAGTAATAAATAGAAAGTTTGCAAGTGAATCTGGATTTATTTTAACTTCAACTCGAAGCCTCAATACGTCTTCATTGGTGACCCCGACGTGATCTGAACACGCATCGAGTTCTACGAACGGAGCCTTAGCTTGCGGAGGCCGCAAGACCAGCCGGTATTCGCATCACTCATCTACACATCGCATCACACGTGGACTTTGAGGTTGTACAAACTTTCGCATTTATACACATAGTCGGACGCCATCTTGTCGAGTCGCCCAAACCGCACCGCAAGCGCATCTTTGGCCGGGCGGCCATTGTTAAGTGAGTGAACGAACAAAGACAGACTGCGGAGCGTTAAACCTATACTTATTTTTGGTGCATTGTGTTACGTGTTCGCGTTTTAGATTTTGACTTTCTGTTTTCGAATTTTAAAACATTTTGGACTGAAAGCGGTTTGGTTTGAAAGTTTAGTGTGCGCACCTGTGTTATCAACTGTATCTTTTTATTGTTATACAGTCTCATTTAAGTTAAGCCATTGTGTGTAATATTTCAACCAAAATTAATTTTACCTAAGTATTGTATATTAGCTTTATTAACTAACTTTTCTGTAAACAAAAATGACTGTAAGTGATAACGGTAGGCAATCCCCTATGCAAAACGACGTAAGAGACCTTAAGCAACAGGTAGCCGAATTGAACCGCATGTTAGCCACCTTAGTAAGTGACAGTGGCCGTTTTAGAAATCAGTCACATGGCCGCAGTCACAGTAGGCATCGCACACGCAACCGCTCTCGCTCCCGCCCTCGAGATGACCAGGTATGTTGGTACCATGACCGGTTTGCACTCAAGGCTCAGAAGTGCACACAGCCCTGCAACTGGTCTACATCAGCAGCGGGAAACGCGAACAGCGGTCGGTAGTGGCGAGTACCGATCGTCCCCCCTCTCTTAGTCGCCGATTTTTTATAGTGGACCGGTACACCAACGTGCAATACCTCGTTGATACCGGTTCAGATATTTGCTGTTTTCCCCGGCGACTTACTAAGGGACGTCACCTCTGCACCTACGAGCTCAGAGCAGCTAACGGCACGGCCATACAAACTTATGGCACCGTTGTTTTAAATTTAAATCTGGGGCTGCGCCGTAATTTTAAGTGGAACTTCGTCATAGCCGACGTTAACACTGCAATCATTGGTTCAGATTTTTTAAGCCATTATAATCTACTTCCAGATTGCAGACACGAGCGGCTCATAGATGGCACCACCAAGCTGTCGGTCAAGGCGAACACCGCGCAAACTACCCAGGACAGCATCAAGGCCGTAACCTGTGGGGACTCACCGTATGCTTCATTGCTCGCTGAGTTCCCCGCCATCACGCGCCCTCCTGGGATCGACAGAGTGATCAAACACTCCACGGTCCACTACATCAACACGACCGATGGACCTCCTGTCACCTGTCATCCGCGACGCCTGGCTGCCGACAAGCTTCGCATCGCTCAAAAAGAGTTTGATGCCATGTTGCAGTCCGGTACTGCTCGCCCATCTAGCAGCTCGTGGTCGTCGCCTCTGTACCTCGCCCCCAAGAAAGATGTGACATGGCGACCGTGCGGCGACTACAGAGCTCTCAACGCCCGCACCATTCCAGACAGGTACCCAGTCCGTCATATAGGAAATTTCTCGCAGAACCTGGCGGGATCCACTGTCTTCAGCACGATAGATCTGGTGAAGGCCTACCAGCAGATTCCTGTCAACAACAGCGACATTGGTAAGACAGCCATCATCACACCTTTTGGCCTGTTTGAGTTCCCCTATATGACGTATGGGCTGAGGAACGCTGGGCAAACCTTCCAGAGGTTCATCGACGAGGTGGTGCGAGGCCTTGACTTCTGTTTCGCGTACGTGGATGACATCCTCGTCCACTCCGCGGACAGTACCCAACATGCCCAGCACCTGCGAATTGTTTTCGAGCGGCTTTGCCAGTACGGGGTAATTATAAATCCAGCAAAGTGCGTCTTCGGCGCATCTGAGGTATCGTTCTTGGGATACCGCATCAGCGCAGCAGGCACACGCCCACCCGAAGACCGCATCCAGGCACTTTGTGACTTCCCCCGCCCAAGACCGTTCAAGGAATGCGCAGATTTCTGGGCATGATTAATTTTTACCGCCGATATTTACCCAACGCTGCTAAATTTCAGGCACCCCTGATAGACGCCGTTGCTTCCACGCACAGCAAAGGTGCAAAACCTTTCCCGTGGACGCCGGAACTGGAGCAGAGTTTTGACGCCTGCAAGAAGAGCCTCTCATCAGCCACTATGCTGTCCCATCCTGACAGCAGCGCACGGCTGGGTCTCTTCACTGATGCGTCTGGCACTCATATCGGCTCCTGTCTTCAACAGCGCCGGACAGACAGCGACAGTTGGGAACCGCTAGCATACTTCAGTCGGAAGCTGACTTCAAAGCAGACCGAGTGGCCAACATATTATAGGGAACTTCTCGCTGTCTATGAAAGCGTACAGCACTTCAGGCACATATTAGAAGTACAACATGTAACGATCTACACAGATCACAAGCCTTTGATTTACGCTTTTATACAGCGGCGAGAGAAGCTTCCGCCACCGCAACTCAATCAGCTCAGCTTCATAAGCCAGTTCACGACTGACATTGTGCACATAAAGGGGGAGGACAACATAGTGGCTGACGCTTTGTCCCGTGTGGAGGCACTATCTCTCACGGACGATTACGCTGCTCTTGCGCAAGCTCAAGCTGTCGATGAGGAGCTTGAAAAATTGCGTACCAATTCCTCACTAAAACTTGTGTCTGTTTACATTCCAGGTACCGACATACAGGTTACGTGCGACACATCCACGGGCAAGCCGAGACCATACCTGCCGGCATCATTCCGCCGAAATGCATTCCTGAGGCTCCACAACCTCAGCCACCCTAGCGCGCGTACAACCGCACGCCTGGTAGCTGATCGCTACGTCTGGCCTCTCCTACGCAAGGATTGCAGCTCCTGGGCGCGCTCTTGTATCGCGTGCCAACGCAGTAAGGTCTCTCGGCACATTTCATCCCCGGTTGGTAACTTTTCAAGCACGTCTGCACGTTTCCAGCATGTCCACCTGGATATCATCGGCCCACTTCCGTCGTCGAACAACTTCACCTACTGTCTTACTGCGATCGACAGATTCTCGCGGTGGGCAGAGGTCTGGCCGATGTCAGGTATCACAGCAGAGGAAGTTGCAGACACCTTCGTTAATGGTTGGATCTCGCGCTTTGGTGTCCCGCTCATCGTTACTACCGATAGAGGGCGCCAGTTCGAGTCCACATTGTTCTCCCGTCTGTTGCAGGTCTGCGCCACGAGGCGTATCCGGACGACAAGCTACCATCCACAAGCTAATGGTATGGTAGAGCGTCTCCACAGGCAGCTAAAAGCAGCTTTAATGTGCCACGCCGAGACGTGGAGCAAAGCTCTACCACTTGTCCTGCTAGGCATCCGGACAGCGGTAAAAGAAGACCTGCAATGTTCTGCGGCAGAAATTGTGTACGGCGAACCGCTGCGGCTTCCCGGAGAGTTCGTCCTTACACCCGCGCCAGACGAAAACAACTTTGACGGCACGCACGATTTCGTAGCCCACCTACGAGCGAAGATGGCTGCTCTACGCCCCGTCCCCGCTTCGAGACACTCTCAGCCAACGACATTTGTCTTCAAAGACCTGTCTTCGGCGACTCACGTGTTTCTGAGGGACGACAGAGTGCGACGGCCACTTCAAGCACCATACACAGGACCCTACAAAATCCTGGCTCGACATCCTAAGACGCTAACGGTTGATATTGGTGGCAAGAAGCACGAGGTAAGCATTGACCGCGTCAAGCCAGCGCATCTGGAGGTGGAGCAACAGGCTCCCTCCACCATGGCACCAGCGTCAACACCTGCTTCGCATCCTGCGTCTCCTGCAAAAACTACTATAGAGGATCGTGCACCTGAGCCATCATCATCTTCATCATCAACCACCCCTTCCCCTCCTGCCCCCGTTATTCAGCCGTCTACTGGTCATCCAGTGATTGAAATTAGGATAAAATAGTTCAAAACGATAATTATTAATTTATTTATTAGCCATAATGTATACTTATCAGATGAAGTATATTCCCTGTAATTTTCAAATAGCTTTATTTACAAATCAAGATAGTAATGTGACAAGTCTAGTTTATACCACATTGTATTTGAATGTGACAACGATTAAACAGCTCATTGGTCTCGTTCTACTTCATCAATACAATCAAAATAGCGACGATACGTATCATATTATAATTCAGTAACAATCTCAATATAACTATGATGTTTTGTAATTTATATAGTTTACCGTTATTCACATGCCAATAATTGAAAAGTGACTGTACGAAGTTGATCAATCGAATGTTTACTTTACTAGGTAGAATTTAGGATGATAATTTTGACAGGTCACACTAAGGATGAGGGCAGTGTATAATTGTTAATGAACGTATTCGATTATCAATTACTATTCTTATATAACTTGATATCGATAGTTGCATAATTATTTTATATGTTGTTCTTTTTTGTTAATGCAACAAAAAAAAACAACACATAATACCTCCTATAAATTAATGATGAATCATTTCCATTTTTTAAAACTCTACACCACGTGCAATTATCATTGGTTAACAATTTAAAAATGTGAACATTAGATATATTAATTATAAATTTTATTTGTACAAGTAAATGTGATAGATAATTGCAAATAACAGCAGGCCGGGGAGGCCGGGGAGGCCAGATGTGTTGAGAACTATTGTCACAGGGTCGGAGCCGGGCTTAATTGCTTCGGTAACCCTAGAGAGGCGAGCGATAAGCTGCTCGCAGGTCATCTGCCCCTCCTGGTCCGCGTGAAATGGTGGCGTTTGTTGACGCACCGGTGCTGATTAAAGTTGGCCATCGGACAATGCTTCCTATCTGACCAGCACCGGGACTGATGACCCTCGTGGCGCCAGAGGGGGCTGTGGAACATGCCTGAGCGACACTCATGGAGGTAGCAACTTTAGCCCCCTCTGCCTGCCTCCCTCTGTTGGACAGGGCATAGCCTATTGTTTGCGGTGTGCGCTTTGGCGCAGTTAGCGCATTTTGATGCATTATCCCGCCCCAGCGAGAAAGCAAACAATAGTCTGAGAGCATGCTGAAAACATTTTTAGTGTGAATTGTTACTGAAGTTTGGAATCTAAGCAAAAAATGCTAATTACTATACCGTTATGGCATGCCATTATTTGTCGATATAGCATTTATTCGGTGAAATAATAACTGAAATCCAAACAAACTGTACTTCAACAGTGAATATGAAATGAATATGACTTAAATATATAGCAATAGTTAAATATATGTAATTATATAGTAGTTATTATATATAAGAAAGTTGATTGACACGTATTTATGTAGTGTCAACTTGATATATCCACCGTTGTGAATGCAAATACCTAATGATGAGTCCAATTTAAAAACATTTTTATATATATTTTTTTCAAGATAAAGAAAATGCATCTGCTCCAAAAGAATTACAAATAATTAAAAAAAAGACTGCCGCTGAACTGGTTCTGAACATTATTTCTATAGCAAAAGCACCAGAAAAACAAAACGAACATTTTCACCATTTATCATTAATGATTGTAGATAACAATAACTCTCTTTTTAATTTAAAAACCGAGGAGGATTAGTTTACTCTTCAGATGGAATAATTAATATTGTCAAAAATAGTGAAAAATTGTATAAAGCTTATTTGAACGTTTTTTTAACGAACGAATTGTTTGGAATGCTCATGTCTGAGGATCGTGGTCATCAGTAAGGAGTCCGCACTTTGAATGGATTATTTGTCTCCAAGGACATCTGTCCATCTTTTGGTTAATTATATTGTGGAACTTAGAAGCAGATAATTCTTTGATTTCATTTGTTCCTCGGGTTGGTGATCGGCTTCGTAACCGTTTCCCGTCAGAATTTGGAGAAAATTATCGTGCTTGGTAATAACTAACCACGATAATTTTCTCCAATCATTAGATTATATATGTTAGATTGATGATGAGATATTATGAAATATTAGATTGATATGAAATATTAGATATTAACGTGAAAAATAAATATAGAGCAAAAGTAATAACTTCAAAACTGTAATGGCAAGGAACAATATTGTAAATAAATATATTTGAGTGCTACTGTGTTTAATAATTCTTAACATTTTTGATATAAAATATGTAATGTATATAATTGTAGTGTATGTAATATATGCGCAGGTAAGTAGGTTCGTAAGAAAAACATATTAGAACAATATTGGTCATCGAAACCCACTTCTCCCTTACTATTAAACACTTATAGAGTTTATTTAGGTCTATGTATATATAAATGAAAATGTTGTAGTCGCTTGTGCTTTGTGGCTAAATAGGTTATACAATACTTATATATTTTTTTGTATAAACGTTTGTTACTTCGCAGCAAAATGACTGGACAGATTATGAAGTAATTTAGCTTAAACATCAGATTAAAATGTAAGCTACGTTCCACTTTGTTTCGGTTTTATTGCCATAAATGCAAAAAAAGAAGATCGGAACTTTTAAGTAGTAGAAGTAAAATATATATACTCTATGGTTTGAACACAGCTTAGCCCGTGACAATTTAGATTTTCACATGGGAATCAGATATTTACCAAGAGTAAAAATTAGTCTAGTTATGTGTTAATCTGGCTTATAAATTATTTTTGGGCTAATTTTCATTTAATTCTGTAAAGCCGTTTCAGTGTGAATATATTACATTTTGTTGTTTTTGTTTTTTTAGTTATAAAATTACATCGGTCTGAAATCGGTTGGTGACGATGCGGTACCCAAAAATCCAAATAAATCTCTCTACTTTATTTATGTGTGAGTAAAATGTCAATGTTTGAAACTGGCACGCAATTTTCTAGCATTGTAGCAGATGTAGTACGTCTGCTACTAGTTATATCTGTGATCAAAACCTAAGTAGTAAAGATGTAGACTGAGACAACTACTGCAAGATTGAATATATCGGCAACAGAGAGAAAATTATTGGATACTTGCACGGATTTATATTCCAAATATAATATATCTTAAAATTTATATAATAGTTACGTTTGACTTTAAATTATGAATTCTAACAAAGTTGTAGATTTAGACAAGTACATGAATTTAAAAATAAGTTTTATGATAATGAAGATATAATTTGCAAATTTGGCACGAGATTGAGGTTTTGACGACCGATTGGCTCAGTGGCGGGGCCCTACGTCGGCGGAGTCAATGGTTGCGGGTTCGATTCCCGCATCGGATTAAATATTTATATGGATTTATAAATGTTTATTCCGAGTCTGGTAACCCCCCCAATCCGCATTTCCTTTCCTGCCCCTTCCTTTCTTCTCTATTCTTTCCCTTCCTCTCCGCCAATCCGCGGTCTGCCGTGCCAATGGATGCGTGGCTAGGGGCGAGCCTAGTCGCAAGCGTGCTGATCGTCCCGGGGTCGGGCTCCCCCGGGGACTATGGTGCCTTACCTCAGCATGCAGGGCTCTGCTGGGGCTGACCTCCATCCTCCCTTGCGGCTCGTGGGATTCACTAAGACGAATTTAATATACCTAATTTGTCGAAAAATGACGGCGACGTGGTTCGCCACCCGTCACGTCCTGATTCTCACGAGGGCGAAAAGCGACCAATGACGAGCTGTTTCGCTGCGATGAATGGCAGCGGATGGAGATCTGTGGTCACTGCCAACCCCTGCGGGGCATAGGCGTGAATATATATTGAGGTTTCAAATTTGGATTATTATGCGAAAACTGTGCGGCGCTGTCGCGTTCATGTCAAATGAAAACAAAACTTTTTTGATATTGCAGGTTCTGAGTCGCAATGACTGCTTCCTATCTATTGCCTCTTCTATATAAAATACTATATCATAAGTTACTCATGAAACTTTTAAAATGTCTTATTTAAAAATATATTTTTACTCATTCCAATTTTTAATTTCTTTAAAAGGCAATTAGTATACAATGTAGAGGTAAACGTCATTATTTAAAGTGATTGCCATTGCTGGCTGTCTGTTCTAATGGATTTAATTAATGTAAACTATATACACTGTTGTATTTATAGATCACTTCAATTTAATAAATAGTAATGAATCGATCAGATTGGGGTGGCACCCATTTCATAGCTACTATAGGCAATAAAGATAAAACAACGCTTAGTGTGAATTAAATATGGTGTTCGAGTTTCATTTCGAATATTCTTATTTTTAATACCGTTTTACCGTTAGTCAAAATTTATATTATATATACCTATAAAAACTTGTTTAAATTGGCTACAATAAAGTTTAGCTTAATAAAATATTCTCTATGTTTATTTTTATATAATTTGTACATAGCACTCACAAAGTGAGTAAATACATTTCCCACAAAATAAATCAAAAACTACATGTAAAAGAATACGCGGATTATCAGTCAGTAATCATTGCCCCTGGAATCTTATTTAAATTAACAATTAAAAGTTTCAAGTTTCCTCTAGTAATCGATGGATGAAATTAAAAATTAACCAGCGTTTTTTATTCACCTCGCATACTTATCAATTTTTTTTTATGAGAATGAGAAAAAATATTTCGTTAGTATACATACATACATATCGTCACGCCTGTTTCCCATAGGGGTAGGCAGAGACCCCAGATTTCCATCCGCTACGATCCCGGCAGACTTTCCTTCCTTCCTTCACACTCACTCATCTTTTTATCTATCCTTCCTCTCACATTCATCGTAGCGAAACGGCTCTCCGTTAGTCGCTTCTCGCCCTCGTGGGAATCAGGACGTGACGGGTAGCGAACCACGTCGCCGTATAATTAATAATAAAATAATTAATTATATTGATTATTTCGTTAGTATTATTGCTATTATTCTGTTTTAGCAAAATCCTCCCAGCAAGAAACAAATTCATGATTGTAGAGCTTTTAACTTATTTCATGGGAACAAAAGAAATCTATGTTCTGAAAACAAAAAAAAAAAATTAAAAATTTCATCATTTTCGACAAATATCGTACTATGTATCAATATTAATATTTTATGAAGTGGAAACGAGGGGTGGTTAATTATCTATATGTAGGCGCTTCAATTTACATGTTCCATGAAATGTTGGAATTTATTAGCGCATGAACAACTGTTCGGAGCTTTCTACTTAATAAGTCAATAATTCAATGGCTCACGGACCAAACACATCTGTTTCACCATGCAAGTTAGTGCTGCAGTCGATAATAAAAACTATATCCAAAATACATACGAGACATTAAAACCGTTAAATCGAATATTAAAATTATTTTCGTTTAACTACAATACCACCTGTGCAAAGAACAGCACATTATCAACTGTATATGTGATAGTCAAAAGTGTTCTCACCGCTACCATACTTGGATCCATGAATCTCTTTACGCTGTACTGGAAGATACTTTACATTTATAAAGATATCAATGTATCTATTAAACTAACGGACATAGTACAAATGATATACGATATAATACAATATGCAGTCGATCTGACTTTTGTCTATAAATATGGAAGAGACGTAAGCTTTCAGTATTTTAAGCAGTATGGACGTATTGATTGTATTCTTGGAATGACATATTATACTCATATAAGGGAAAGGCTTTTAAGATTAATGGGATTTTTCGCATTTATGTGGATTACAAGCAGTCTCTGTGATTTCGGAGCGTGGGTTTTGAATTACGGGTGGATTACACCGTTACTGTATTCAATTGCCTATGTGTACTTGCTTATCAAAATTCTGACTACACTAGATCTGATATCACAAGTGATGCACGTCGAATGTCGTCTACGGGTTATTGGTGATCTAGCCCAATATTATTATACAACGATGAACACGTCTAAGTTATATGTGGATGATAACGTCTTTAAACATAACTGCTTTAACTCAGAAGCTAAAGAATCAACTACCCATGCCCAAACCCTTAAACACGTTGGTGTAATTGCTACGAGTGAAATACAATGGTTGAGCAAATGCTACTTACTGCTAACCGAACAAACTGCTTTCATCAATAAAATGTATGGAATGAGGGTAAGATTCAAAATGATAATCAGTTATTTAGACGTAACAGCACTTTAATTTTTTTGGGATAGGACGACACACGAGCACGCCGGTCGTCTAATAGAACATCTACAACACCGAAGCCTTTGCAGTAAGTAGCCTTGATGGTCTTTGAGAAATATGTAGGCTTGTTTTGTAAGGCTTCCAATGTTGCACCGGTTCGGAGTTACCGCCGAAGGCAGCTGGTTCCATAGGTCTATTGCGTAAAAAGAAATTTCTAGAAAAAGTCACGGTACTGGATAGTCACTTATTTAGACAAATGATAAAAAAAATTGTTTCAGATATTGTTGAATAGTTTAAGTTTGCTGATTGATATGGTGAGATTCACTAACATTGCGGTGAGACTGTTTATGGGATTTCAGGTAAAACGTGTTTTTAAAATAAATTATTTAGTTCGAGCACATGTAGCCACTAGTTTATGCAATTTCCACTACTTTATGCATTATGTTAAGCAGTATGGAATTTAAACACACAGACGGATAAATAATCAACTCTTTGGAACTATGTTAATTGTTTCAAAATTATGATAAATCATCTGGCACCTTTTTAAAAATATAAACAAATATTATGTAAATTAGAAATGGCTTGATGGGTAACTTCTAATACTGAAGCAACCTGTTCATGCTTTTGGCACGAATCATCATCGAGCAATTTCTCCAATTCAGCGTCTTAGAATGTTTTTGGCGTTTCTTCGCGCGTACAGTGGTCAGCATCAAAATCACAGTCTTTAAAGCGACGGAACCAATCGCGGCACGTTGTTTCACTTAGAGCAGCATTTCCGTAAACTTTTTTTTTTAACTCTTTATGCCCTTCAGCTGCCGTTTTCTTTGAATGAAATAAAAAAAGCAACACTCCCCGCAAATGTCGATTATTTGGCACAAAATCAGACATATTCACACAACTAAAAATATGTAACGCCACAGTAACATCACTTACGTAGCAAAGCAGTTTGTTTACCATATGTCTAAGCTTGGTTCATGACGTTTTGGATGTGTCAAAATCGACCAACACTTACTGTAGGAGCCATCTAATGACAAACAGCGAGAACTTAGTTGCTCACCTAATAGTTGAAGTTTAGAATTATAACATTTTATATTTTATACATATAACGTAGCGAAGCGTTATGACTCATCTCCCTTTTGATTATACGATATCACACTTTGTTATCTTCGTTTCCCTTAACATGTGACGTAATTTATAGATGGCCCCTAACGATAATAAAATATTGTACTTTAGCTATTTGCAATCATTGGTTTTAGCAAACTCAACATGCGTCTAGCTATATACCTGCAATTTTCACTCTAATGCGTTTAGCAACATGCGTGGCGGTAGTGGTTTGTCTAGTAGACTACTGTGAGCAAGCGTATCGGCAAAGAGAAAGAGTCCTCTGTATCATCGACCATATTCTCATCAACAAAGATCCCGGTAAGTTAAGTTTTTAGAGCCCATATTTTTTTTTCTAACCCATAAGTCTGTTATTTGCAAGAGTGTGGTACTTCCCTGAATTCATGCTACAGCCAAAAATTGCCAGAAATTTTGTCATCCTAATAAATTTAATTGCACGAAAAATGGTTAATCATCAGTAGTTCAAAGAAAGATACGGACTGATTGGTAAAGACCAACTGAGCTATTGCTCGTAATTTTAATGGTGTTTCCTACAAGTTTATTTAGCTTAACTGGATAAGTTACCAAAAATGATGATAAAGAAGTTATCCTAGCGAATCGGCTATGGCGACCTCTTTAAAGGAAGTTCAGAAACAAGAATTGCGCAGGATATAAACTACAACGTACCTTAACTTAGTGCACGAACACAAAAATCATTCTTAATTAGGATACCAAAGGCATAATCGAATAAAACGATTTTTTTCTATACGATTAGAAGAGAATTACGATACAGTGTTTTCGGCATATAATGTACATGCACAAATTATGACTGAACCAAGCGGTTGTCACTAATATTAATAATATTAGAAAAAAAATGTCTAGAAACATCAATGAATTCCCCTTTAAACAAGATGAAAGTTATTTTGCTTATCTCAAATTATACACTGTGACCTCTACGTTATCTTTTATTCGAAAGTGTCAATACTCGAAAGTGTCAATATACGATTAGCTTACCTTGTTTATACATACACACATACATACATACATATCGTCACCCCTCTTTCCCGTAGCGGTAGGCAGAGACCACAGATCTCCATCAGCTACGATCCCGGCACACCTTCCTTGCTTCTTCCACATTCATCCACCCTTTCATCCATCCTTCCTCTCACATTCATCGTAGCGCAACGGCTCTGCGTTAGTTGCTTCTCGTTGCGGAGAGAAAGGGAAAAGATAGAGAAGAAAGGAAAGAGCGAGAGAAAGGAAATATGGATTTAGATATATAGATTAGATAGAGGATGATAGAGATATGATACTACCGCAACAGAAGACAAGGAGTGTATACGGTAGTAGCTCGGGAAACCGGGGTCGCGTACCCGTGTACCAAAACCATAATTACTAACAGGCGGCTAAGCAAAGATACTGACTGACCTTATATAATATAAATCATTTACACACACAAGTTTAATTTGATAGAGGTATTCTTGCTTTTGTTTTGCAGGTGATGATGACAAAGCCGCATTGAAGGAGCTTCGTGATCTGATGCAGTCACGCCCCATCACGTTCCACATGGCGAACTTCTTCCGCTTCGATTACTCCCTACTCGTTTCCATTGCGTCTGTCGTAGTTACGTACACTATTATAATATTGCAAAATATGAATTGATCTTATGTAATTTTCCTATTTAATATTTGAGCGTCATTTTTCATTTGTTGCTACGGGTTATGTTGTTTGTGTATGGAGACAACTTTTTACCTACACATATATATTTTAGTGAATAAGCGACATTTTGACAAGCGACATAATGCTGATGAAAGTATAATTATAAGTAGTTTTATGAAAGTAGTTTATACTTTCACAAAATTACTTATGATTACTCTTTCCATCGTTCGGGTCTATTGATTATAGATTATTAAATTATTTCGTTGACGTAAGAGGGATTTAGGCCCAGCAAAAACCAATAGGTTAAATGGGCTCACACGTATTATTATATTCCATGATACTTTTGTAAGAGGTAGTATCTTAGCTGAGAAGTGATGCAACACAAGTCTGGATTTATACTCTCTTTTTGTTTATGCAAGTGGACCTATTATATACATGGTTAAAGAAGAGTGCGGGGTGCGGGAGACGCGGTCGCGCTTGAACGTGCGCAGTATCAAAGCGCGTTCCGCAATTGCGCAGTATCAAAGTGCGTTCCGAGAATTTGTTCTCGAAGTATATATTTTGTAGTAGGTAGCTACACTTTCTATCAATAAAAATAAAAAAGTGAATTTGTTTCATTACCATTATCAACCAGCGGCAGTACACTAGACATGCACCTCGCTCGCCACCTAGCTCGGTTTCATTTATTTCTCTACCAGCCGCCCTGCGCAGATCGTTTTCAATCATATTTGATTACAATGACACCATTTTGATATTTTAACAATGTCATTTTAAAGTAGTCAGGCAAAAAGCCCGACTGCCTCAAAAACACTGTAATGTTTTTCGAGTCTATTCATTTGGCACTCTCTGTAGCCTAAATGGCTTGATCGATTTTGAGATATGAAATATCGTTAGATTCGTCTTGACTTATGGTATTGTTAAGACTAATACAGTCTTATGTAATTTATTTTATTTTATGATCAATGTTTAATTTTATTTCATAATCTAGAAAGAAGATAAAAGAGTATAAAGAAAACATGTGTGCAGCTTACACGCAGTAGAAGTAAAATCTTCGGAAAACTAAGCACTGCACAAAGAGGAATCCAAGATAATATTATTATGAAATATAATAGAAAATACTGTATAATATATTCTACCCCATATTCTCGCAGGACAAATCCTATAGATATAGGTATGTACATATCATATGTACATATTATTTATTTAATCTAGAGGCTTGCATTATTTGAATAGTATTACTAAAAAATTAAGTCTTAAATATAGTATTCTTGTTGTATTTGTTAAATATAGTTGTGTTTCCCATACATAAAATTATATTCGCATATAGGTAGAATAATTACTAAAAATCTTATTTTTAAATAATAATAATGATTTATTTATTGTATTTACACACACAAGAAACTCATGTAATACAATTTAAAAAGGTAACGTGTAGTAGATCACAAGATGTAGATCACAAGACCTTTACAAAATTATTAATAAAACACCAAGCATGTATTTAAATTGAATTGGTAAAAACTTAATGCAATAAAACCGAATCAGCTGGAAAAACATCATAAAAATCTATACGTGTATATGGATAAGGGTCTACTAAAGGCATGTTAAATACAATAAAATGAAATCAATGTGACGAAAACTGTGTGTATCGTGTAAGATGTTAGTCACCTAGCACCCATAATAAAACTCCTCTATATGTCAGAGTTCAAAATTTTTCTTTAAAAGTTAATATAGATAATTACGAACATAGTAGTGAATCGTACAATATCTACGTTTTCGAATTAAATGAACAACCACTAAACAGTTGTAAAGATAAGCTACGTTTATTGCTCAACTTCAAGTTTGAGAGCGTCAAGTAGGACACCGCAAATGTAATTATAATTGTTAAATACTTTTGATAATTCTTTGAAATTTTAAAAAACTGTTGAGGATATTTTTTTATACAGCCTATATATATATATATATATATATATATATATATATATACACATATATATATATATATATATATATATATATATATATATATATATATATATATATATATATATATATATATATATACATATATACATATATATATATAGTAGCGTGCCAGTCGTACTGCTACGGCGACATCCGGTATCTTTAGGGGGTTTTAACTTCGATGTCCTTGATTGAATTTATGATGATGAAATTCTTCCATGTCAAATTAGTTTATTTTTCTAAACATTATACATTTATATCTTATTCATACTTTATTCACACTTTTCACTTTACATTTTATATCTCAATACATATCATATATATAATTTCAATTTCTTATGGTGGACGGGTGACATGTCTATCGAAAGACGGCAGTCGAACTAATCTTTTGGTTTTTGTAAAAAAATATATTTCTTTTTTATTTTATTTTAAAATAATGAATTTAAAAAGAAGTAATATAATATAAAAGGTTTTAATATATTCAGATAAAAAGTTTTATTAGTGATACATTTATCAATGTATCACTACAGTAGGTACATATGTCTAGTTACTGGGCATTGGGCCTACCCATTTACTTTTTGTTTGTATATTAACTAGAAGTATAGAGACGATTATGCTCAGAGTTTATTTAATAGATATGATTTGAAAATGAATAAATTTGCCAGAAAACCAACCGTCACCGTCACCAAAGTCTGATAAAACAAAAGAAAGTCATGTTTGTTAGAAAACCGATAAACATTAGAGTAGATGTAGAGTGCTGCAGTGGAGACCGCGACCTGGCAAACGTAGTGAAGTCGGCGACAATCCTCGCAGGGTGGCTGGCAGAAACTAGATGAATGAAGCCAAAGATTGTAGTGTAGTAGTGTACTTTTGTTGTGGACTTTTGCTAATGACGATACTAGGACTGTTGCTGAGTACTTACTTAGTTCCCTTGCACAACGATCCAAAGTGTGTCTTCGCCTCCTATACTAGATCTCGCCGCTCGGTGTTGATGTTGGGCTGCCTCTCGCCAATCGCCTCCCGGAAGCTCGATTAGGTCAGCGATCATTGCGTCGCGCCATTGGCACCTAGGGTGACCGACTGGACGTCAATGGGACGGTGTTGCCATGTATGCCCTTTTGGCACCACTATCCTCTCCCATTCTCTCCAGGTGACAGAGCCACCGGCGTCTGTTTAAAAAACGAATGTTGCAGGTACATGTATTCTGATTATTTGTTTGTTATTTTAATTAAATTGTGTGAAAAGTTTGTATATCTTTTAATGAATAAAAAAGAAAATTGTACTTTATACTAAATTATTCGAGGGAACAGATTAATCTATAAATAATAAGTAGAAAAACAAATGCGCACTAAAGTAACTCACGGAACCCTCTGAGCATTACTTATGCGTTTTCGACTTAATTTGCATATAAAGTGATAATGAAGGTAAGTGTTATCAGTTGTTACCTCGGTGTTTGTGCGCGTACCCGAAAATTACTAAGGTATAAAAGAAATTATGTGCTCCATGGATAAAGTAAGTCACGTTGAGAGTAAGAACAATCTGAATGATCTTTCAAAAATAACTATAAAGAATAAAACAAACAACAGGTATGAAATTCCATTTTTATGATTTTACTTTTCCCATACAATAAAGGTTTTATTTTAATGTTATCTAGACAAGTTTCTGTATAGATATGACGGCGCATAATTAGGATTTACAAGACACAACAAGATGACACGAGTGCGTTGTTTTTGTCAAAAACAAAGATACTTTGTTCGCCCCTCTAGCGTGAAGTGATTCATATCTAAAGTGATTCTGATGTAGTGAAATATACTGAAGAAAACTTTAATCCATTGTCTACAAAGTGTGTATAATTGAGTTCGATTCCCATCACCACGCCCACGATTCTCAGGATCAATTCTGATGAAGGCCTGCGCTTTCATATAAATATATTCTTTATTGTATACCAACAACATATTTTTATTATACATACAAAGTAGTTTAGTACATACAAAGTAGTTGAAGTTGTCCAATGCGGATTGGTGAGGTTACCAGTGTATAATTGTAGGGTTGTTGTTGAATAATCAATAAGAAAAAATTATTACAGATCTAATGACGACACAAAAAGCGGGAATGTTGCATATATACCATTTTTCTCATTGGTAAGTAAAAGGAAATAATTAAAATGTGAAAACGATTTATTCAGTTTTTAAAAATACACCTAAAGTAAAGATTTTTTAAATTTTGATAAAATGCTAAATCTTAAGTGTTAAGAAAATGTAATGTTTACAATATTTGATTACAACTATAACGTGCTAATGGCATCAGACGTTCAAAGCTTTTTGAAACAATGTCCTCATTCGATAAAGGTGTTCGACATGAAATGCATATTAATTTAAAATAGATAGAAAACTAAAGATTGAAGAAGAAGAAGAAGACATTTTAAAAGAAAACTACGAAACGCCTAAATGTATTTTTATGTCATTAACAAAGTACGATATTGTCAGTGATGGGTGGATGATTAGTATGCGTTTAAAACTGGTATATTTAGACATTATAATTATTTATCTGAAGCTTAATATTGAATTATAAATTATTTTATTGTTTCTATTATTATACTTCACACTGATTGTATTTTGATTGTATTATTAATCGACAATAATGATAGCTAAACTAATTGTAATTTGCTTATTTTGAACTAAAATATTCGTAAGCCATATAATGACAAAACTTTGTTTTGAACAAATAAATTTATGAAATTGAATCGAATACTTTTGGGTAACGTTGAAAATAGAAACATGTTTCTATTTTCACTTGAAAACATTAAATAAACTTAATTTCCAAATAAATTCTGTCCTTCATTTTCGTCCTAACAGTTGCCTACTTCACTACTATAATCTAACTTTATTTTAGAATTAAATCGATTTCGTGTTTTTAGTTTCGATTTGCAAGTATTATGGACAAAGTATACATATTTTTTGCACTACTCCTGTCTGTGGTTTGTGGCTGCAGCCTGCCGATCAGCACGCTCATTTTCTCCACTTTATTGCAAGCCATGGTAGACTACGGCAAATCGGTGGTTGCTGGAGCACCAGAAAACGAGGCATTCTTGCAGTCTGCTCGTAATTTCGCCATCTACAACTGTATCCTAGGAGTAGCTATTATAATTGTGTCTTACATCGCAACTGTACTAATGAACATTGCAGCGTATAATCAGGTAATATTATATAAACAAAAAGTAAAATTCATAAAAATCTTTATTTTTTCTAAATATTATAATGGATTCACGTTCAATTTCATAATTAGTAACGTATCACCGCTTCGGAAACAAATTGGCGTTCTGGGAATGAAGAAACGACGCAAGAAACTCTCTCATCCTTTTTTGCGCTCATTTTAAAATAACGTATTTTATATAAAGATAGATATTATATTTAGTACCAAACCGATTAATCGTTTTAGCAATCCACAATTTAATAATAAGTATAACTGCATAGTTTTTTTTTTAATAAACAGATCTGCTTAGTTCAAAGATAAGACTTGAACATTGGCCCAGGACTTTATCATACAATTGTTTACACTTGCCCTTAAAAGCTATCACGTATTTTATGAAGCCCGCTAGATTAACTGGTTTATAACTGGATTATTTACAAAATGTCCAGAATACAAGGGCTTACAAGCAGGTGATGAGGAGCATTGTAGTTTGACGATACGACAATAAGTCCGCCAGAAGTTGTAAAAAGTGTGATGAAATTACAAGTGTGATGAAAGTATAACGCGTCGAGATTCTGAGCCATTTTTTTGCTCCACTAGTCTTGTTTTGTCCAGCTTGCGTATTCTTTATTCGTCGAAAATATTAATTACATAATCATTCCTACAGGTATATAGAATACGTCAAAAATACTTAAAAGCAGCTCTAAATCAAGAATTCGCTTATTATGACGTGAACCAGATGGGAGATATTGCCGCAAAATTGACTAAGTGCGTACCTATTGAATCTAAATACAACAACACTGCTTGTGTTGTATTTTTGAATATAAATATGACTATTTTAGTCCACAAAGGAAATTCAAACTATTTATTTCTAGTAATAAATTTACTATACTTACGATGTTACAGTATTTATGCAAAATAAAAGTAGAAGAATTTTAACTTTTCCTCCGAAACTTAAATATCTTTTTTTTTCAACAGCGACCTAATGAAAGTGGAAGATGGTATTGGTGAAAAATTTGCTAACTTCGTATTTTTCCAAGCTTGTTTATTTAGTTCTGTGATAATGGCTCTCATCAAAGGATGGAAACTGGCGTTGCTGTGTTTAATTAGTTTTCCTATTACATTTATACCAGTCATATTGGCTGGTTTGGTAAGAATCTTCCTATTTTTATTAACTGTCGACATCTTTATATCACATTTCGATAAAGTAGAATTTGGACGTTAAAGTTTCTGTGTTTACGAAAAAAACATTTAACAGACCATATATTTATGTCCCACAGCTTTGTGCAAAGACACAAGAACGTAGTGATAGACTATAAGAAAAGTGTTAATGGACACATTCTTACAAACGTTATGAAAAAAGGAATGTTCTACGGCTGGGCACAGGGTATTCCAATTTCGAAAAGAACAGACACTAACCCACTAAGCTTATCCGAGGCGAGTTGGTGAGATACAAAAACTCGGGGTCTACTAAGACTATTCCCACATTGCGATAAATATAAGTATGACATTTATCGAATCCGCCATTGACTCGTAATGTGGTATCCTCGCCACTGAGTTAATTGGGTTGTTAATTGATGAACTTGGGTAATGAATTGATGAATAAACATTTTTTTCTTTTCTATCTGTTTAGGTGACGCTACTGGAATATGTTTTCTTATCTTCTGAGATAGCATTAACTGGCAACACTCAAATAACGTGCACTCATATATTTTAACTTTAATGTATATCTTAAACAAAAGATAATTTAGGCAAAAGAGTTTCATATATATCGTTTCTATGTTTACCTAAACGCTTATAGCACTTTAATAATATTAATAACAGTAATTTTAAATACTTACCATCTTACAAGAAAGTTCCTAAATAAGTTCTTAGCATCGCACTTGGCTTCGGCCCGTGCTTCTTTACCCCTCACAGAGGGGAGAATACAAAATGTATGGATAAAAACAATGATAATAATACAACCTGCCACTGAGGTTTATCTTCTAAGGTTTATCCATCCCTTGTCGTCACGCTGATCGCTTTCATATCCAGTCTTTAAAGCATTTTACAACATTAACGTTGTAATTCGTTAGCGTTTGTATTTTTTTTTCCATTACAGTCATTTCTCTATTTCTCCTCAGTGGTGGACGCGTAATTTCTTAGCTACGGACATACTTTAAACACAGTTAATACGCGTGAAGCTGCCTACGTACACGCATCACGCCAACACATTGTATATAGCTACCCAATTGTATGTGTAGGTTGGACGCTTCATGGATGGATAAAATTTTGTGAGTCGCGTCAGCAACATGCTGTAGTAATAGCAGCATATCTGTAGCTATCACCTTCACGTGTTTTATAATATTAGTGTTGTGTACATCTATACAAATAAAGTTTAATTTTTACGTGGAAAAATCTGTGTGTATACTTTGCGTTGTTCTTTATATTGTCTTTTAATTTGATTATTTCAATTGAATTGTCAGATCGTTATGCGGCATTACGGCAGTGAGTACTAAATATGTATAATATACTATATATAAAAATCGATGCAGTTTTTACACAATACTTAGATAAATTCCAATCAAATATTTTTATCTCATACTTCAGTTACCATAAACCTATTGTATCCTTCTTAGACTATAATGAATTGATTGAAAATAGAAACAATCTGAGTGTTGTTGAAATTAATGATCATAATAATACAAACACTGAAAATAATGTTGAAAATTAAATTCATGGAATATTATATAAGTACGAATGCTTAACTACGAATGTAAAAGTAATATAAATATATATATATATATATATATATATATATATATATATATATATATATATATATATATATATATATATATATATATATATATATATATATATATATATATATATATATATATTAGTTGTTATTTTCATTAATTTTTGGGTTGTACATTTCTCTAGTCCAGTTGACCTATTCGTGCTAATTGCTCCACCACTATAAAGCGTACTATAATGTTTTTTAAGAAATATGCATGTTGCAGAAATGCAGTTGCAAAAGATATGCAAATGCAAGAAGAATTAATTTAAAATGTTTACAGTTATCATCTCGATTATCGAAAAAAGAGGCGGAAGCTAGCAGTAAAGCTGGCGCCATAGCAGAAGAAGTCTTAAGCTCCATTCGAACTGTATATGCCTTCAGTGGACAAAAAAAGGAAGAAGAGAGATACGAAAAGTATCTTTTGCAGGCGAGCGCTATCAATATCTCGAAAGGTAAATGGAATGTTTCTAGTATTTGTAATCACAAAAAAGTGTCAAATTTAACAGTAATTTAAAAGATATATGTATATGCATTAGGTCGGGGCAAAAGTATTTTCGTATTGTACATACAAAAGAAAATATTGTTTTAGGTATAATTTTTTTATTTATTTCTAATATGTATGTGCCGGTTTGATCGATGACTTGTTGCCATCTTGTGGGTAGTGCTATGATCTCATTCCTGTAAAAATTTTGAGATTTTTGATTAAAAATATCTGACAAGTAGTGTTCAGTGTTCTTTTGAGGTTAGCTTTATGCTTCCTAAAGAGTTCTGCATTGACCGAAACAGGTGGAAATGTGATGGAGCAAGGTCTGGGCTATACGGAGGATGCATCAACACATCCCGGCCAAGCTCTCTCAATTTTTGCTGCGTGGCTATAAATGAGTTCGGTCTGGCGTTGTCATGGTTTCTCTCAGTGAGATCATGTGGTACCCAAATGTCAAGTTTTTTCTTGTACCCAGACTTTCGTAAATGGCATAAAACTGTTTTATGATCAACATCCAGTTCTTCAGCAATGTCGTAGCTACTAATATGTCGATCTTGCTCCACTTTCTTAAAGAACGAACCGAAACGTTCACACTAAAATTTCCAGACTTGAAATTCAACAAATTCCAGACTTGAAATTCAAAAAAATTTGACGTTCGTCGCATTTTTACCTTTTTTGTAATAAAACTTTAAAATGTACCGAATTTCTTCGTCACATACGTTCATTTTGCTCACTTGATAACAATTGAAATGGCGGGAACTAGTTTTTTTTTATTTATTGCATCTTCAGAATGTCACATTTAATATGGTATTAAAACCAGCCAATTACATTCAGTACAGCCAAAGAGGTTTGATTACTAATAATACATTCAAAATACGAAAATATTTTTGCCCCGACCTATTATGTCATGTATGTCTGTCAGTATCCATGTCGTTACTATTGTCCGCGATCTGACCACGTTGGTTCTTGCTGAAAACCAGCGACAGGTGCTCCAATAGAACGCCTGGCATATGGTGAGCAAGAACCGTTTTATGACACTTGTAGATTAAAATTATTTTTGTTTTGTTTATTTATATATTATAAATATAACAATATTATTAACACATTTCTCTCTTAATAACAATATTATTATTATAAAAAAAAATCTCTATAAAAATAATATTATTATTAGGGTTATTAATCCTTCATGGCGGGATAAACCAAGCACACGAAGGATTCTGCATCCAAGGAAAGGAACCTTCTCACGATCCTAGCCATGCACAATATGGTTGCTTTTTGAATTTTGAATTTAAGCCACTTACCCAAACCTAACTTGGACAGATGGGCGTCCAAATTTTTACCGATAAGTCCATTCAGAGAGACCACTATGGGTACAATGACAGTTGAATCAACGTGCCACATGGCCGTAATCTCATGTGCGAGGTCTATGTATTTTATTTGTTTATCTTTTTCCGCTTTAATATTATTATTTAATATTATTATAGTATAAATATTATATTATAAATATAACAATATTATTAAGGTTTTAATTTTAACATTTGTAAAAAAAATGTGTCATAAATAATGTTTTTTCTATTCTATTTATACGTTTTTTATAACGCTGTTCACATTTATTTTCATAAGTAGATAGTTTTTAGCAAAAAAATCTACGTCTATGGGCAGATTGATATTTAATAAATTAATACGTTAAAAAATACTTAAACGTATAATTTATTATATATAAAAAATGGCTCAGTTGGTAAGGATTACGCTTACAATCTTAGGTCATGAGTCCGTATTATTGTACTATTGAACTTTGTTCATATCATTATACTATTGATGTGGCTCATATTTTCCTAGCAAAAGCGTTATAACCTCACTTCGAATAGTTAACAAAAATCTAGTAATATCAAGACATTGTTAGTCTTTTAAAGCAGGTTCAACTACCGCGTTTGAATGTTTTTATGGTTCCCTAATCTACTCGCAAAATGTTGTGGATTATTGCCTATTATTCCAGAAATCGGTACCCGGCAATGTGTATATACACGGCTTTAAAAAATATATTGATAAAAATAATCCTAGTGTGGAGCTATAAGGTTTTTTTTTAAATTAATTTGATTTTAATTTCAGCTGTGTATAATGGATTGTCGATGGGATTTGTAAGTTTCTGTATGTTTGGCTCGTACGCTATGTCGTTTTGGTTTGGATACAAGCTGATGGTCGAGGAACCTGAGACCTATGACGTCAGCACTATGATCGCTGTAAGTTTATATGGTGTTATACACTTTCGTAATATTTGTATAATATGTAATAATGGGTGTGCTCAGTAGAGCGAGACAGTATTTTACATCTGGCCATTGCCTCCAACTGTACAAGGCACAAGTCAGGCTACACATGGAAAACTGTTCTAACCTTTGGGCCGGGGCTCCCCAGTATCAACTTCTTCCATTTGACTGCATTCAAAGTCGTGCGATTCGAATCGTCGATGAACAATATCTCAACGAACGGCTTGATTCTCTAGCGCTGCGGAGAGATGTCTCATCTCTCAGCATTTTTTACCGCTTCTATCATGGGGAATGCTCCGAGGATTTGTTTGGAATAATTCCCGCAGCCGAATTACACAACCGCACAACTCTCAGTAAAGGAAAATTTCATCCCCACTATCTGGATGAGTGGCGATCTACTACGGTGCGTTTCTCTCGTAACTTCTTTCCACGCACCACCAGTTTGTGGAACCAGCTACCCTCGGCGGTCTTATCGAACGGATATGACATTAGAACCTTCAAAAAACAAGCCTATACATACCTAAAAGGCTGGCAATGCTTCCGCGACTCCTGCGGTATCGCGGTTGTCTATGGGCGGCGTTGATTGCTTTCCATCAGGCGATACGCTTGCTGGTTTGCCCTCCTATCCCATACAAAAAAAAATTGGAGACTCAACTAATAATCAAATAAAAAAAGGCGGCAACCCATTTGGAATGCCTAGAGTGTTGCAGTTGTCTATGGGCGGCGTTGATTGCTTTCCATCAGGCGACACGTTAGCTCTTTTACCTCCCTATCACATAAAAAATATCTTTTTGAACAAAATAAAAATTTAAAAATAAATAAAAAAGTTTAAGTAAAAGTTCCTTTAACATAAATATCATCAACCAATGACAGTCTACTGCTGGACATAAGCCTCTCCCAATACGTGACACCTAGACCGATCTTCGGCTTCACGTATCCAATTTCTGCCGTCCGCCTAATAACAATATTTTTTACAACCCATGTACGTATGTTTAACTGTTATTCAAGGCCACTAGATCGTCGCTCCATCTCACATCTCACACTACGTTTGCCTAGACGCGATTTCCACCTTAGCGGTTGTCGGTCTCGGAGGACCGACGCAACCAAACGCGACCTGCTAAATCTCTTACTATTTACATCTAATTTATAGGTCTTCTTCGGTGTATTGATGGGTACAGAGCAATTCCATACGTCTACGATATTAATGGAGGTGTTTGGTGTCGCTCGTGGGGCTGCTGTACAAATATTCAACCTCATCGAACACGTTCCTACCATCGATCCGTTAACGAACCGTGGCATCACGCCAGCGCACGTCGAAGGAAACATTGAACTAAAAAACATTTTCTTTCACTACCCCTCAAGACCAGATGTGACAGTGAGTACCAAAATGGCAAGCAGACGTACTATATCCACCAAGTGCAAGGGACATGTATGACAAAGTTCAAAGAAACACGAGCGGCCGAGTTCCGGAGGCCCAACACCCTCCCCTCCTTCTCCCCCTCCCCCTCCCCCTCCCATTCCCACTCCTATAATGACACTTCCCTTAAAGGTGGGCAACGTTTACGCACTGCCTATGGCGCTGCGGATGTCTATGGGCGGCGTTGGTTGCTTTCCATCAGGTGACACGCCTGCTCGTTTGCCTTCCCATATCTATCCCATAAAAAAAACAACGTTTATTCTACGATTTTTTTAAATATTTTGTTTAACTTTAAAATCTATTAATAATAGAGGTGTGTCAACGTTGAACTCAACAGCTTGAATATCAATAACCTCTTTAAAATTAACAAAGATATTATTAATTTATTCATTCAATTATACTTAAATTATTTATTAGGGTAGGTAGGAACCTACCCTTATCAAGCCTTTCCTAGTACCACTGTATTCCGAACTGTATTTTATGTGTATGATTTTGTTTTTAAATAGTTACATGAACCGAAATGACCTTTTTGCAGTTGTATAATTGCATAAATAAAATTAGAAAATAGACCTCCTGATATTTTTTATTGCAGACCACACGATATGCAGACATAGAATTTATGAATTTATTTATTAACAAAATAAACAAAGAATTTTATTTAATTTAGAGTAGCAAAGTCTTCCAGAACGTCAAAATTTCAAAACATTTTCCCTCCTTCATCATATACTGTCATATTCCAAGAATTAATTTGATTGTCATTTTTGAATATTTATTCCGCAGGTTTTAAACGGTGTCAGTATGAATATTGAAAAAGGGCAATCGGTGGCTTTGGTTGGTCACTCCGGCAGCGGCAAATCGACAGTTATACAACTAATATCTCGATATTATGATGTTGTCGACGGCAGTGTGAGTTAATTTTTTTATGGAAATAATAAGCGGTAACTTGATAGTAAGAAACCACCGCTACCTATGTAGGTATGCATGTATGATCGCTTACCTTAAGGGGAGGATATGATTAAAATGATGGACGAAGGAAGTAATGGCAGGTGGAGATAATGGAAACGGGCAGAACATAGAGCCTTCAAATAACTACACTCACCGTACGTAACGCGGTAATATAGTAAAATATTACGACTTTACCGATATTTTGTGAGGGTACTTTCCCGCTCGAGTCGGTCCATTATAGTTAACTATGCCAATTCCCACTCTCTGTGCAAGCAATGTGTTACAAAGTTTTCTTCACGTATTAACATATAGATAAATAATTTTGTTTCTAAATTTGAATAAGATTAATAAGTATGTTTTCCTTTAGATTCCATTTACCTACATAAACTTCAACCAACAGCAACTTATACACAGACAATATTAAGATCGCGCTATGAAAATCACGCAGGGTTTAAAAAAATGAATTTTTAAAAAATCGTTTTTAAAAAATAAATGATCTATTTATTTTATTTCTATACTGGAACGGTAGGCTTGAATCAATATTAGGAAGATTATTTCGTGCAGTCTGTTCGTAAAGACCTATGCATTTTTCACAGCCCATATATGTCTCACTGCTGAGTACAGGCCTCGCGCCACCACGCTTGTCCAATGTAGATTTGCGGGGTTACCAGACTCAGATTAAATATCTGTAGGTCATACATATATTTATTCGGACTCCATGGGCGAGGGGCAGCGCCACTGAGCTAATTAGTCGTACGATCTATGCATTATTTACTTGTAATGTCACCATGATAATGTGTATATATTTTTTCTATATCTACGTATAAATGAGTTTACTCCTCCACACTCTCCTTAAGAATCCAACACCGCGCAATAAATGTAGATATTGTTTGGTTGTGTAGTAAATATTTCCTTTTTTTAAGTTCATTATTCATATCTTCCATTATATAATCGTATAAGTTTGTTAACTTTTGTAGCTTGATATCAAAGATGATTCGCTAATGAATGTTTATGTTCAGTTATGTGTGGATAGCAACGACGTGCGCGATCTGTCGGTACGGTGGCTGCGAGCTCAGATCGGGCTGGTGAGCCAGGAACCGTTACTGTTCAACACCACCGTACGAGAAAACATCCGATACGGTCGAGAGGATGCAACCGATGAGGAGATTGTAGCAGTTGCGAAGCAGGCCAACGCGCACCAATTCATTTTGAAGTTACCTAATGTTAGCTATTTCAAGAAATTACTACTTAATTAAATATGAAAGAAAAAAAGTGATCCTATTCTATGCCATGACTAAAACGAATTTTAAAAGTAAAATGGCGCATTTACAAACCAGTAGATATATTATAAAGAAATACTAATCTCGCACTGAATACGATAATTAATTGTCAAAATTTTAACACAATTCATTTAATTCTAACAACCAATTTAAATAAAATAATTGCTCTCAGGACTATGAGACACTGGTAGGCGAACGCGGTACTTTACTTTCTGGAGGTCAGAAGCAGAGGATAGCTATTGCACGGGCACTTATTCGCAATCCAAACATACTTCTGCTTGATGAAGCCACCAGCGCTCTTGATACAACTTCCGAAGCTATAGTACAGGAAGCCCTTGACAAGGTAACATGTCTTGACAGTGGCAATTAACTGATGGGCATAGGGGTGCGTCCCATATTACGTTTGTCAAGTCATACACGATTTCCACTCCAGCTCATTGTCACTTCAATTTGCCAAGCCGAAAAACGAAGTGGGTAGCGTTGCTTAACTGACGAATATCAAATCATAAGTAGGTATTCTAAATACAATATATAAAAAAAATCAAAAATACTTTTATAGCAAATACGTTTTTTGTCATGGATATGTACATACATATTATAAAATATGTCACTAGGCACAAAAAGGTCGTACTACAATTATCGTGGCACACAGACTGTCGACTATCCAGAATGTAGATATCATATACGTGTTCAAAAGTGGGAGAATAGTGGAGTCTGGAAACCATGACAGTTTGATGGATAAAAAGGGTCAATACTACGACATGGTAATGGTGCAGTCTTCTCCAGGTGACCAGGAAAAAACAGGTTAGATGTTAAGTTTTATTATTTATAGATCAAAGTCAGAGAGGCGCAGTGGATAAATAGGCACATCTTCTGTAGCTTGTTTATTTGATCAGTTTTATTATACGTTTCATCATGTGCGTGGACTTGATAATGTCCAAGCATTCCTCTAAAATTTCCTTTTCATATTGAATTTCAGAATTTGAAGAATTAAAGCCGTATCCTTCGTTATTAGTTTTTATGTGATGCTTAAAGAGCTTTTATGTGATAGAACTGTGGTTTAGAAAAATGTTTGACGAAAATCGTTCTCCGTAGACTTAATTTTCTTTTCGTTTCTCCCTTCCTTCACTATCTTACTTCCTCATCTTAACTCCTCACCCTTCTAATATCCAATATCTTTTCTAAAAGCAGGCGAAGCATCTGTAGCCTTAATGTTGCAAATGTCCATTACTTTGGCTATTTCATTTTGTTTATCTTGTTATTATTTTTTAAATAACTCTTTTTGCAAAAAAAAACAGAATGTTTTAATTGTTTTGAAGTCCAAGAATATTATAAGAAAAAAATTTAAATAAGGAAAGTAAAAATAGTCTTCCAATATAGCGAAGTAATGCCACAAGTTTTCTGAATACACTTCTGATTGTCTTCTGATTCTGACTTCTGATTATATTTTTTGTTATTATACGTTAATTTACTTCATAGTTTTAGATATAAAATGTGTTTTTTTATCTATTTAAGCGTACATTATAAGATATTCCTGATTTGAAAAACATTTATGAAATAAATAAATTCAATTTTATTAGATCATCTATTTAGACAAATTACAGATAAATCGCAAGTATTCGCCCGTAAAATGTCAGTAAAAAGTGAACCAGATGAAGATGAATGTGTAAATATAAAAAATGAAGTAAGTTATGACACTTATAATGTAAATTATAACTCTTTTATAGTAAGTCTGATTCTGACTAGTCTGTTAAATATTTATAAGGAAACGCAAGTAACGGCGGTGTCAGAAGAGGTGTCATTTTGGCGCGTGTTACGACTCAGTGCACCCGAATGGAAATCAGCCACAACAGCAAGCCTTTGCTCTTTACTACGTGGATTTGCATTACCACTGTTCGCAATAGTCCTTGGTGACTTTTTAGGGGTAATGTTTGACTTAATTTTATTATTTAATGTAACTGCACAAGAATGTCTTACGAAAATATATACGTGGTATTTAAATACTCAAATTTACCAATGACAGAATCATCAACATAGCCCTTCGAGTCTGCAAACTAAAGTAGCAATATGCTGGTGATAATGTTGGAATAAACTAGTACTGTATTGCACATCTTAGAAACATAGTGTGGGACGTTTTACGGCTAGATACAGTGACAATCTGCTCAAAACGACTAGTCGAGAATGTATTTGTTACGTGTAGTCGAAGATCGGACTAAGTAGAACGCCTTAGGATAATCAATGTCTAGCAAGCTGATTACTTCTTAAATTTGCAAAAAAATATTAGCAGTAATCAAAACACTCTTGTTGATTATCGTTTACTTGTTTTGTAAAATAGTTATCTGTTATCTGTATAAAATAGACGACCGATTGGCTCAGTGGTGGGGCCCTCCTCTCGCGGAGTTAATGGTCGCGGGTTCGATTCCCGCATCGGAATAAATATTTATATGGATTTATAAATGTTTATTCCGAGTCTAAACCCCCCAATCCGCATTTCCTTTCCTGCCCCTTCCTTTCTTCTCTATCTTTTCCCACGAGTCCTGATTCTCACGAGGGCGAAAAGCGACCAATGACGAGCCGTTTCGCTGCGATGAATGACAGCGAATGGAGCTCTGTGGTCTCTGCCAACCCCTGCGGGGGATAGGCGTGAATATATATATATATATATATATATATATATATATATATATATATATATATATATATATATATATATATATATATATATATATATATATATATATATAAAATATCTGTTATAAATTGTTGTATGTTCCATATTTAAATAAATTGTGAACCCCGATGATGCAATAGAAACAGTAATGTTTACGTACTCTGTAAATAACGATGACATAGATTCACCGGATTCGGAAAGGTTTCACCGGATTTCGTTAATTAATTTACAAATGAAAATATATAATTATTGCCCTCATTTTAAACTATAATATTCATCATCAATATTATAATAATTTATATATATCATATTATATATTTATTTTGTGTTACCAGATGCTTTCCAATCCAAACACTGATGAAGTGAGGGCTAAAGTGATAACCTACGCTATTACATTTGTGGTAATAGGCGTAATAACAGGAGTTTTTGATTTCCTAATGGTAAGTAGATACACTTTATATTTTACAATATAACAAAAACAGAAACTTTTATAGCAAGACCCATGTTTTTTAAATTAATTATTTAGTAATTGTGGGACATTGGCAGCAGGCGAATTCTCAGAACTTATAATTCACAGTATTGTTAGAAAGTTATTCTCAAAGGGGGAGGAATTGAACTGGATAGTCATATATAATATAAGAAACGGCAAAAAAAAGTCCTCTTTTTACTATTTTTTCCATTCTTTTTACAATGCCGTAATATGTATGAATTTCACGTTAAAGATAGTTTCATGAATAACCAGGAAAACTTACGGTTATGTATGATTAAATAATAATCAAGTTACAAGTGTGAGAGAAAAAAATAAAAACAATAACACAAAATATGAATATGGCATATAGGCTTTTCCCGCCAACTTACATCAGTCATGTTTTTATTTCAGTTTCATAATCATATATTATTATTAGTTATATTGTGTGGTGTATTACAAAATATAGTTCGATTAAGGCGTATAAGTGAAGTGATATGAAATAAATGCATGTACTATGACTTTTTAAGTTGACTGAAAAAGTCCAAGAAGGCTTTGGTAGAATAGACACCATTTTATCAATACGTAACGTCATAAGTTAACTAGTTATATTTCAAGAGATTTGATGTTTTCGTATTTTACTTGACCCTGGCATAATTTAATAGTTTTAACTAATCGTCATCAAAGAAAATAAAACAGGCAGATAAAGAAGAGTTTGCTGCAGTTACATTCTATGGATTGAAAATATAAATAAATTTCAATTATATTTTAGGTATATTTCTACGGCATCGCTGGAGAGTACCTCACAACACGCCTGCGTATGTTAATGTTTAAAAACTTGCTGCAGCAAGAAATCTCGTACTTTGACAATAAATCAAACTCTACTGGTGCTCTCTGCGCCCGACTGTCTGGTGAAGCGGCTGCCGTGCAAGGTGTAAGTAAATTAAATTAATTGCTGAAGAAAATAGTGAGAACACCGTACACACTTCAAATATCTTATAAGAAACTTATTTTTTATGATCGTTCTCTATGCATTCGAGCAGCGTTTATTTGATTGCGATGAAAGTACTTATAGTAATTGTTGATACTTGCGTGACAGTTTTCGATATATTATTAACGTCAACATCCACCCACGCAACTTTGGTCTTTAATTTTGTACTCTTTGATGGCAATTAGATATAACCAAATATTATATTATGCCAGTGTCAAGTGAAATATACTAATATTAAATATCGTGGAATGTACTAGTTAACTTCTCACTGATATGAACTTTTTCAGTCAACTTAAAAAGTCATAATATACGCATTTTATTAATATCTCTTCAGTTATACGCCTTAATCGAACGCAAAATACGCCACCACAATTAAACAATATAACTGATAATAATATAAAATTATAGAAATAAAATAAAAACACAACGTCTCTATAAGTTGGCAGAAAAAGTCTCGTTAAAACTTGTGAAGATTGTTTTCCATAACAAAGTTTGCTATGGACATTGATAATCAAAGGAACGGTTAATCGCTCACTGAAAAATGAATGTAATCCGGGAAAGCTGTATACGATAGCTAATAATAGTATGTTAGCATCATGAAATGCGAAATTACTGTGCCAGATTTAGCTTTTTCTTTTTTTTGTTGCTTATTGCCATGGATTATAATATTTACACATAGTCGCCTCGTATGACACCTATCAGAAGAAGTAAAGAAAGATAACCTTATTCTATTTCGGGAACATCACGAAAAATATACTTTATATTGTATACCACACAGAAATAAATAATATAATTGTGTGGTCGAAATGTGTTTATTCTGAGTAGATTAGTCCTTGTCATTTGTATATTTATAATGAGACTCGAAATACAGAGAATCCTACTGTTTTATTTTAATTATTACATATATCAAAATAAATATGATCTACATGTCTGTTCTTTGCTTTCTATTGCTAAATTTGTTAAGAAAGGCCAGGTCAAAAGGTTGTATGAAGAGAATAATGATTGTGGATGAAGCGAAGAAAGTGTGCCGGGATCGTTGCAGATGATTTGTGGTCTCAGCCTACCGCTACGGGAAGCGGGCGTGACGATATGTATGTGTGTACCGTAATGTATGCCTTATTAAACATTGTTCTAATATATGTATGTTAATCAACTTTGGAGTTTAAATTATGTAAAATAAAATACATCACATGGATCAAATGAAATATTATTGATTTAGGAATTATTCATTTGTAATGTACAGGGAATGCTCGTAAATTTTTTGTCCTAATTTTCCTTTTACCTTAAATAAACTAGGAACGAATAACATTTTTAATGCGACCACGATCCAAACTCTTTCCCTCTCTTCACCCTGATCTGCGCTATTTGCTTCTCTCTATAAACTACTAATAAATATTAATAAAGCTGAAAAGCAAAACAAAAACGGAAATTACAGCTTTTATTTTGATCACGTGAATGCTTGGTGATGTGACGCTCTTTAATAGAATAATCACGTATAAAATCTATCATCACAGACTGGTTTGGCTGTGGATTATCTGATTAAGGGAATTAATATTTTTATGGCGCTTCTTGTGGGAAACCATAGGCTTGGCTTGGCTAGGAAAGCATAAGCATAGCATGGAAATAGTTCCAGTAGTGCACTGCCGTAAGCTGTTGATGATGATAATGTTGAAGATAATATCTGCCTTCCTAAGAATTGGTGGGTGTATAAATTACTATTACTTTCCATTTTGGTTCTTTCGCAGGCAACAGGACAAAGAATCGGCACAGTGCTGCATGCAGTGGGAACGTTTTTATTTTCAATAATTGTCTCTGTATACTACCAGTGGCAAGTGGGCTTAGTGTCTTTAAGCTGCATACCAGTGATGGCTGTCCTTCTATATAAAGAAGCTAAGATGCTCAGTGATGATTCTCATGGATCGACAAAGGCAATAGAAGATAGCTCAAAGGTACAACACATAGTTCAAATAAATAATGTTGTATTTCCTCAGAAAGCGCATTAAAATATATAGTATAAGAATCATAGAAGTTATCTACAATTGACATAAAATAAGTTAATAATGTAATGCAATATATTTTCTGTCTTTATATTTTTATAAATAAATAGAATAACAAAGAAGTGTAATGAGAAATTACACAAAATAAATTTAATAATATCGTCGGTCTAATTATTAGATAACTTCGGAAGAGGAATTAAAATTTAAAAACCGAAAAACACACAAAATAAATCTTATAACACAATATATCGTCGTCCTAATTATAAGAATTCAACTTTTTTTATAGCAAAGCAAGCAAACAAGGTAAATTGTTCCCCATTTCCAGAGTTCGTGGAAATATGGAATGAATAAAATATGAAATCGTCAGTCTTCATATGCAAATTTTACAGGAATAATAAAAACTTTTTTCTTTTTTTTAAAAAAAAAACGAATTCTGATTCTTAGGCCGATTATATTATTATATATACTATTCGATCGTTCCTAATAGTAGTTTAAAATAATGTTATGAGTAATTTTAAACGCATGTAATTAATGTAATAATTTTAATTGTTTTAGCTAGCGGTAGAAGTTGTTACTAATGTACGCACGGTAGCGTCTTTAGGCAGAGAAGAAACTTTTCTCAAAGAATACGCTAAGCAACTATTGCCTGCTGTAAACAAAGCGAAACGAGACGCCCATTGGCGCGGTTTGGTGTTTGGTTTCTCGAGAGGAATTTATAGCTTCATTTACACAACCGCTCTGTACTACGGGAGCATATTAATGCTCTACAATCAAGTAGATTATTCTCATGTTCTAAAGTAAGCAATGTTGGTATTTTTAACGTACAATATTTATTAAATTTGTGTGTTGTACTCATCATACAATAGGACTACACAATTATTTTGCATATCCTACGAGGCGTCTATGGAAACATATACCAGTCGATGATAATAGTTTCTGCCTGAATACTAAAAAGTAAACTAAAAATAAAAATGCTATTTTTATATTGTTTTTTATTTTTGTATTTAAAAGACGATATAGAGGAAATCACTAAAGTCACTGACATAGCCTTTCGAATTAGCAAACTAAAGTGGCAATGGGCTGGTCATGTTTGTCGGAGATCCGACAATCGTTGGAGCAAACGAGTGCTGGAGTGGAGACCACGTCTCGGTAAATGTAGTGTGGGATGCCCCCCGGCTAGATGGTGCAACGATCTGCGCAGGGCGGCTGGCAGAAACTGGATACGTGTAGCCGAAGATCGGGCTAGGTGGCGCTCCATGGGGGAGGCCTATGTCAGCAGTGGACTGCTGCAGGCTGTTGATGATGATGATGATGATAGAGGAAATCCACTTTTTCCTCGTACATCGAACCGCAGAGATCTTGTAACTTTATTTGATTCATATGCACAATGTTTTAACTTATACTTTTTATATATTAATACACTTTTTATTCTCTGTTATATAATATTATATTCTTCTGTCATTATTTACATATATATTTGCTTTATTATATTGTCTTCGTATTTACCTACTACCTTAAAATTATTTACACTCCAAGTAAATTTCGTTCTGCCATTTCAGAGTAGAACTACCTCCTTCAATATATGGTCGCATAATCTCAAGACGTGTTTTCGTTTGATCTTAGATAAGGACTTTAAACAATTATAGAAGCATTTCACTCGTTCAACTAAATATACAACGCAGAGTACAAGAAGCACTATTTTATTTCTCAGGTCAGCCGAAGCTTTAATTATAGGCGTCATGTTTACAGCACAAGCTTTTGCTTTCGCGCCTAACTTTCAGAAGGGGATAAGTGCAGCAGGTCGGATTATGGTCATTCTTAATAAACAGTCTAAAATCACTGATCCTGAAAAACCAACCGTTGAAAACTTTGTAAGTAATGGAATTAAATATAATACATATGTCTTGTTAAAATTTGCTGATATTTAAAAATAACCTACGGCAGAAACCTTCGCAATTCCACTTCGCCAAGGAGATTACTAAAGGAATACGCTCGCTCTTGAATAAAAGCTGTTTCCCAAAGCCCTTTTCAAAAAGCTGTCCTTTCTGTAGCATCAGAACAAACATGATGGATATAACTCTCGAATCACGAATATCTGTTCTTCTTGTCTAAATTTGTCGACATTTCGCGTCATGAGTTCTACGTATGCACGAGAACCAAGTACATTTCCTTTATAATCAATAAATATGCGATTCATTCCAGTCCAGCAAAACGCCCAATGAAAGTACGTTGCTCGTGGTCATCCACCGAGGAAACAAGTCGCTATCATTACATGGCTATTGCTAGAATGAAAAATGTACTGACCAATTGCCGTATAATTATTCTCTTCAAATAAAACTATATATGTATCCAATATTATCAATATATTTCTTGATCACACATATACATATATATGTATATCACAACTTATTATTCATTTGTACACGGAAGGGCGAGATGTTCTAAAACTTCTATCTATATATGTTCTCTGTCAATGGATCAAATCATAATCCATCATCCGAAAAAAAAACTATTATTTCTTCATATTTCAAATTTTAAAATTACATTTGGTAGAGGCAGGCTGCAGACGAATACTTTGTCAAGAATAGCATATTATTTGTCTGTAGCATGAACGTTCCGGTTCGTCCCGGGAAGTACCACACACCCGCAGGAAACCGGCGTCTGAGTGGTAGCTTAGCTACCGCAGTTTGTCCGATGAGCGGTTGAGTTCCGTAGCAAAATATATATTACATCGATACCAATATGAGTACCCCTATTTAATGCGACATAATTTTAAAAACATCGATTAAAATAAAAAAAACTGAAAATATTATTTGGCGTTTTCCGTAATACCGATATTCAAAAATCGGTAGACAAAACGTTAAACATATGATTTCCTTTTTATATTACAGAAAGGAAGTGGAAATTCATCTCTGAATAAAATCGCCTTTAAGTACCAAACTCGTCCTATGGTCCAAGTACTCAAGGATTTATCACTTGAAATTCCACGAGGCAAAACAATAGCGTTAGTGGGCGCTAGTGGATGTGGAAAGAGCACTGTAATTCAACTTCTTCAGCGATATTACGATCCCGACAGTGGCACTGTGGTGTGTTGTGTCTGTTTTATGATATATTTTCATTTAT
This sequence comes from Baronia brevicornis, assembly GCA_031353405.1. Taxonomy (NCBI): domain Eukaryota; kingdom Metazoa; phylum Arthropoda; class Insecta; order Lepidoptera; family Papilionidae; genus Baronia; species Baronia brevicornis. Next base: position 231,450 of record JASFAT010002864.1, read on the forward strand.
TTTATTTAGTTTGTCAACGTATAAAACTCTACATACTTCTTCTTCTTCTTGCTTTGTTGCTACAACCTGGTGTGGATCTTGCCCTCTTCCGCAATTCCTCTCCAGCCATATATATTCAGTATTACTCGATTACTATTACTCGACTCTATACAGGTTCACTATCAAGTAGCCATGAGCATACGGTACAGACCGAGGCGTCGTCAATGTTTCACATCTACCAAGCCAATTATTTCATTTAAAAGAAGATGTCTTGCTAAGGGCTTATGCTCGCTAGTTTATTATAAAAAAGATATTTAATTAAAAGTTATTTTAAGATTATTAATGGAGTCAGGCGTTACTTTACGGAAATCCATCAGTATGTGGACAGTCAAAAGTTTTACTTAGCTAAGATCCGCGACAAGCAAAACAATAACAGAAAATTAATAATGTGTGTTTTTCTGACTTACTTTTGACTGTCCACATAAAAGTTATTTTTTTAATAATACTTGTAGATGTTTCATATAGCATTTCAATTACAGACACAAGACGGGATACCGCTTCCACAACTTCGACTAGCAGACCTGAGGCAAACTATAGGTTTTGTCCAGCAGGAACCAATATTATTCGACCGAACCATAGCTGAGAATATAGCCTACGGTGATAACACTAGAAATCACAGCATGGAGGAAATAATCGAAGTTGCGAAACAGGCTAACATCCACAACTTCATTGCGTCGTTACCCATGGTAATAAAAAACATAGATCACAGAATACAACAAGACATATACTAAGAAATATTCATTGGCGAAATTACCGCTTTCGGAGTCAATGGTCGCGGGTTCAATTTCCGCATTGGGATTAATTATTTATTCCAAGTCTAGACGTCATACCAATCCGCCTTGGACAAACGTGGTGGTTGATGTCCATTCCTCCAGGATTGGGAAGGTCCCGTGCCTAGCACCGGGATATATATGGACAGTTCATATATGTATATACGAAAATTAAGTACAATATATCGTGTACAGGTTTCTAAATCTGGACTGTGTGTTTTAATAGCACCTATGTATGGAATTCTTATTTAAGGCTATGAGTGCTAAAGCTAAGTTAACTGCTAGACCGCAAGACTATTATATAAAAAGAATAGAAAAGTTTGGTAAAAAGAGTAAAATCAGGTTTTTAATACATCTCTATCATTATCAAGGACAATATGCCATCTTTCCGTTTAAATTATGTAAATTTTCAAATTTCGAGTTGCCTCCTTTAATCTTCCTTAGGAATGAATATTTCATTTATAGTTATTATTGAATTCTTCATATATATGAATAAATGATAGTCAAACAAGCACTATCGGATGAATACTAATGGTGTGGTATTTGCCACAGTTTGATCTTTGCCATCGAAATTTTGGATAAATAAAATTGTGATTCCTTAATTTTTTCCCTAATAAACGTTGCTGTGTGAGAATGTGTATTGCCATGTCGCAATATAACACATTTTATACTGACTAAAGAATTATTCAATATAGCCAACATCTTAATTTATTGATACATATTCAATAGTTCTGAATTTTTTTTCACTGCCCATATATGACCCATTGCTGGACATGGGCCTCTTCTTTTCTGGAAGAACGGACGCTAACCCACCACGCTTATCCACGCGGATTAGCGTTGTAACCAGATTTGGAATAAACATCTGTAGGCCATACATATATTATAACCGCGACCATTAACTCCGTAAGCGGCAGTCCCGCCACTGAATCAATGGTCGTTCTATCTGTCAATTTTATAACACCCCTTTAAATTGGATTTGTCACAGGGTTACGATACAAACATAGGTTCAAGAGGTACACAGTTATCGGGAGGACAGAAACAGAGGGTGGCCATAGCGCGAGCACTCATTCGGCGACCGAAGATGCTGATCCTAGACGAGGCCACCAGCGCTTTGGACACCGAAAGTGAAAAGGTAAGAAATAGGGATACCCTATGCCCAGCAGCAAAACATACATAATTTGAGTTGTAAAAAGAATACAAATTTATCAAAAATGGCCAATAATAAACAGTCGAAAGATACTTCAAACACCAAAAACCCAAAATTACTAACGACGCATTCTCACGTACCCGGTCGGTTTTCACCCCCCTAGACTTTAGGGCCTAGAGGACTAATAGAGATCATAGCTTCATAATTTCAGTCCTCCCCTACACGTTAAAAGTAGCGTCATGACAAAAATAAAATCAACATACACGCCCGTGTACACTCCGACAAGGCGTTAGGCCAAAGTGGAACCTGCGGTTTCCCCAAATCATCATTCTGCTCAGCATTCGATGAAGCTGTTGAAGCCAATAGGCTACCAGCATAAACCTCTTCAAATCAAATAAACTAACGGCGCTTGGAAATAAAGTAGATTAATTGAAAATGAATTAAAAAAGACCATCATGGCTGTTAAAACTTCTAAAATACCTACTTGTTAACCTTCCCAAATCAGCTTAAAATAGTGTTAGGCTACTATAGTTAGTTGACATAAATAGTGCAATGGTAAGATAAATCAAGAAGCAAGCCTACATGTTTCTCAATTTTCATTAACGATTTCGCAATGCCTCTGGTTTTTCACATGGCTATAGGCGGCGTTGATTGTTTTCCATCAGGCTAGACGCTTGCTCGATTGATTTCCTATTCCGTTAAAAATACTAACCTGCATCTTGTAAATATTAATGATTTAACTGGTATGGATTTATCGATATGTACTTCTATTCTTGTATTTTTAAAATTAATTTAACATCTTTGTTCGCGCAGGTTGTTCAAGAGGCACTCGATGCGGCAAAGGCTGGTCGCACGTGCGTGATAATTGCGCACCGCTTGAGCACGGTGCGTGATGCTGATTGCATATGTGTGCTTCAGAATGGCCAGGTCGCTGAGCAAGGCACACATGCTCAGCTTATTAACTTGCAGGGACTTTACTACAACCTCAATAGGCGACGAAACTTATAATGTGACAAAACAGTTTTACAATAGTTTCTGTAAATAGTATTTTATTGGATCTTTTTCATTTTTTGTTACGATTTCAAGATAAAAAAAATAAAATAAAAATTTAAACCTATCGCATTCTGTCAAATTGACCAGTGATTAAAATAAATATCGATTTTTATATTTATCTAGATATAGGTTGATTTATATCTGAATGTAAATATATAAAATGAAAAGCTTTTACTATTTTTCTTATATAATGAACCAAGCTTAACATTATGTATACCTAAAATTATAAAGAACAAACCAACCTAATGCGAAAATGTCAATTTTGTAGGTTAATGTATTTTGTAAAAAATATCCACGTCATCGTCTGGTAGAACCACATACTAGATAACGGTCATGTAGAACGTTAATGTCATTTTAATGATACGATAATTACTTCTCTTCTAAAAACAATGACGAAACAAATTGTAGGTAAAAATTTTTTGGTAATATATACTCCTTTGCAAAAAAATGGCACCTTACAGTCATTGGCTTTTCTATGTATAATATAAATATTTTAGTAAGTGCGGGTTCTACATTTTGACAAAGGATTCCTGTTATATACTTTTGCCTATTTAGTGAGCCATGTTCAATTAATACTATCTCGGTAAGATAGCTGGAAGTTACGTCCGCCCAAAACATATAACAGATCTAACAGATCCTCCACGACAAGGGGTGATTTCTTCAAAACACACGTTAACATAGCGTTCCCCTGGTCTTCGTAACACTCGCCGACGTCTGTCCTCACCATGCAAATAAATTCAAGAGCACGCTACTCTAATTACGTAGTGTCCAAGATAGGCAATTTATAGCGAATCTCAATCGAGTAATCGGATGCTCACGGAGTAACTTGGGGACCCGTGGTCGTCGACTGCGTCTCCTTACAGTCCAAGCCTAACTTGTGCTCATAGTACCTCTACAATGTTTCTTTTGAGGTATGTAACTATATTTGCGGTTCTTCAGCGCCTGAGTCAGTAAAACATCGATCGTCTCGTGGTTGTGTGCAACATTTTCTCCAGAATTTTGCCTTCTCTGGACGGAACCTGTCTCTTGGTATTGAGTCCAGGTTCTTTGGACGGTTGAACAACTCACGTTTAACCGCTGTGAGACCTAACATTGGGTACACCCCTCTTGCAGCAGTGCTATGATTTTACTAGCTCTTTTAGCTTTTTCTGCCATTACAAAAGACACAAATATATCTCTTTTAATCACAATAAGGCAGGATGATGCGCCAAACATAAATTATTCCACTAAAAATAACAAAAAGTTAGTTTTAGCTGCCTGATAACCTTCTAACAACAAACCACCGAAAAGTAAGTAAAAAGTCACAAATTAAAAAGGGATTATTTTTTAAAAAAGTAAAGGATTTGGAATTAATTTTTTTATACCCAGACTTTTTATTAAGTACCAGTAACATAGTTTGGCTATTAAAACGTCTCTAGAATTAAATTATTTCCAATAATATAGAAAAATCAAAACCACCCGTTTTTTTATTACTAATTACTAATTTTAATATTAATTTATTAATAAATATTTAATTATTAATGAATTTGACTTTTTCATTTAATTTACAGTTAAAACTATTCACTGTGTATTACTTACAGCACACTTTTCTTTACACAGCCCATATATGTCCCAATGTTGAACACGGGTCTCCCCATTTTGGAGAAACGGACTTAGGGTTTAATCCCTACCACTACTACACTTGTCCAATGCGGATTGGCGGGGTGTCCGATGTGGGGATCTAACCCGCGACCATTGACTCATGAGCAGGGGTTACTAGGCTATTTGATCGTCGGCACACTTATTTAGGCAAAAATAAATTTTTAAAAACCATCATCAATCAATACTTAGTGGTTGGTATATTAAAGATGTTGCCGTAATCTTTTATGACGTAATTTTTAATGGAATAGCTAGGCAAACGAGCAACTGTATCGCCAGATGGAAAGTTATCAACCTTCAGACATCCGCAGAGCCATAGGCACTGAAGAAGCGTTGCCAGCCTTTAATAAATGTGTAGGCTTGATTTCCCAAACTCCATGACTGAAGAGAGGATTAGGGAATTGCAGAATGGCTTTTTTTCTCAGGTATACGTTGTTGTCTAAGTTGTTTGCTCCAATTCAAGTCACTTTGTACGACACCCACAGAAAGAAATGGGACGGCTCTTAACCTGAAATCACATATGAAAGAAAAAAATTTACGCACGCCCGATAATGGGGCATCGGTTAAATACGAATGAAGATCAACGTGAAGACATAGGTGCTCGTTCAGCAATTGGGACATCTAGACTTTAATAAATTTGTATTACACAAAATATACGTAATTAAATCTATCTGTAAAACTTTCATAAAACTTATATTTTAAGAAACTACTTGAAAGATGTGAAAAATGGCCGAATATGATGAGACTTCCATCGTTCCTGGTGTGTTTCGAAATTAAGAAGAAGCCACTGTAGCCAAGTTTTCATCTTCATTGTTTTTCTAGTCCACAATTTTATTCAGCAAAATCGTTCCAATAGAATAAAGGCCTAAGGGACAATAACGCAACTCCATACCAACGAAAAAAGATTGTTAAAACATATCATAACAAGATTAAAATCAATAATAAAACATATATAATATTAAAATGCATTAATATTAATTCTATTTTATTATTATATACATATAGTACAATAAAATATGTATATATTTATTTTATTACCTAAAGGTCTCGTGAACATTAATGTTCAAAATTATCTATTTGATAACTCATATCGTAGATAGTCGAAGAGTGACGGGGAAGGTGCGCGAACGTCATGTAATATACATTAAATTATTGTACAATATTAAAAATCATCCATCAATGTGCTTACCTACCTATATGTGATTTTACGAAGGAGAATATTAATGTGCCGCATTTGTCACCATGGAAAATAATAAGAATGGATTAAGTTTTAATAACAACAGAAAAAAATATAAAGTCAATGATTTATCGAATGTGCAGTTTACAAAAAATGATTTGGGTAGTGAAAGCGATAAGTAAGTACTCACATATTCAACATTAATTTTCATAATTTAGTGTTAGTATTTTTGTTTGACTGAACTTGATCGATACACTTGCCTTGACAATGTATGTATTCCGTGTGTGTGTTTTTCGGACCTTCCCTAGACAGCTATAAAAATCACAATTAACCACAAAGAGGTTTAATATAATTTCAAACAAAATTGTACTCGAGTTGTCTAAAAACTTTCATTCATCATACATTTACAACTGTGTGTCTAGTACACAATCCGTTCAGTCTGTTTTAGGAAGCTCTTCTGCATAAACTGCATGTTTAAATTTTTGTTGGGTTTTCTTTGCGTCATCACAAAAAAGGTTAAGTATTTGAGTGGTTTTAACCGCCTTTAATACTTATACTGGCTTCATTTATCTAAAGATATACAAAAAGCCTTTACATTTTTTAAAATCCGTGAATAGTAAATGTTATGAACGACTGAACTTGAGAACGAAGTTGTATTAGACAATTTTTAAAGTTTTTTTTATATGTTCACCTAGACATATTAGATCTCCTACCTACTTACATTCTAGTAAACTATGCCCCATACTTTTTCGTATTGTATAAATACGTTTTAGCTTTAATTGTTAGTATCACATCGTCTATTTACTCTATGTATTAAGAAATTATTTGAAATAGAGACAATCAATAGATTTCATTCTCGTATTTAACTTATTTTTTATATGATAAAAATAATAACAATTAAAATGTGTAGAAATCGGACTGGGCAAAATTTATGTTTAGTTTGAAGCTCATCCAAAGAGTCTTAGTAATAGCCTTATTGTTAATTTATAGTACTTGACTATTAAAGTAACATAAATGGTTTGTTTTTAGTTTATTTTCAATAACCTAAAACGAAGCATCTTATTCATGACTCATATAGTCGTGTGCCCGATGCAATTACTTTTTTGAAGACCACCAATGTTTAATGTTTAAATTATTAGTATAGTATATCCCTATTTACTTTTCTACTAAGCTAATGATGCTGTAGTCAGGAAAATACAGTTCAAGTCAATGTCCAATGGTAGAAACGAACCCACGACCTTGGATCGCAAGCACCATTCTTACCCATTGATCTATTGTTTCTTGAAGTACTTCTTCCAATAAAGCACATGGTTAGAACTATAATATAACTCGAACTACTAATTGCGATGGATACTGTAGAGTGCCACCCGTACTGCTTACGGCGACACACGGGATCTTTATGAGGTTTTTATCTTCGATAATTACATATATAAACCCCCTAAACTCCAAGTAAAATTAATTTATTTTTTATTCACTGTACAGTTATATCTATATTCATACTTTATCAATATTATTTACTTGTACAAGGAAAGGCGATATGTTATATCCAAGACGTTACTTGATCGAATCTTATTGTTTTCATTAAACAATTACTTTTTTTATTTCAAATTTTAAATTACGAATTTAAAAAGAAGTAATGTAATGTAAAAGGTTTTATTAATTCAAATAAAAAGTTTTAATAAATTAGTGATACATTTATCAATGTATCACTACAGTACTGAGATTAAAACTTATTTATAGTATTGAAATACATATCGATGCAAAATATCGAAAACGTAGTAAACCGCAATATATATATATATATATATATATATATATATATATATATATATATATATATATATATATATATATATATATATATATATATATATACACTTATTTAATCACATTCTTTTACAAGATACGTACAAATTGATGTCAAAAGAGATTAATTTACGAAAATAGATAACAAGCAATGTACATCAGACGCTAATCACGTGTAAATGACAACAGCAATAAACGAATGTTCGACATATTTACTGGTAATACCAGCTTTAACGTTATCGAAATTATTTTCCTTGTACACATTTTCAATGCATTTCGTTGGCCTTCCTTTACAAATTTAATTTAAAAATAATAAAATAATAATATTAGAAATATTAGATAGAATTAGAGAAAAAGTGAAAAAATTAGAGTAGTCAAACACTTCGATTGTAGATCGAATGCTGTACGACAATTTCGCTGAGAAGGGCAACTTACAGTATTTCATCACATTTAGTCACTTCGGACGAGATTATAGTCCTTTATAGGACTAGACTAAGATTCCTTGTATAATGTGTATAATGGATACCTAACTATGTATGTTTCATGACAACATTTATACGAAACATTTATAATAAATTTAAAAATATGCAAAATTAAACTAAAAGCGAATTTCCTGACTTTAAAATGTAGTGTGTTTTTAATTATATTCTAATATTATTAATAATTATGTTTAGCGGTTCATCAAAATGTTCAATCATTATAATTAGATGAAATTAACGTCATTACATTAGAAGTACCGTTATATATTCGATAGTGTGCTAATTAACCAATCAAGGTTATGTAAAATAATGATATTATAGGCAATATCAATATAGGCAATTGTTACCACGGCTTCAGCCAAAATGGAAGAAGTTAATTTTAGTTTTTTATAGGCTTAGGAATTTATAACATTCTTTTCCTTATTCTCTTCTTATAGTTGTCCCAAAAATGTTACACAATCTTTTTCTTCATTTTTGATGACAACCAGTTACAACTATTATGCCAGTGTAAAGTAAAATATGTTAACATGAAATCTTTTCAACCTATCAGGTTACGTCTTAATAGTAATATGGTGGCCAATTTACCAAAACCTTCTATGGACTTTTACAGTCAACTTAAAAAGTTACGATACACGGATTTATTTCATATAACTTCACTTATACGCCTTCTTCAACGAACTATATTGTTTTAATACACCACCACAATTAAACAATATAACTAAGATTATAAAAATAATTATAAATATAATTAATATAATATTATAAAAACAAAATAAAAACACAACGTCACTGATGTAAGTTGACGGGAAGAGTCCAACATGTTACGCAGTCATACAACTGTTAGATTGATTTTTGAAGGGAATGTCAAAGACTATGAGCTAAGTTTTCAAAAGAAACTGTCATTTGTATAAGTGTAGCCCAATTAATATGAGATGTCGATGTTTAAAATGCATCTGAATCATTTCATGAATTCCAACACATCTTTGACATATGGAAATTATTAAAAAGTAAATTCGACAAATATGACATTTCAAACTTTATAAACAATATATTTTGACTAACGTTTAATCTTCTTTCAGACCCTCTGAACCGGAATCACACACAGATGTGCTGCCAAGTATATCATTTTTCACATTAGTAAGTTATTACTCTATAATTCAATAATGATTACCGTTACTATATAAGTTATTATTTTAATAAAAGCTTTATAATATTTCCTCTTTATTTATAATAAAATTTTAATCTTTAAATTTTTGCAGTTCAGATTCGCTAGCATCAAAGATAAGCTATTCATATTCGGCGGTATAGTATGTTCAATCATAAGTGGTTGCACAACTCCACTAAACGCACTTCTATTTGCTTCACTATTACAAAGTATGGTGGACTATGGCATCTCAGTTATAATAGGAGTACCAGAGAACGACGAATTCCTTAGAGCTGTAGGTTTATTTGCTTTGTACAACTCTATAGTAGGGATAATTCTCGTAGTCATGTCCTATGCAGCTACAGTATTGATGAATATGTCAGCATATAATCTGGTACGTAATAAATGCTTTTATCTAAGCTTGTACCTCCGATCATATTGTTGGTCATATTACCTACTGTTATCTATGTTTTAATATCAGGTATACACGATACGTCAGGAATATCTCAAAGCAGCTTTAAATCAGGACTTTGCATATTTTGACGCGCACCAAACAGGTGATTTCGCTTCAAAGATGACCGAGTAAGTACAAACATTATTTCTGAGCATTTGAAAGATTAAACGGAAGTCTGTTAAAGTAATTATTTGGAGCCGTCAATCCGCTTATATGTTTATGATTGGGTAAGGGTTGCATTGTTGACGATCTTGAAATGAATTTAGGACAAATGAAAGTATTTTAAAAAGTCTCGTTAATATATCCTCCATCGTTAACAGAAAGACGTATAAAGTCACAAACCTTTTTAATAACTGCGATATTTTCATTTACAGTGATGTTGTTAAATTAGAGGAGGGTATTGGAGAAAAACTTGGAACATTCATTTACTACCAAGCATCCTTCGTCAGTTCTATTACGATGGCGCTCATCAAAGGATGGAAACTAGCGCTATTATGTCTGATCACGTTCCCCGTAACATTACTTTTAGTTGGCATTACGGGATTGGTAAGATTTTATTATTTTATATATGTATATCGGGAGCCTGCGACAGTCCACTGCTGGAAGTACACCTCCCCTAAGACGCACCACATAGCACTTACTTTGCCTTTACGCATCCAGTTTCTGCCAGCTGCCATGCGCAAGTCGTAGCTATCGTATAGTCGGGAATTCATCCCACACGTTTGCCAAACCGCGGTCACCATTCCAGCATTCATCTTCTCCAACGATCGTCGGTTTTCAAACATACGCTCCACTTTGATACACCTAAAGCTGTCTACCTAAACATTATATGAATGATATTTTAATATTTCCTTTAGCTCTAACCGTAAGGTACAGAGGATAAAGCCGTGAATCGAAGCGTTATGTTTAGTGAACCATACTTGTACTCGTAAGCCATTTTTTCTGGGTCAAAGTCCTATTACAAAGAAAACTATGAACAAAATTATTTATTTCGATAGAAGAAAAATAAAAGAATATGGGGTAGTATAATAGCAGAAGTCCGTCAGAGAGCCAAAGTTACCCGCATTTCTATGTACGTACATAATTCTCCTAATTAGCAAATTGAAGTGGCAATGGTCTGGTCACGTTTGTTGGAGAACCGATAATCACTGGACGAGTAGGAACAGAAGACAAGTGCTGGAGTAGACCCGACCGCGTCTTGGTACGACGATCTGCGCAGGACGGCCGCCTGAAACTGGATGCGTGAAGTCGGGCTAGTTGGTGCTTTTCGGGGGAGGCCAATATCAAACAGTGGAATGCCACAGACTGTTGACGATGATAATAATGATATTGTATGTTCATTTTGATAGATAGCATCTCGACTTTCGAAAAAAGAAGCCGTATCGTCTGGTAAAGCGGGAACGGTAGCTGAAGAAGTAATCTCTTCGGTAAAAACCGTCTACGCATTCAGTGGGCAAGAGAAAGAATTGGAAAGATATCAGAGTCACCTCGACGAATCGAGGAGAATTAACATAAGAAAAGGTGAGTTTAGGTTTCTTGAAAATTTTATAATAAACCAATATTTAACTTATTATATATATAAATTAAATAAATTTAAACGGTAATAGTTCAATCGATAAATCTTCCATTGGACTATTGATGTGAACAATTTCCCTAGCACAAGAATTAATAGTTCAGTTGGAATGGTTAGTGAGAATTCTAGCAATATTATATTATAGATACTGCCAGTCTTCTCAAAAAAAAAAAAGAAAGCTATAACTCTCAACAATCCCCAAAATATCATTTAAAAGGTTAAATTAATAGTATAGCTTACAAACCGACACCCATTGAAATAGACAAGTGCTGGCATGGAAACCGCGTGGCGACAAACGTAGTTTATGACCCTCGGCTAGACGAAGTGAGTACACGTGGATTGGATGCGTAGCCGAAGATCGGCCTGAGTAGCACGCACTGGAAGAGACTTACGTATCGCAAAGGAATACTTTAGGCTGACGACGACGACCACGATTAACATGGGCAGTTTGAAAGATGAAACAAGGGAGGGTCACCAGTAGTCGCCACGCGAGACAGACGGATTGGTGAGCGTAGAAGAACTCCTTGCCTGTAACCATTTATATATAACTATTTACATAGCCTTGGTTTTAGGATGATTCAGCGATCAACTAATATAAATGAGGTTGAATTCATGTGCCAAGATGGATTTGTACTTAATTGCTCATATCGTCAGCCCCTTACGTGTGGCTGTAAGGAGCTGACGAAGCGAATGACTTAGTGGCGAAATGTTCGCTTTCTGGACCACGGAACTAATTCGATTCCAGCGTTGGGATAAATACTTTTATTGCCCACTGATATTTTTCTGAGTACTGATCTGAATCTGAGTTTTTGTCTCATTTAGGTCGTCATTATGTAAAAAAATCCCGTCCATTTCAATGTACTATCACATTCGCCTCATATTACAAACACGGTCAGAAATAAGGTAGTTCTATTCTATGCTTTTTTCTTTAACAACTTTTTTGTTGCAGGTTTTTTCACCGGAGTGTCGATGGGTTTCCTCTTTTTTTGCATTTTTTGCTCGTACGCTCTATCCTTTTGGTTTGGATATAGACTCATGGTCGAGGAGCCGGAAAACTACGACGTTAACACGATGATAGCGGTAAACCAGAAGCGTTGCGATAGTTAAAAATACATTAATATATTTTTCGACCACTATGTCGTTACTTAAATTGAAATTGTACACTGACAACCACAACTTGACAACTAGAGTCTTTGCAACATCCTCGGAAGGACTCGCAAGCATGAATCTGCAATTTGCGGACTAGGGACAATAATCATGACGATGAAGGCTCTTCTTCACACTTGAAACCTCGTTGAAATGATAGACGAGGTAGTAGTAACAATTCAGAAGCTCTTCATATGAGGTCTAAAATTGAACTTAAGCGCCTATTGGAGAGATACTGACAACTCTACCCATGCTCGATTCACACGAGACGATATCTACGAGAACAAATATTTTTCCCAATATTTTAATTATTTACACTACCGGCTTTGGGTTCGCATCATCTAAAATATAAATTAACTAATAACTTTATTTCATCATATTATTATCATAAACTCTAGCTCAAATTAGGCCACCACTAAACGTAGACCTTTATCAAGACCCCAGAGGTCTAGTATTTTAGCATATTAGTCCGAGAAACAGACCGACAGTCAAAAATTGTATTTTTGAGTTTATGGGTCGTGCAAACTTCTTTAATCGGTCCCTCATTACTGAGGTTCGTGATCACTAGAACCTCTCAAACGGACAATCTTTCTCTATCGGTTCCGGTGCAAAAAGAGTTGCTTTTTACCACCACCACCTGCTGAAATTTGGAAAAGAATGTGGTTTCTTTCACTTGATGTTGACCATCTTTTTGGCAACCGCCCTCGCAATTTCTTCGCTTCGCTATTACAAACAACGACCAGCTTTTCTAGGTTATCATTTAAACACTTATTTTATTTTTAAATAACCACTTTTCAGGTATTTTTCGGAGTTTTAATGGGATCCGCCAATTTTGGAATATCGTCAACATTGATGGAGGTATTCGGAATAGCCCGCGGTGCCGGCGCGCAAATCTTCAATCTGATCGACAATGTGCCTACCATCAACCCCCTATTGAATCGGGGAGAGGTTCCAGAAACTATCGATGGAAATATTGAATTAAGAAATGTTCATTTCCACTATCCTTCTCGACCGAATGTGCCCGTAAGTGCTACAATTAGACAAATACTATTTATTTTTATTTTTTATTCATTATTATTTTGAGACTTTGCCCTGTAAAGGTGCAACAGCCGTATCATAACCCAATCTTAAATTTAATACTTACACAGATATAAATAGATACACATATTTTCGTCATTGTACACTAGTAACAGAATAATTTTATTTTATTCTATTAATTATATGTATACAACATTAATTGTAATATATAATATACCAATAAATAATAAAATATACATATAAAAAAATCATAACTTTATATAAATATAGGATGAGAATACATTATAAATCAATAAGTAAATAAATAGTTATAATGATTAATAAAGTTTTTATTATTTATTTAGTTTTGGCAGCATCAGAAATTAGTTTCGCAAGAAAGTTTAAAAACGCACACACATTTCTTGTACATGTAAATAATTATTTAAAAATATATAATAACAAGAAGCTTTACTTTTTAAAATTTTCTTTTAAGTTGTCAAACAGGAAGCAAATACATATGTGATTCATGTGTTGCTTATTTGTAATGAGTAAGTTTTTACTAATGTCATTATTATTATATCATCAATTTTTATCGATAACAAAATATTACGATTATTTATCTCTAGCTAATGCGTATTATTGTTCTCATACGTACTCGAACTGAAGTTTTTCAAATGCTAACTTAAAATCGCGAATAAGCTTACTGAATACATTCCTTACTCACTACGGAACCTCTTGTGCACAGGTTTTGAAAGGTGTGAATATAAGCGTAAAACGGGGCCAGTCGGTGGGTTTGGTGGGACACTCCGGCTGCGGCAAGTCCACAATAATACAGCTCGTATCCCGATACTACGACACAATCGACGGTAGTGTAAGTAATATGTCAGTTTTATGAAAGCGCTAAGAAATCGGGTAAACATATCACTTGATGGTAAGTAACCATCGTCGTCCTCGAACACCGCATATAATACTGAAATTTATCTTAAAACACAAATAACTAAAACTTGAATACCGTATTATTTATTCAGGTTACAATTTCATTAAATATGATGCGCTGATGTTATATTTGATGAAGTACTAATTATATGATTGGTAGATCGCACAGAGTTTAGTTAGTGAACAGATTATCTGAGATATCTTATATCCTGAGCTATATATAATATATATATATATATATATATATATATATATATATATATATATATATATATATATATATATATATATATATATATATATATATATATATATATACATATATATATATATATATATATATATATATATATATATATATATATATATATATAACCCCAAGTTAACCCCTTGAACTAGAATAACAATTATTGGTCATTTTTTTCTTTAAAGACATGGTGTAATCGAATGAACTATCAAAATATGTTTAGTCAGTAGTACTTATTTGTAAACAAACAGCCAAACCACGTACCTTATGTGTAACTGTCTATCTGTCTAGATATTAAAGAGATATAAAAAGATATCTTTCTCACAAAGCGCATGCGTACAATCCTCATTCGACAGTATAATTTAATCGCTAACTACTAGTACCTACTTTCAATCTATTTCACTTGTCTCCATGTACGTTACAAATAAATATTAGTTGAGAGATAAACTTTATCCACAAATTGATAACATTACAAATAAGCTTTAATTCTAAAATGTTGTCAATCTGTTGCCTATCGGATTTATGAGTCACGTCGCTTAAATAAGCGACATGACTTTTATAAATCCGATTATGTATAAAAACGGATAATCTCTCATTTTTACCTCAAATATATTTTTTGTATTCCCAAAATAATAATTGTATTATAAAAATCTATGTAACTATGAAAGAAAATGTATTTTTTGTTGTTCTCGTAAAAATTTTCACATTATGGATTTACAAATGGTGATAATTGCCGACCGACAATATGTAGACTTGTTTTTTGTAGGTTCCAATGACGTATCGAAAATACCGCTGAAGACGATAATCACCTGTAGGCCATACATTTATATATCGTGTTCCTCCGTCTCTCCCATATGCGTTGTTCGCGCAGTAGTTGATACAAATAGAAAAAGACTTATGGGACACTTGTATAATTAGGAAATCACACATGTGATAAAAAATTATAGTCATTAAACTGCTGCACTATTTCATTAGTACCGATTTTATATTTCTACTCAGCAGTTTTTGAATATGGCCACCAAACATATTAAAAATGACATGATATCTCTTATTAGGTACACATTGACGGCAAGAATGTGCGGGATCTATCAATACGTTGGCTCCGAGCACAAATCGGTCTGGTGGGACAAGAGCCTGTTCTGTTCAACACTACCGTCAGGCAAAACATTCGATACGGACGAGAGGGTGCAACCGATGCCGACATCGAGGCGGCTGCAAAGCAAGCCAACGCACACCAATTCATCATGAAACTACCAAATGTACGTACAAACTGATTTGACCCACTAGAGTTTATCATAAAGTTAAGTACTTCATTTTAATCTATTACTAAGTCTTCCATTATACAAGATACTATTATTATTTCTATTTTATACCATTTTGTCTCCTCAGCCTCAAGCCGGTTTCAATACTGATTACGGGGCCGAGCCGAGAAAATTAGCATGAAATATCTAGGTTGCAATATTATCTAATATATTGGGAGATGTATCATCTTTTACAATTTGCAAAAAATTAACTAACAATGGGGCATGTGTTTAGGATTGAGGTTTTTTATTAGCTTTAGTTTTTATTATTATTATTATTATTATTGTTGTTATTTTGTTATGATATATATTAAATATTTTATATATTATGCTTTTACATGATGATTAAAGTTTACATGATGCAATTTTGTTTTGTTTATACACACAATGTTTACATACAATGTGTAAACTAAATATAAACGAAAGTATATATTCTGTACCATAGGGCTACGACACACTGGTGGGTGAGCGTGGCGCAACTCTCTCCGGTGGACAGAAGCAGAGGATTGCCATCGCTAGAGCACTTGTCCGGAATCCACGCATCCTTTTACTCGACGAAGCGACCAGCGCTCTCGATACATCTTCAGAAGCTAAAGTGCAGGCAGCACTTGATAAGGTTATAAAAATATGTATCTTCTCCTATATGTTTTATCTGCGATGTAGGCTCCCGATATAGTATGATAAATAGGGTGGCCATTCTTTCCCTACTTGTAAGATTACGGCAATTGACGGGCTTTAGTGTCTACTTGAGTAATGAAAACCAATTTGCGATTCCCAATCCGTATGCTAAGCGTGGGAATTACGACAATCTCTATCTCGTCTATCTTGGGAGAAAATATTGTCGAGCAGTGTCGACAATATTTTCGAGAGCAAGTCGACTGTTACGGCTGTATTGATTGGTTAACCTTTTTCACAGTCCATGAATGTCCAGCTGCCAGGCAAGAGGCATCCGCGTTTCTGGACGAATGAACATTAACTCACCATGCTTGTCGAATGTGGATTGAAAAGACTTTTAGACTCAGCACCAACACTTGTAGGCCATGCATATATATATCCCGATGCGAAAATCAAACTGGGAACCACTGACAGCCGAAATTTCGCTACTGAGCCACTTCAGTCGTTTCTGTATAAACATTATTCTAACTATTCAAACGGCACTACTCTTTTGCAGTTACAAAATAATTAAGTACCTTGAAAATATTGATGAGGTTTTTAATCTCTAGAAGAGATAAACTATACCACAATGTATCGGACATATTTTATTTTCAAAACATTTGAAGACTCTAGGCAAATATAAATGTAAAATATTTAAAGAATTATTAAAAATTAATTATCATGGCTAAAAGATAAGTAAAAAATATATTGAAAAGTTAATAATGAACAATATATGTTTCAGGCTCAGGAAGGAAGGACAACTATCGTCGTGGCTCATAGACTTTCTACCATAAGAAATGTTGACGTCATCTACGTGTTTAAAAAGGGGCAGATTATAGAACATGGAAATCACGAAGAACTTATGAAATTGAAAGGTCACTACTACGATATGGTTATGATACAATCGTCGCCGGAGAAAAACGAGAGCGCTGGTAAGATTTGAATATGTTAGAAGCAGCAATACAAGCCACGCTGCAGACGAATATTTTGTCAAGAATGGCATATCATTTGTCTGTAGCATGAATGGGCAGGCTCGCCCGGGGAAGTACCATATAAATACCGGGGTAGCTTAGCTGCCGCGCTTCGTGTGGTGAGCAGTTAAGTTCTGGAAGCCCAAACTCCCTTCCATAATGACACTTTCTTTAAAGGCCGGCAACGATTCTGCACTGTCTATGGCGCTGCGGATGTCTATAGGCGGCGTTGATTGCTTTCTATCAAGTGACACGCCTGCTCATTTGCCTTTCTATCCCATAATATTACAAGAACTCTTTTATGGACTAGATAGGCAAACGTGCAGCCACGTCATCTGATGGTAAGCAACCAGCGAACCAGCGAAATGCACCACGGATGTAATGTCTACCTTAGGATAAGTTATTAATTATAGAATGATTTAGAATAAGTTATGAGGTTATATTAGGATGTTATTAATTATACAAATATTTTGTCAAGAATGGCATATTATTTGTCTGTAGCATGAATGGGCCACCTCGCCCGGGGAAGTACCACACTCCCGCAGAAAACCGGTGTCTGAGCGGTAGCTTGTCTGCCGCGCTTCGTACGGTGAGCGGTCTGAGTTCCGGAGGCCCAACACCCTCCCCGTTCAACTCCCACTCCGATTCCCACTCCCACTCCGATTCCCACTCCCACTCCGATTCTCACTCCCACTCCGATTACCACTCCCATTCCCATAATTTCACTTTCCTTTAAGGTCGGCAACGCTTCCGCACTGCCTATGGCATTGCAGGTGTCTATGGCCGGCGTTGGTTACTTTCCATCAGATGACACGCCTGCTCGTTTGCCTTCCTATGCCATAAAAAGAAATATAGAAGGCATTGACTTCTCACTTCCTATTCGAATTTTGAACAGATTGTATATTGCATTAATCATATTTTTATCAATAACATAATATATTTTTCTATTGGCAGAAAATATGACAGATGCGTTAGCACGAAAAGAATCCGAAATCATCCACGAAGAAGATGAAGACGAAATTGTTAAGACTACAGAAGTAAGATACTTTAGTCTTTTACTTTGTATACTAACGTGATAAAAATATTTTTAACCATTCATCATTTTCCAGGACAATGTAGACGAGAAAAAATCAGAAAAAACAACATTTTGGCAAGTAATACGGCTTAACTCACCCGAATGGCGGTCTATTACGGCAGCAAGTGTATGTTCCGTAATAAGTGGTTTTGGCATGCCTCTGCTTGCTGTTATTCTTGGAGATTTTATCGGAGTAAGAAATCTTTCCGTAATATTTAACAAATATTTTCGAAGATCGTACTTTTTACTATTAATTCATACGATTTATGAATTAATAGAATTGATTATATATAAAAATTCATAAAGTTGTGCCTTTTAGGTTCTCTCCAATCCTAATGCAGATGAAGTAATAGCCGAAGTACGAAGGTTTGCGCTTATATTTGTGGGTATAGGCGTCTTTACAGGAATATCTTCTTTTATAACGGTAACCCTAATATATCTTTTGTTATAATACTGATTGATGATGTGTGATTTTCTTTTGATATAAAATTTTATAAATTTTTTTTCTTCATAGGTATTCATGTATGCATTAGCCGGAGAATATCTAACTGCTCGCTTAAGATCCATGATGTTTGCTCATATACTGACTCAGGAAATCGCCTTTTTTGATGACAGAAATAATTCAACTGGAGCTCTGTGTGCTCGTCTGTCTGGTGAGGCGGCTACTGTACAAGGGGTAATTTCAATATCTTAAAAAATAGATTAAAAATAAAAAAGATAATAAGTACAAAAGCGAAGCACTTACATTCAGAATGCATGTATGCTACTTTCAAATTCTACTCTTTACCTTTGTATATAAATGAAAACTTATAATTGGCTTTATTTTAATACTTTATATTTGTTTGTTTTAGTTAAATAAATTAAGTTTAAAATTAACCTAAAGAAAATATTAATAATTCATGGTAAATAATTTGTGCTTAATTTTAGGCAACTGGACAAAGAATTGGTACTGTGCTACAAGCAATAGGAACCTTTAGCTTTGCTCTGGTTCTTTCATTGGTCTACGAGTGGAGAGTGGGTTTGGTCGCTTTAACCTTTGTGCCGTTAATATCAGCTGTATTGTATAAACAAGGCAGAATGATTACAGCCGAAAGTTTTGGCACTGCACAAACAATGGAAGCAAGTTCAAAGGTAAATAATCTCCTTAGTAGTACGTAAGTATGGTCTATTGATGGTGGTAGAGCTATATTCCACGAATGGGGCAACTCGACCGGTGGGAGGAACCACACCCTTATAAAATATCGGGGTCAATTGGCAGCATTTTTCTTTTACCGTTTTGAACAGTGAGTGCAGGGATCCGGAGGCCCAACTCAATTCCCTTTATTTCCTATTTTCCCTTCCATAAATCACATCTTTGCCCTAAGGCTAAGTATCTACCAATAGGCTTACCATACGTCCCGGTTTGACCGGGATAGTCCCGGTTTGAGATCCCAGTCCCAGCGTCCCGGTCAAACTTGAACAGCCCCGACACCCCAACCAATCGTTCGGGGGGCGCGGGGCCCGCCGCGAAATTTTATATTCACATTTATTAATTGAAAACATATTAATAAATGTGAATATAAAAATATATTCACATTTATTAATATGTTTTCAATTCATAATAATTTTGATTGCATTTCAAATATGAAAAACACAAATTAAGCGAAAAGCAAAATGAAAATGAGCCTCTTTCTCGTCTGCGTCCCAGTTTGGCTCTTCGTAATTATGGTAAGCCTATCTACCAAGCCTTTAGTATTGCGGATGTTCATAATCGACGGTGGTTCCGTACTGTCTAATAAGTGACCCGCTATAAGGTTGTAAAGCAGATAGGAATTAAACCATGTGGAATGCTCAAATGATACTTTATTAATACTATGTATATGCAATTTATAGACAGGCTTATATTCTACCTGTTTGCATATTATACACTAAACCAGTTACTCGTTTGGCTAGATGGTAGAACGGGCTAATTTCCGCAACGCATCAACATGTGCCTATTTTGCTAGCTGAATGGATAGTTGTTATTCCATCTATCCCAGCTCTTTGAAGAACTGAAGCAGCCTTTTCAGCTAGGCTACAGGATTCACGATGGACCCAGTTGCGGCCAGGTTTCTTTCAGGCCCGGTAGTTGGCTACGCTTCTGCACTGAGGCACGATATAAGCAGCCGTTTCCTTTTTCTCTGTGCAGAAACTGCACAATGGAGTACAGGGCCGTCTTAAGCATATTCCGCGCCGCGGAGCGAGTAATCAGCCCGCGCCACTGCTGTTGTAAAAAAACTCAATATAATTTTAATCTTTTATTTATTAATTTCTTAAAACTCTGTAATTTACAAAAAAATGCACAAACAAAAATCAACATTTTAATATATACTCGTATTAATATTATATATTTCAATAAAATTTCCAATTTCTAGCATTCGGCGCCCCCCTAGAACCCCGTGCCCGGGTGCGGCTGCTCTTCTTGAACCCCCGGGTAAAGCATAAATAGATGAATGTTAAATGGACCATGTCCAGTTATTACGCTGGTTATCATGCGTTTTTGCGTGGCAATGAGGCCACCGTTTACCACAATACTTCCATAAAAAATAAATATTTGATTTAGTTGATGTATTTTAACACTGTAATTATCTTTCTGTACTTTTATTAATTGACAGTTAGCTGTCGAGGCAGTAGCAAATGTTCGAACACTTGCATCCCTAGGAAGAGAGGAAACTTTTCTCAAAGAGTACGCTCGTCAACTTTTACCGGCAGTACATGACGCTAAGCGTTCCTCACACTGGCGCGGTATCGTATTTGGACTGTCGAGAGGTCTTTTTAATTTCGTATACGCCGCAGCTATGTATTATGGTGGGACACTGATGGTGTATGACCAAGTCGACTATTCAGTCGTTTTAAAGTAAGTTTAAATACATTTTCTTCTATATATATATATATATATATATATATACACATAAAATACTTAAGTTGCCAAGAAAATTCGAAACATTTTCTCCGTTCAATTTCCAGATCTGCTCAAGCACTATTAATGGGAGCATCTTCAGCAGCTCAGGCCTTTGCTTTTGCGCCAAATTTCCAAAAGGGAATTCAAGCAGCAGGGCGTATAATTGTTCTCCTAGACAAAAAGTCAAAAATTATAGATCCTGATCAGCCTGCCAATGAAAACTTTGTAAGTTTTGACAATATTTTATATGTATGAATTACTTTACAAAATATAATTGCTTCATTTTTAACCATAGCATGATTTTCTGCAAGACATTATAAAGCAGCAATACCCAATTGATAGGGATTGCGCTTACGATCTTAGGTCGTGAATTCGTTTGTAGGTACTAGTGGACTATTGGTGTAGAACCATATTTTCGTATCACAACCATTATTAACCTAGTTAGAATGAATTATAATAATTCTATTAATATACAAACATTACTTGTCTTCTTTTTTAAAATGTCACGATTTGTGTAACATTACTAATACATCGACAAGACATAATGATAATATTAAAAGCCAATCTGAAACAAACGTTCTGCTAAAACAAAGAAATATATTAAAGAACGCCTAGGAATAAAAAAAATATTTCCAATTGAAGGAAATATAGCGCGAATGTGATTAAGAATTGTCTTTGCAATAGTTTAACTTTTAATTAGTGCAACAAAAGAACAGACAAGTAAAGTTACATGGACAAATTCGTATGCACCGCGCACAAATAAAACAAAAAGATAAATGGGTGCGTTCCATTAACACTAACAAAAAGGATATAATCCTTCGTGTTAGTGTGTTAGAAAGCATATTGTACAGTAATTTGTATTCGTTTTTTTTTGTTTCATCTTCGTGTTAATTAATTTTATAACCGTCTTTATCAAACTTTCCTTTCTACAAGCATAGTTTCATTTACATTTTGCAGAAAGGTACAGGGGAAGCCAGTCTACAACATGTTGACTTTAGGTATCCCACTCGATCGACTATTCGAATACTAAAAAACTTCAATCTGGAAATAGAAAGAGGAAAGACCTTTGCCCTAGTGGGTGCAAGTGGATGCGGAAAGAGTACTGTAATCCAACTTTTACAGAGATATTACGATCCAGATCACGGCATAGTGGTAAGTGCATATGAATAACTATCTCATATAGTTCATAAGGGGAATATGTTTTACGGTTTAAGAAGTTTTTTTAAAGGATATAAGATAAATATAAGATAGCTAAAATAGAATTCAATATGAAAAAAAGAACTGAAGACAAAACAAAAATATTAAAGGTAGATAAAAATAAATGCAAATGCGACTTCAACAACAAAGAATTAATAGGAACTTATTATATATGAAAATAAATTGCTATATGATAATGATCATTAAAATAATCATCTTTGATATAAATAAGTATAAATGTAAAATAATTAAAAAGCAGAAAAAAGATATGAAGTGGAGTTTCACAAATTATCAGTGTGTTAATATTTTCTTGTATAATTATACTCTGTTAAAGATTACATTTTTCTTGCCTATTTAAGTCCGCGGTACCAATTAATTAATGCTAGCTTGTCTTGTAATTATTTTCCTAAATATTAATCGTGTATGTTTATTTCTTTATCTTTTAGAAGACATATATTGATTTTATACATTTGTGACAGGGTCGTTAATATCTCTTTGTGAATTGTAGCTTTCAGAGTTAGCTAAAATAAGGTTAAATTTTCGATGTTATTTCAGGCCCTAGACGGCATACCATTGACAAAACTGCGACTTAAAGACGCAAGACATGGCATTGGTTTCGTTCAACAAGAGCCCATATTGTTTGACCGAACGATTGGGGAAAATATTGCTTACGGTGACAACTCACGTAAACCTAATATGGATGAAATAATGGCAGCAGCTAAACAGGCTAATATTCACAATTTCATTGTGTCATTGCCTATGGTAAGAAAAACTATATGATTGATGTAATTAGATAGTAAATATTATATCTCTCAACTAATCGTGTTACACATACATATAGGTAGGGTCCCAGGGTTGTCCATATAACTTTATTATATATATATACATATAATTATATTAGAAATAAGGGGTGAAAGGCTTGTGACCTGAGATACAGGCTCACCCCTAGTTCAGGTAAGCCCGTCACATATGTATTATTTTCTTTTTTTTATTTTTTTTTATATATTCACGCCTAACCCCTGCAGGGGTTGGCAGAAACCACAGAGCTCCATCCGCTGCCATTCATCGCAGCGAAACGGCTCGTCATTGGTCGCTTTTCGCCCTCGTGAGAATCAGGACGTGACGGGTGTCGAACCACGTCGCCGTCATTTTCGACAAATTAGGAAAATTAAATTCGTCTTAGTGAATCTCACGAGCCGCAAGGGAGAATGCAGGTCAGCCCCAGCAGAGCCCTGCATGCTGAGGTAAGGCACCATAGTCCCCGGGGGAGCCCGACACCGGGACGGTCGGCACGCTTACGACTAGGCTCGCCCCTAGGCCACGCATCCATTGGCACGGCAGACCGTGGATTGGCGGAGAGGAAGGGAAAGGATAGAGAAGAAAGGAAGGGACAGGAAAGGAAATGCGGATTGGGGTTACCAGACTCGGAATAAACATTTATAAATCCATATAAATATTTATTCCGATGCGGGAATCGAACCCGCGACCATCGACTCCGCGGGCGTAGGGCCCCGCCACTGAGCCAATCGGTCGGTTATTTTCTCTCTATATTGTAACCTATATATGTAAATTTGTGGTGTTGAAATAAATGATTATTAATATAAAAATAATTTTAGAGCACCTTAGCACGAAGATTACCTTACTTACCTGACTCATTAGGTTCAAATATCCATCGCAACTAAAATTTGTTTCATAAAGAAATCCTAGTTTCTGTATCTGCATTCGAATTCCTCACCAATGATATAGAAATTTCTTCTTTTCGCGGTAAACATTTTTTATTTTTCTGAAAATCTTGTGATCCATTTACTCTGAGAACTTCAACACTCAGCTTTTGTACATCACATCTTAGATAAATGATCATAACTCGGTAAAACAATAGCCTCATCACCCTTTAACTTTTCCTTGGTTATTTATCGAGTGCTGCAGATAATAATTATATGATATATAATTATCTAATTAATTTTTATATTGTTATATTTCTCAATAAACAATAACCTAGACACGTTCTGATCTAACAATACTATTTGCTGATCGTATCGTTTCACAGGGGTACGATACAAACATAGGTTCAAAAGGAACACAATTATCGGGAGGACAGAAACAGAGGGTGGCCATAGCGCGAGCACTCATACGGCGACCGAAGATGCTGCTCCTAGACGAAGCTACCAGCGCTTTGGACACCGAAAGTGAAAAGGTTAGTTAAATATTTTAAAAAGTGCAAAAAAGAGCCATTTGTAATTTATAAAATAGATCTCATTTTAAAATAAATGTATTTTATGTACCGCTTTTACAATGGGGAGTGCTCCAAGGAATTGTTTGGAATAATTCCTGCCGCTGAATTCCACAACCGCACAAATATCCAGTACAATGAGCTTCTCTCGAAACATTCTTCCACGCATCCTCCTTGTGGAGCCAGCTACCTTCAGCGGTATTTTCGAACCGATTTGATATTGGCACCTTCAGGAAACAAACCTACAAATATCTTAAAGGTCAGCAACGCTTCCGTGATCCCTGTGGTGTCGCGGATGTCTATGGGCGGCGTTGATTGCTTTCCATCAGGCGAAACGATTGCTCGTTAGCCTTCCTATCCCATTAAAATATATAAAGAATGCCTTAGGAATCATGATAGAGAAATAGGAAGTAAAAAAAAAGTTGAGAAGTAAACAAAAAGAAAAAATGAGTTATATGGCATGAAATAGAGATGTCAATTGCTATTTTACGGATATTTAACTAATAAGGCACACAGAGCGAGCGATGCCTCTTCTTGTCACCTCCCACGTGACTTACGACCGCATCGACAAAGTACTGTTGTCACGTGAGAGGTGACTTACGACTGATATGTTGATAATACAGTATTAACTTTTTTATATGAATTTGTAGTCCAGGAGTAGAAGTTCTTAATTCTTCGTAATTCATTTTTATTTTTATTTTTCTGCACTCGTACTTCCTGTATCATATATAAACTTAACTAAGCAAAGATCACACTCCCTCCGTGCGCGCAATGTGCTTTAAAAGGGGTACAAAAACATTTCTTCATATATTATTACTTACATTTGATCAAAACTGTCGCCTGTAGCCTGTGTCGATAGATTGAAACGATCATGACTTAAATTTACATTTATCTATATAGGTGGTGCAGGAGGCTTTGGATGCAGCTAAGGAAGGCCGCACGTGCGTGATGATTGCTCATCGACTGAGCACCGTACGTGAAGCCGACCAAATATGCGTACTCCAGGATGGTCGGGTCGCTGAGAGCGGCACCCATACTCAACTCATGCAGTTGAAGGGACTCTACTACAACCTCAATCGACGAGGAAACACATAACTTCTTTCGTTATAAAAAAACTGAAGTGTAAAAAACTGAATCAGTTCTTTTTTTTGGCAATCTCAACACCTATATTACAGCCGCTGCGATATCTTCCATCAAGTAACAGACATACAAAAATGTTATTCTATTACTCATATAATAAATCGATTGCCAAAAGTTGGAGTTTTCGACGCTCTGTCATGAAAAGCGCGTCAAAAGCAAAATCATTGAAGGTAGTTTCCAAAAGTGACTATTTAACAATGCTAATCTTCATAAAGGCACCATGAGCTTTAAACCACGCAACACAAGAGAAAAAATAAAGACACGATAAATTAGTACTATTTATTTTCTCGTCATCACTTTTAAAGGGTAGACATTTTATCAGTACATTTAAGGGCCAGTTTTCACTAACTAAACGGTACAGAAAATATCTCTGCTAGTTCGGAATCTATGTTTTTTGATTCTGGGATTTTTGATCGATCTTTCTTTCCAGAAATTGCGATTAATAATTTCAAATAATTCACAAAGCTATATTAATAGGTATATGTAATACATTTTAAGTATTTTTAGTTTGCTGAAACTTTGCTCACAACTTGCAAACATTGTCGATAGTATGTATGAAGCGCCATGGATTGCGCTTTTTTTCAAACATGAATTTATGCACCCCCTTAAGTTATCGTCCAGTGCAGATGTCTATCGTTCATTTGTATATTAGGATACAACATTTTTTTTCTGTACTGCTCATCAGTGGGCACCGACCTTTAATTCTTGGAACCCAGACTTCACTCTCTAGAGTTAAATCTTGCTATTCAAATTTTATGGTTTCTTCCTCTCTCACATATTACATATAAGTAGTTTTTATAAAGAAGTAAAATCCAGTTATTGTTTTAGACCAAAGCTTGTACAATATTTGTACATTTAAGAAATTCTCACTGATCAAGTCTACACTGGCTATCAGTTTTTCATAATAAAATTTGAAATCAAATCTTTAAGTTAAAAAGAATCGACCAAAATTTTAGTATTTACTTGTCTTCTTCCATTTCTAAAATAATTTATATCAATGAGAATAATATAACTAAACTTTTAAAATTCAAGAGCAATGATGTGACTTAGTTTTATAAGAAAAAGTTAACACAATATCCTGTAATTTCCACAATATCACAATTTTGAACATTTGTATTAAAAATTCAAAATCACATTTACACAAGAAAATTATTTATGATACTGGTCACCTATTTTTGAATGTTTCCTGATGATTTACACATGTTTAAATTGTGTTAATGTTTTTATATTATAAAACATTATTTATAAAATTATATAGATAAAGTTATTTAAAATTGTGGTTTTAGAACATCTTATAATTTTTATACAAAGTTATTACAAAATATATAAAAGCTTTACAAAAAATTTGTTTTAATATATACTTAATACTAAAAAAATTAAAACATTATCTGAAATAACTTTCTAGATGCAAGTTATTACAGATAACATTTTAATTTTTTAAAATGCATTTTATTGAAGTTTTATATCATTTAGCATCAGGCATATTGCTGTTCATGTCTTATTAACCATTCTTTTCTATCTACGCCACTGCTAAATCCTCCTTTAGAACCAGAGGCAACCAGT
Organism: Baronia brevicornis; assembly: GCA_031353405.1. NCBI lineage: Eukaryota > Metazoa > Arthropoda > Insecta > Lepidoptera > Papilionidae > Baronia > Baronia brevicornis. Next base: position 259,127 of record JASFAT010002864.1, read on the forward strand.
CTGTGGCAAGGTATCACTAATAAATGAGCATTGGCTCCACAAGCTGCCCCTACAGCTCTAGCATGACTTGCTGGTCTTCCCAGTGCTTTAGCCATATCTCCATATGTTTGTGTTGATGCATATGGAAGCTCCATTAATTTGTTCCAAACATCCTAAAACAAATTATATTTAATTTATTATTATTAGCTACTATCAACATACTTGAATTTTGGTAAAATATTTGAGATTATAGAAAAATAAGAAATGCAAAAGTAGTTTTGTAACAAGAAAACTATCATTTAGTGTGAACAACTACCCAATGTAACTTTAACAACAATTTATAATTCATATTTTGTATACAATTCACTAAAGGTACACATTTAACAGTTTGAATTTCTCTTATTATCCTGTACCTGGAATCATTCCCATTGACATTAACGTCATTACCATGGGCCTAAATTTAATATTGTTATAACAGATCAAAAGCAGAACGGGAACCTACATTCATTTAGTCACCGCAACGAAACCTTCAAGCACCGTGCCTCTTTTTAACCCACCGCTGTTAAATCCTTCGAACGCATTTTTTTACATATGCCAGCATGCTAACACTATACAAATTACTAGGCATAATCTTCTCAATCAGTCGTAAAAAATATTATGAAGTAACTACCTTATGGTCGTACCTTTTGAAATTCTGACCCAACTGTTTTAATAGGCACAGTAAACTTCTTTATTCTGCCATGTAAATATTGTATCAATTCAGATTCAAATTGCTCGAGGATTTTATTTTTATATTTTTCATAGCTGCAATTTAATTCTTTCGTAAGGATTTGAAATAGTTTTTCACAGTTTTTGGAATCTTCAAAAGTTACAACGTATAAAAAATTTTCATCAGCGGCCCCTAGGACTTTTCCTATGCACGTCTCAAACTCATGTAAATACACAATATTTGGAGATTTTTGAGAAAATTTTTCAATTATTTTAGAAATCATCCTCTAAATTTCATTAAATTCCAGAAATGAACAATCTATATAAAATTGCAAATTTGAATTGAATTCGTCAATCAGTGTTGGCAACCTGACACATAGATTATATACTGTATTATACTATTATTATTATACTGTTGAGTATTGAACTTTTTTTAAAAGAATTTTAAACTAGAGTTGCGCATCTATATGCATAACTTTAGTTTAAAACTCTTTAAATGTTCCCATCCGAATCCACTGGTGGTACAATCGGTAAATTATTCACCCGATTTATACGCGCGCCCGAAAAGACGACGCCCGCGTAACGTGTTACACGATCCGGACGATGAAACAGCGTCGTTCGGATCCACTCACGACACCAACACTCACAAGCACCCCGGCTCTAGCCGAGCACGTAGAGTAGGGAACACTTCTACACCGGCTGCTTACACGAGATTCTCTCACGTACCCGGTCGGTTCTCACCCCCTAGACCTTAGGGTCTATGGGACTAATAGGAGCTATAGTTACTAAAGTTCAATCCTCCCCTACATGTTTAACGTAGAATCATGACGAGTTTAAAATCAGCACACACACATATGTGTACCTCCGACACGGCGTCAGGCCGATGGAGTCTGCGATTTGCGCAGATTCCCAATTACGTTTTACTTGCCCGCGGGCCCTGAATACAATAAAGCTGTTGAAGCCAATAGACTACCAGCATTAACATCTTCGAATCAATCAACTCTTTAAATTCTATGGTACTCTAGGCGCCAGAGGATGCAAATAGTAAAACTCAATAAATGGCAGGTCAAAGTCTTAAAAGATATTCAATATCTAGAAAATATTATAGTAATTGAAAGAAATAAACGAATTAACCTATTTTATACCGAGCCAATACGAATATTTATTACAATCAATGTAGTACCTACTGTTCCATATATATGATGGAATTTTACATATATGTGATGTAAAACTTCTGACAAAATGAAACACAGTATCATATATTTTATTGTTTATTTTTTGTCATACAAATTTCATATGCTCATTTTTAATAAATCATTTTCATGGAATATTCTTATTTTCTTTTCTATTCTTTGATGGCCATTAGTTATAACTATTACGCCAGTGTCAAGTAAGATAATATCTAATATATTGAAATGTAACTACTGAATAGTTACATTATACTTGTCACGTTACGTCTTGATAAAATGATGGGTTTTTCAAAACGGACTTATATGGACTTTTTCAGTTAATTTAAAAAGTCACGATACACGCATTTATTTCACAGTGCTCCACGCATACACCTTAATCTATTAAACAATGTAACTGATAATAACATAAGATTATGAAAATGGTATAAAATCACAACGTCACTGTAATTCTTTGTCAATGTACTTGTGACTTTTTAAGTGAAGTGCAAAAGTCTATGGAAGGCTTTGGTAGAATAGGCACCAACATATCGAGATGTAACGTGACAAGCTGACTAGTACATTTTCAAATACTTAATGTTATTATTTTTTACTAGACATGAATAATAGTTGTAGCTGCAAAATTGCCATTAAAGAAAAAGAAAACTAAACTCTGGACGTTTATCTGTATCTGTACTTAAAAAAATTATCTGTACTAAAAATGGCTTGCTGGGTTTTGATTTTAATTTGAAGTGTTTTGAATTATTATATTAATGCATAATTAGGTGAATTATGACGCCATGTAATCTAAAATTGTTATTAACACTGTTTATTTTTGTGTAATACGGCTTAACATACTTATGGCATATAAAGTGATTTAATACTATAAATATTATAGGAATGTTAATTTTGTGGCTACAATAACGGCGATTGTATTCCGAAGTGTATGATAACTTAAAGCAATTTTAATAGTGTTTTTCATAATGAATTCCCTTCAAGTACTGTCATGCATATTTTGCAACGAAATCTTTGATGATAAGGAGACATTACAAATTCATTTTCGGTACCAATTATTTCTTGAATTTATTCTCTAGAACCTGGGTTATTCATGGTAGATTCATTTTTTATATTTAATGTTTACACAGGAAGCACGGTGACCCAAAATTCGATCACAATACTAGGACTAAAAATCGTGGACAGAATGAATCGCCGACTGAGTCTGTTAAAGAGGAGAATGAAATGGTGTCCTGTGATGTATGTCCTGAAGTTTTCCCTACTATATCAAAAGCTATAACCCATAAACACAAGGTACACCGTGATCATGATGCAAAGTATTTTTGCCCCTGGTGTGGAAAGCTATTTACATTGAAGGTAAGTCAGATTTTCTTTCAATTAATTTTATAATATAGAAAAATAAAAGAAATATTTTTTTTTACATTATATGATCATTACTTTGTTACTCCCCCTTCCATATTTGCTTTTATTTGTGATTGCAAATTTTTTGATGTTATTTGTATTACATTTTTTACATTAGTAACATATATTTCATATAGATCAAAATTTTAAAATGGGACTAAAAATTTGCATATTATAGAGGAACAGCTGGTTGACTTAAATGCAAATTTTTGCAGAATTGTAATTTTTGCATAAACAGTAAACTTTAGTTCCCCATTTCTGGGGAAATGGCATTTTTGGGATTATCAAACTTGGAATAAATATCTGTAGGCCATACATATATTTATTCCGATGCAGGGATTGAACCCACAACCAGTGATTTCATAGGTGGAGGCCCTACCACTGTGCCAATACCGATTTATATATTGATACATAATTAAATTAGAAAGACGCAATCCATCCTATCAACATCTAATTGTGATTCTGGAGAGTCACAAAGGTAACTTAACATTGGCCCTGGATAACCATAATAAGCTGCAAGTAAACATTACTGTTGTGATTCCATAGATGTATTTTATTATTATTGTGTATATATATATATATATTTCTTATAAAATATGCACTGCAAAATTAAAGATTATATTTTACAATTATATCTTTAAATATTTCAGCACTTATATAACAAACATATTCAAACCAGTCACAGTTGTGCTACTCTTGATGAGAACCACAGTTTTCATTGTGATTGCTGTGATGTGGATTTCTATTTTCCGTCTGCAATGGTTTATCATAACAAGTTCTTTCATCGCCAAGATACTGAACTTCCTGATATAGGGCATTCAAAAAAACTCAAATTTTTGATTCAGGTATACTTCAGTCTTTTTATTAATTTTAACATATACATTAATTTTCTTATAAAATAAATTAAGGTTGGTTTCAGTGTGAGTATATATAATGTTATATATAAATTTCAGGAAGTGGTACCAATCTACTATTGTCCTTTTTGTGGAGAAGAGTACAATAACAAAGTCAATCTACATGTATGTATTGTTTCATTATATTGGGTTGTCACATAAGTTCGTTCGTATTTTGCCACACAGATATTGACACCCATTGAAAGGAAAATATTTGGGTGGAGGGAATATTTTTGTAACATCAGTGGTACACTTGTAAAATTGAGTACAGCATAAAAGTTACTTAATATTGTTATTTAGTTTGTGATATCGTATATAATAAAATGGAAAAGCAAAATGAGCATTTTTGGCATATTAAGTTGTATTAATTTCGAAAAGAGAAAAACGCAACTCAAGCAGCGACAAAAATATGCAATGTCTATGAGGCATCTGCAGTTACCGATCGCGTCGTACATAGTGGTATGCCGAGTTCAGAAGCAGTGAATTCATCTTTAAAGATTGCGAGCTATCCGGACGGCCTGTAACACTGACAGGGTCGTGAATGTGTTGCATAGTACCTTTAAAAGTCACCTCCATGCTGAAGGCTATGTCAATCATGCTGATATGTGGGTTCCTCATGATAAGAATGAGCAATTGATGCTGCTTGTTTGTCATCAGCTCATTAAAAAGAACCAGGAAGAACCATTTATTCAGAAAATGTAATCATATTGGAAACTGGCATAGAAAAATGGATGCAATGTTGGTCACTGTAGATCTTGGTCTAAAAAAAGATAGTGCTTCTCAAACATCGCTAAAGATTATTCTTTACCCGAAGAAAGTGATGTTGTGTATTTGGTGGGATGTAAAGGGCGTAGTCTACTATGAGCTGCTATTGAATAATCAGACTATCAACTCAGTTAAATACTTTAAACAACTTGACAGTCTGAAGACAGCTCTTGCACAAAAACAGTCTGCATTGTTTAACATATTTGTTGTCTAAAGAAAATGATAACTCCATGACAATGCGCGACCACATACATCTGTAACCACCGTACAGAAGTTTCATCAGATATTCTACCTCACTCTTCATATAACCTGGACATCCCACCATCTGACTAAAATTTATTCCGTTCACTACAAAATTATATTACCGGAAAAAATTCGCATCTTTGGACGACATAAAAATTCATCTTGAGAGATTTTTCGAGAGCAAACACGAAGCCTTTGCAAGAGAAAGCATTATACAATTGTCTGAACATTGGGCCAGAGTGATACAAAATAATGGACAATATAGTTAATAATAAAAGCTTTTATTTTAGAATGTATTTTGCTTTGAATAAATGTTAAAAAACCGAACGAACTTATGTGATAATGTCTCAAAAAATAATGATATATTGACAATAGCTACATTTCAGAAACATATGACGGATGATCACAGTGATGAGCACCAAAGTCCTGAAGACATATTAAGATGTCCATTATGTGAAGCTATATTTTATCATTTAGATGCTTATGAACTGCATCTAACTTTTCATTCTTCTGAAGACTTGTACAGTGAAGAAAACGAAATGTAAGATTATATGAATATTGATTTGTAAAATATTGAGTAACACTTAATTTTGTACTGATGTATATACACACATATATATATACATATATATATATATATATATATATATATATATATATATATATATATATATATATATATGTATATGTATATGTATATATATAAATATGTATATATATATGTATATATATATGTATATATGTATATATATATATATATATATATATAAAATATTTGAGATGTGTGAAAACTACCAACAAATAAATAGGGTGAGACAGAGAAACATTCATATGTAAAATTAACAGTACACACGACTTTTATACACAGTTAACTTTTAGAATTTTAAGTTGTATTAATTAATCTATAATTCTAGTATAAAAATAATTAATTTGTAGGATAAAAGGCATAACTGAATTTTCACTGGATACTGTGCCTCCACTCATGGAAAAGGTTGAAAATTCTACAAATGAAGGTTTGGAGGATTTCAACTCCTTAGAGATTGTAAGTTTATAAAAATGAAATAAATATGATATTATGATAATCTATGTCGTAGGAGCATTAAAAAATATCTTTTAATATGTTTCAAAATTTTTAGGATCAATTTCTTCAACTAACAATGAATAAAGATGCTGAAGAAGATAATACAGAGTCGACAGAAAAAGTTAAGGCAAAAAAGCATAAAAAACATAAAAAGTCGAAGAAGGCAATAACACTAGACGAATTTTTAAATATGAATACTGATGTCTTTGGTGAAGGCCTAAATTTTCAAGGTATAGAAGAAGTCCCAACAAGAGTTGTAACCAAACAGCTAAAGCCTAAAAAAGAAGCAAGCATAAAAAATAACGAGAAAAAAATAATGTCTTCCACTGATATTAATAAATTGAAAAAACAAGGTATTACCATTAAAATGAAGCCAAGCAAAAGTACTCCTTTAAATAAAACGAAAGAATTAGCAGGGGACTCATCACCAAATAGAAGTGCTCCAGCCTTAACAAATGTTTTAAGGACTTCCAGTGATGTTTTGTCAAAACTTATAAATCAAAGTAATAGCCAAATAAAAATAGTGAAAAAATCGGCGACTGGCAATGTTGACACTGAGAACACTGCAAATGACGAAATTATTGACTCCAATGAAACACTTAAGTTGACTGCAATATCAAAAGAGTTTGATAAAACAACTGAAGAACAAATAGATACTGATAATTTATGGGAAAAAGAAAGTGAGCTTGAATCTGAAGTAAATACACATGCAACAGACATAAAAACAGACAATAATAGTAACATGACTTCCAGTATATCAGAAGAAACTTCAGAAAACTTAACAAAACTCAATAGTGATGATAAAATTTCAATGGAAGATAAAACTAATGAAGCAAAACTAATACAAGAAGCAAATATAGTAAATAAAAAACATAAAATGGACTCAGATGATGATGATAATATATCAGATGATGAATCGCCACATTCTTCCCATTCAAATATTTCTAATTTAAATGTGTTACGTAATATAAGCCAGCAAGTGACTATTAAATCCTTATCTAATAAATTAAATGATATTGATAAAGCTAGTCCAAAAAGCTTAAATGATGATACATTAAATAACTGTGAAACTGAAATCCAGTTAAATAATAATAAAGAAGAAGAAAGTGGTGAACTTAATGAAAATAAAAAAACTTCTGTTTCTTCCGCAAATGCTAATATAAATAACTCGTTGAATGCTATTAAACACTTGAGCCATCTCATAACAGTTAAATCTGTTAATCAATCTAAACCAATATCTATTTCACAACATAAAGAAGAAAACAATATTATTAAAACTCTTCATGAGCAAACACCAAAATCCAACGACCTATGCGAAGATAAAAAAACCGGTAACCATAATGAAGGAGGTCAATCAACAATAAATCAGTCAAAACCTGAAAATCAAAAGACAACTACAACGAAAACATTAGATGCTTTAAAATACATGAATAAACATCTCACAATTAAATCATTAGCTACACATTCGTCAGTTAAACCATCAGTTGAAACCTCAAGTGGAGAAAGTGACAATGAAGAAAGTATAAATGATACTGACAAAAAGGTTGATAATGCACTGTGTAGGAATGTAAAAAAAAATATGGTTGGTAAGAAGGTTGTTAATTTAAAAATCCAGAATTCACCTGGAACGAAAACAAATCAATTACAAGTAGGAAATGCACCAACAGCTAGCAACAAAATGTTGGTAAAAGAAATACCTGATGATAACTGTGACTATGAAATAGATAATGAATGCTTGACAAAAGATTCATCAACTGCAAATCTTATAAAACGATTGACAAATGTAACAGCAAAACCAATATCATCAAAACAAAATATAAAACAAGAACAAACAGTGCAAACATCTTCATATTCTATTAATACTTCAAAAGGCCATGTAACACAAAATGTTTTAAAGCATGAAAAAGTTCAAGAAATTGAAATTTTTAACATTGAGGATTCTGACAGTGATGATCAAGAGAAACAAGAAGTAAATAACAAGTTAACAGTTAGGAAACATCTAATAAATTCTTTAAACAAAGCAGTCCACAATACTACTTCAGACAACTCCAATGATCTCCTACATAATATTAGTAAAAATATTATTATCAAACCCAGAAATCAAGTTTCAATAAATAAAAGCTGTTTTAATATGGATAATACTTTTGAAGACCTGGGTTCAACATCTACAGATGAAGCAGAAGATGGCGACCTAAACAGAAAGCCTGGAAAAAGTTCAGTATTTATGGGGAAACCCCACAAAAATCTTCAGGCTACATTAAAAAATCTCAGTAAGCATATTACAGTGAAATCGTCAAATTCTTCTCCAAACTTATATAGAAAATCACAAGAAATAAACTCTGAAAACAATGAGAATTTAGATGAAAATTATTTCAGTGGTGATTCTGACTCAAATATGGGTAAAGCGACAATCACAGAAATAAATGAAAATCACTTTAGTGGCAATGAATCTGATGAAGATGAAAGTAATTTTGATAAAGATTTCAGTGTACAGTCACCTAATAATTTACACTCTGACCATGAAGATTTTTATGGTGATGAAGAAAATAATGGCCAACTGTCAGACACTGATAGCAAGTCTAGTTCAAGTAATACATTGAAAATAAAATGTAATAAATTTCATCAAAAACCCGAAAGTCAAGAATTGTCACCTTTAAATAATTTTAAAAAACTAAATAAAGACATAACCATCAAATCATTGAGAGATAAACAAAGGATAAAAAACATCGAGTCTGACTTTAATTGTTCCAAGGATGCTTCTGAAACCATAAATAACTTCAACAAGGAATTGTCAATTAAACCATTTAGAACAAATCATCCCAAACCAAATAACAAAGCTGAACCTCCGACTGGTGCACCAATAAACAACACATTAAATGAAAACATTGCATCAACATCAAATCAAGTTAACACTATAAATAAAGAAGTTTCAGTGAAAACATTTCAAACACAAACAGTTATAGAAGAAATAACTACAACAGTCACAAAAACTATAAGAACAGTAAATCAAACTGTTAAACAAGAAGTCAAAAGTACAAGTCAAACTAGTCATAATCCTACAATCAGAGGTCCAAAAAATGTTAACACAAATCGCCAAGGACAAAATGCACAAGGTATCATAGTCAGACATCCATCACCATGTGTAGGAACTAAAATAAGAAATGCTACTGTCTCGCCCAAACCTACAACCAGCGCCAATAAAATGGGGAATCAGTTAGTTCCTGTAAGACCAGGGCTAAAACTGGCAAAGGCTATCCCCACTATACCATCAGTAAGAAATATAACACAGTCAAAATCATTGCAACAAAAACCTTTAGAGGGGAGACCTCTTAAAATTTCACCACAAGCTATGAATCAGACATTAAAAAGAAGCTCTGAGGAAACATCAACACAATTCAGTTGTTTCAAAAAACCAAAGGAATGTTTTAATTCAGCGGATGTGCCAACTACAGGAAGTGATTCAGAGAGCACAATTAATTTTGCCTCCTCATCACAAAGTAAATCTGACTTTAATAGCACAGTGAAGAATGTAAAGGGAAAAACAATTGTATCATCTACACAAATGAAGTCGGAATTAAACACAAGTTCGCAACATCTAACAAAACTAGGTCACATGTCTGGAATCAAAGTGGTTAAAACTAGCACGAAACAAGCTACCCAAGTAGAAGAGAGAATAGAAAATAGTGGAGATAAAAAAACAATGGAAGCATTACAAAGGTTACAAATGCAGGGCCTATTGGTGAAAAGGCCAAAGTTTGATGTTAGTGAGGACAATGAGTATCCATATTCTGGAAGTGATAATGACGATGACAAGTGAAGAGTATTTTTTATATACATTTCATTCTCCGTTTCCAGGCTGCCAGGTGTTAGTTTTGGTGTATAATGAAACACTGTAAAATTTGTAATGAAACTGTACAGACTTTAATTTGTGAAGCGAAATATTTTTGTTATTTAAGTCTTAATTTCCTTCCTATCTGTAAGGTGATTGTATATATGTTTTTGATAATAGGTGTAAATATGTCACTTGAATTGATCACAATTTAATTTTGAAAACTCATAATAAGACCACATTTTGTTATTACCAGTGCAGTAAGCAATAAATATACAATATGTGTTAAAGTATTTATTTAAATGTTAACTATACACAGTAATGGTAACATCACGTGACACATTATCATTATAAATAATAATTATTTACAAAAAGATAACGCCCTTAAATCCAACAAACCATGCAATATGAAAATATAAATGTATACATCTGTGTTATATAGACACGTATATCCATCCACCAATTAATCACATGTTAGGCCTACGCATCCTTAGTCTGATTTTGTATCCACTTTTTGTCTCCATTTTTGCTCCTGTAATGATCAAAAAATGCTAAATACATGTTCAAAAAATAAAAGCAATTTATGTGCGATATTAGCACCGCACACAATTTTTTTCTAATCTCAATGGAATAACAGGAGTTTACTTAATAATAACATAAATAAGCAAGCTGCATTAATATGGATTATTATAAGAAAATGGATATTATTTAAATATTCCAACTATTATTCTAATCTACTGTTTACGATTATTTTGATAAACCACCATGTTATAGCAAACAAAACAAAAAAAGCCAAACCATATTTAACATAACTGACGAACATAAAATAACTGAAAACTTCATATTTAAGCATAAAAAATATTACGGATTGTTATATGTGCTATCATCATTACATTAACGACGATCAAAACTAATTAGTTTAATTTCTCACTGGCTTATATGTTTATTCTTATTTTTTGTGTTTTAAAATAGTTGCGGTTTAACTCAATAAATATTGTAATAACGACCTCGTTGGTTCAGTGGTATTTATTTCAAGACTGGATGCCCCGCCAATCGGCTTTGGAGAAGCATGATAGGTTAATGTCCTCCAGAAATGGGGGGGAAAAGATATAACTACTGGCGATGACTGTGCAATTATATCCTAATTTGTCAGCATTTACAACCAGTATATTTTGACATAAAAAATGTTTTAAATAAAAGTATTCAATCAGATTATGCAAAAAGATTTTTACATTAACTATGTGTTTTCATCTAGCTGTAAATGTCTTAGTAGTATATTTCAAAATATATAGTGGTAAACGGATAGTAGTTAAATAGTAAACAATTAGTCTTATTATATTATAATTTACCTGATTGACATTTACAGAGATGCTCAAATATTGTGGTCATTAAATTGAAAGATTTCAGATATTTAATATATCTCGTGTTTTGTTTTGACGTGTTAATTTCTAAATTAAAAATGTTTTTTTCCAACAATGCATCCTATATTTAATATTTTTAATTTTTCTAAATACATTTTTTAAATAAATTTCATTTCTTCCTTTTCTTAAAATTTATGACGTGAACTACTATATTTATATTTTTTACATGAACTATGTTTAATATAAGATGTTCCTACGTAGTTTTGAAACTAAGAAAATTTTCTAATGGGATATTGTTTATTAAAGGCCGGCAACACATTTACGAAGCCTCCGCGGTGCGGATGTTTATTGGCGGGGGTGAGAGCTTACTACCAGGTGACCCTCATGCTCGATTGCCTGCTTTGCTATAAAAAAAACGTTCTTAAACTAAATTATGAAACGATGAATTTTTGTTTTGTTAAAAAAATGAGAATGTCAAAAAGTATTAAAAACAACAAACTTAAGAAATGAAATGGCTGATTATCAACACTGCAAACAAAATTTATATAATACTTATGTAATTCACAAATTAATTCAAAAGCACGTCAAAAAACACCAAACAATGTATTTGTTTCGATTTTAAAAATTATTGTATTCTAAAAACTGTTGGAAACTATTATAATATTTAAAAAGTCAAGTTTATTTGATCGAGATATGCAAACAAATTTTAATTATTATTAGTTAATCAGAAAAAAAAGTCACATTATTATTTATTAATCAATTTTCATAATGGTATATAGTTAGCACCACCTTAAAGGCCGACGAAAGAAATAAAATTATGTTGAGCGAATACAGAAGTAAATAATAAATTAGTTTTTAAATTATTATAATGAGGCCTCATATCAAATGGTCTTGCCGTAATTATTAACAAATTGTATAAGTAAGTTGACGAGTAATTAATTATTGATTGGAGAGTTAATTTTTCAGCAAAATCAGGTTTGTCAAAATAGTGCTTTTTTTCATAGTATAATTTACTAAATAAAAGCAACTAGATAGAAAAAATATCACTCAATCGCCTATAGATTTTGTAAATATGTCAAATGTAAATTCTATACGGTTGTGAAGCGTTGGTTATTAACATTTGAATAATTCAGTATTTAATTTCTTCAAATCGTTGATATTAATTTTAAACTATAAGAATAGCTTTTATAAAATTTTGTCTAAGTTTATACTGAAAAAAATAAATGTGAATTTAAATTGAATCGTTGAGATTAAAAATGTAAGTCACTTAAATACTCTTTCCATTCGACGGCAACACATTTCGAGAGTATCTTGAAAAGAACAAGTTATCAACGAAGGAATATTGGACAGGATTAAAGAGAAACGTCAAATGTGCACATTGAAAAGAGAAGGGAAAGCATTTGCTTAGTCTTGCTTTAAATTCATTTTAAATATTATAAACGAAACAATTGAAGGGAGAACGAAAAAAGGACCACCAAGGATGAAGTTAACTATCAAATTAAAAAAGAAGCAAAGGTAGAGACAGATGTAAATATAATTGAAATACTTTCCTTGAATCGGAGAAATTGAAAAGAAAATGGAAATTACTACATCGACAAATACTGGGTACTGTAGTGACGGATAGACGGAAATAATCTCACCATATTTGAAGTTTTGTTACCTTGTGTATGCTAGGTATCTTTATTTCATAAAATATAAATGTTATATTATTAAACAAAAGCAAAAGTATCATTAAAAAGAACGAAAGATAATTTTATAAAACAACTTCAAAAATTAAAAGCTTATCAATTCGCCGTTGTTTTTATTATAACATATTATATAATTTCTGACCAGCTATTGTCGTTTTGTCTGAATGATTTTTACCGCGTCTGTTCAAACACTTTTTTTTTAAAGTATCATACAGCCGAAAATAATAGGCAGTGTCATGTTAAAAGAATAATAACAGCTTAATTAATAAATTTGTCGAAAAATGACGGCGACGTGGTTCGCCACCCGTCACGTCCTGATTCTCACGAGGGCGAAAAGCGACCAATAACGAGCCGTTTCGCTGCGATGAATGGCAGTGGATGTAGCTCTGTGGTGTCTGCCAACCCCTGCGGGGGATAGGCGTGAATATATAATAATAATAATAATAATAATAATTAATAAATTACTGGTAATTTATTGAAATAAATTAAAATAAATTATCTAATTTTTACATAGACTTTTTAATGTTTTATACTCGTAACCTCACACTGGAATCCTTATTCCGTGGAGACCAAATTCTGATGGAGAAATCGAACCCACAACTGTTGGCTCAGAAGACGAATACGTTTTATTTGGGTGGTCAAATTGTTATCAGTTCATTTCCTATCACTCAGAGAAGAAAATTATTCAAAGGCTATGAAATTTTTTACAAAAGTACTTCCCAGATAAATGTAACCGATAACGCCAGAAGTATAACGATAATGACCTACCTGTATATGTTATAACCCTTAATGATGATGTAAAAAATAAATTATTTAACTGGCCTTGTAATTTCCATCTGTTCTTCCAGAAATGGGATATATATAGGTTGTGATAAAACATTTCTATATAATAAAAATGTTTAAGAGCCTTCGTAAGAAGACAAAACAACATTTAAGAAAATTAAGCTTTTCGATAGTTACCTTTATTAACTTTTGGAGCAACAAAAGAACTTGATGACCAGCGAAAACATAATTTTCGATGTACCAGAAGAAAATTTATTTTCTTTTAACCTCGGTCAGCATCCCCTAAAAGCTTCATAGGAACTTGATGCTACTTGGTATGAGACAATGCAATATATTACGAAAGGTAGAATGTGCATATCGACACTTAAAAGCGAAAACGCTGTAAATGCCACGTCAAAAATTTTTATTGCATATTCGAATCTGACAAAAAATACTTCGTTGAATAGTCCTAGTCTTGCTCTGCGACCGATAGAATATTTTGTACAACATTGAAACTGATCGTTTTTGAGTGATCAGATACATTTTTTTTTCAGAAATCTTATGTTTTTTTGAAGTGGTAGAGCCACGCTGCAGACGAATACCTACTGTGTTAAGAATGTCGTATTTGTCTGTAGCATGAATGGGCCGGCCCGCCCGGGGAAGTACCACACTCGCAGAAAACCGGCATCTGAGTGGTAGCTTAGCTATTGCGCTTCATACGGTGAGCAGCTGAGTTCCGGAGGCCCAACTCCGTCCCTCTTCCTCCCACTTCCATAATAACACTTTCCTAAAAGGTCGGCAACGCTTCCGCACTACTTATGGCGCTGCGAATGTCTATGGGCGGCGTTGATTGCTTTCCATCATGTGACACGCCTGCTCGTTTGCATTCCTATCCCATGAAAAAAAGGTTTTTGGTTCTGGTAGTAAGTTTGCAATTTACTACGTTTTCGCTTTTTTACGTCAAATTATGAAATTACTATGTGAAGTGTATCCTATTTTTTCTTATGGAATAAATAATGAATGATATTTAAGTTTTATTACATACATATACCCGTTGAGGCAGACAGACCAACATAAATCCCGCAACAATCAGGACAAACAAATGAAATTTTGGCTTCAATGAGATACTATTCTCTGAGAGTAGCAAAATATTCCCAAAGTGTACATGCGTCATTTATCACGAATTTCAATCAGCCATACATTTACACCTAATATACAAGTGTTATGGCACATACCAATATAGCAATCTCATTGGACAGGCGATACGCGATCGCGCGCAATTTGTACCGCAGTTTCAAGCCACCCTGCATTTTCTTTCGCAACGTATGCAGTATCGTGTACATGTTGAAACAATGCAGAACAAGAAACAAGACCGCTAAGTAAGGAACCTGTAGAACGCCAAAAAACAAAATAATTTGTAATCATAAAAAAAATACAGCCGCAACTGAAAAACACATTTATTAATTCAGCAGTGCATAAATAAATTGAACAAGGCATAAGAACACAAGAAAATATACAACACAAATCAAATAAGTACATTTTAATTCTTTTCATACAACCTTCTGAACCTTCCATTTACAGAGTTGTTATAGACATAGATGATTTTAATGATTTAACGGTTTGGCGGCCAAATACGTCAGGCAGTCCGCACTCCCTACGCCAAATACGTGATATCACGTCGATCTTATTATAAGCATAATAATATGCTTATAATGGAATTAGCATAACAAAATGCTTATATAATGCGACATAATGGAATAATTGTGAATAAGAAATATAGTGTTATCTATTGAAATCATGTTCCGACATTATTTTCAGTGTTAATTATAAATTATTTAGGATTTAGTTCGAAAAACACTGATTAAATCAGGAAAAACAATTGAAAACTTCACGGCGTTTACGGTACTACCGATATTTTAAAATCGGTACACAACAGCAATCATACTTTCTGCTAAGAGAAGCCTTTTGAGAACGTAGGTTTGCTTTACACCATGGATGATATACATATAAATAACGTATAACATACATCAAAATACCAGTTTAAGGTACTGTGGAATTAATCATAGTATTTGATATTTAGAATAGGTCGACATCGTTCAGATGTGCTTTGTGCTTATTTTCCATTTATGTTATAGATTAAAATCAACTTCATACGTTTAAAGAAGGGCAAAATAGGGTCTACGAAAATATGTGTGTATATATATACACACACATATTTTCGTATGTATTTCGTAAGTGATAAAATGTTAACCCAATAGTCAAATTATTACATCTATTTAGAATTTTCTATGGATAACGATCTACAAAGAACTTCCATACATATGAAAACATATCATATTTCATCATTTATTTCTTTGTTGTCCCCACCATTGGTATTTTGAAAATCTAAACCCAACCCTCCTCTGCCCTAAGAACATGCCTTCACTCTTTTAAACATATATCTACTTAGTACTTGCTAATTTCAAACGCTTAATATAATATTAACTAATCCGTTAAATTACTACATGGTCTAGATTTAAAAATATAAAAAATTGACTCATTTGTTCATAGCAGTATGATAAAAATATAGGAAATATTCATTAAATATCACACATAATAAATAATAGGCACCTCATGCTACAAGTCAGAACTTCTATGAATACAACATGGCTATAATTTAAAAAAAATTTTTACTATCTTATTTATGAGTTGTAGCATAAGATAATGTTTTTAATTATAAAAAAAATACACATAAGAATTTACTGAGCGTTAGTTTCTAGTTGTTTAACACTGCAAGTTTTTTTTCTAAACTATGAATAATATCTATTTTTGGTGAAGGTACTACAGATTCTATGTTCATTACATAAAAACGAAAACGAAAAAAGACATCAGATGTAAGCACTAAATAACAACTTAAATGATTTAATTAGTACGTAATAGCACGTGTGCTTTGGAAGGGACGAGATAAAATCTACTATAGCATTATAGTGTAATGCCTAATATAGCATTTCATACTTTTATCTAAGTACTGTAATATACATACAAATATACAACATTCTTATAAACTCTGTTTTTAAATGTATAATTCCTAAAGCCACATGTAATGTTTATGAAATAATTGTAAAAGAAATGCAGCGTGCGCCAGGCTTTTAATTTAACAAGGCATTCACTAAAATGACGCATATTGTACACACAAATACACCTATCTCCCGATTTACACCTATCTCCTGTTTTACACGAATTCGCTTTTACACGTTTTATAAATTAACGATTTTGAAAAACTTAAAAAAATGTATATACGGTTGCATATTCGCATATATACATATGCTTAAAAACATTTTTGAGTTTCATTCATTTTACACGGTTTTGTAGGGTATATACCTATCTACAATGTAAATCGGGGGGTAGGTGTATATATTTATATCATACACTAGATGACTTAACAGATGTTGTCCTGCGGAAATTTTACCAAATTTGCTTGTTACTATTCTATTTGGTTTCTTTTGATTTATTTTCATTACGAGGAAATAACGAACAAAACAAAAAATAATAATTACGCATATCCAATGTTATGGTCTTAAGTTGATTACTAGGGATATAACAAATAAACAGGGATGTTGATTGCAATCAAGCAAAAATAAAAAAATTGCCGAGAAAAGGTAACTTACACGATATAAATCTTAAATAAAGGTTTTTTTTTAAATTTTCAAAATCATCAAAACGTGATTATAAACCACGTGACCAGCTGGTCACGTGGTTTATGATCACGTTTTGAACGAAATTTAAAACTGAATTTATATTACATGAATATTAAAAAATAAATACTTTTAGCTATATTATGCACTGATAATGTGTTTTAAACACATTTTCCTGATAATATGTTTTCAACGTCCCCAAGCCAGTCTAGTATACTGTGTATAATGGACATCAGTGATTCACATATCGACGCACAAAAAAGCGAAAACGCCGTAAATGAGACATGTAAAAAAAAATTATTGGAAATTTGAATCAGAAAAAATACTGCTTCGAATGGTCTGAGTATCACAGCTCTATGACCGATATAAAGTTTTGTACAGCGTAGAAACCTACTGATTTTGAGCGATCACATACAATTTGTTTCAGAAATCTCAAAAGTTTTTTTGGCCATGGTGGTAAGTATTCATTTTGCGGTTTACTACGTTTTCGCTTTTTTGTGTAGATATGCTAAAGTGTAGTTGCCACATAAGAAGAATTTCATACCGTCTCTTTCTCACAAATACGGTAAAGGATACTTGACTGAATTAAGCAGCAATATACTTTTTGTGGGCACATGTGTGACAGAGACAAGAAAAGACAAAATTCTTTCTGTTTGACAGTCGTGCGCTTGGTCTTAATTTCATTATGTGGTATACTACATAATGAAATCAAGATCTCTTACAACGAGCACCTTTTACCACTTAAATTCAATATTGGTAATTATATATTTATTATAAATAACTCATTCAATATTGGCTAATAAAATAATTACTAAAAAAAATATTTTTTACTGAATTGACCTGCAGTTAATTTCCATAATTCAGATAAAATTACAATTTATCTTTTGGAAAAAAAACAGGCGGTTTTGATTTTTCTAAATTATTAGTAATAAGTTAATTCTAAAGAGGTTTTAATAGCCAAACTGTTACTGCACTTAATAAAAAGTCTAGGTATGAAAAAAGTTAATTCCAAATTCGAAGCATATTTTTTTTAATAATCCTTTTTAATTAATACTTATCGCTGGTATTATTTTTAAAAGGTTATCAGGAAACTAAAACTAACTTCTTGTCATTTTTAGTAGAATAATTTGTTTGTCACATCATCCTGCCTTATTGTGAGTTGAAACAGATATCTTTGTGGCTATTGTGTTGGCAGAAAAAGCAATAAGAGCTTGTAAAATTAAAGCGCTGCTGGAAGAGAGGTGTAGTAGATGTTACTCACACAGCAGTTAAACGTGAGTCGTTCAACCGTCCAGAGATCTTAAACTTAATACCAAGAAACAGGTTCCGTTCAGAGAAGGCAAGATTCTGATAGAAAACGGTGCACTTAATCACGAGACGACCGCTTTTAAGCTAGAAATTGCCTATCTTGGACACTAGGTAACTGGAGTAGCGTACTCTTCTCCGATGAGGCTCGAATTTGTCTGCATGGTGAGGACCGACGTCGGCGAGTGTTACGAAGACCAGGGAAACGCTATGCTGACGTGTGTTTTGAAGAAATCACCCCTTATGGTGGAGGATCTGTTATGTTTTGGGCGGGCGTAACTTCCAGCTATCGTACCGAGATAGTATTCATTGAAAATGGCTCACTAAATGCGCAAAGGTACATAACAGAAATCCTTTGTCAACATGCACAACCCGCACTGATTGTAATTGGTGAAGATGCCATTTACATGGATGATAATGCTCGGGCCCATCGTTCTAACAACGTAGATGCTTATAAGCAAGAGGTCGGTATTCGTCGTTTGGACTGGCCAGTGCGGAGCCCCGACCTTAACCCCATTGAGCATCTTAACACATTGGGATCTCCAATGTGTCCTCTAATGGCGAGTACGATCTGTCCAAACACATTCACAAAACATCAGGGAGCTTCGGAACGTGTGATCTCGATTAAGTAGGAACACATTCCAGAGGACACCACCAAAAGCCTGGTGGAAAGCATGCCAAGATAATTACATACCATTATTGCTGCAAGGGAAGATCATACTCGTTATTAATTTTTTTTAAAGTCTTTTTTATTAAAGTACCATAAAAATACTCGTAGCCTTAATTTCACTATACCCATAAAAATGTCCATTTTTACACGGATTTCTATTTACATTGACTAAAACACCGATTTTAGGATTTATGTGGTAAAAAAATCTAAAAAAGAATAAAGAAATTTTTCTAGTTATCCAAGCTAATGATATACTAAAAATATTATTAGTATTCATAGAAAAGCCTATGACTACAAGGTGCTCGTTTTGTTTGGAAAGGAGTTTATATGACGAGTTATATGAGTTTATATGACAGGATATGTTTTTAAATAAATTTTATTTTATTACAATGAATTTCTAATAGGCTTAATTTAAATACCTATATATAAAACTGTACTGCTGGTATTGAATGAGCTATTTTTTGAATTTTAAGTACTAGAAGTAACTAATGTTAAACATTTTAGGTTATATATATATATATATATATATATATATATATATATATATATATATATATATATATATATATATATATATATATATATATATATATATATATATATATATATATATATATATATATATATATATATATATATATATATATATTCATTTTTTTATATATAAAACTAGCAACTCCGTTAAAGTTCTTTTTGTATAACGTCAGTATTCGTACGTAAACGTCAATATTCATGGAGAAGATGGACATAAGGCCACCTCTAACGAAGTAGACTCTTCCCGATTCATGATATCTGATGTATTTAGTATACGAATAATAATCAAAAAATCCTCTTAAACATTATATGTATATACATACATTAATAGAAATATATAGAGAAAAACCATCATTTGTTAAATTCCTTATGTATACGAAAAAAACCTGACGCTACTAAGTAATCACTCTATGTGCAGTATATACAAACAATGTTGGGTATTTTAAATCTTATCCAAAAAGTACAAAAAAGATACGCTTAAGTAAGCATTTTAGTTTTATAGTAATTAGTTACCTTCTTTAGCATATCGTTGAAGGCCGAAACCTCACTAGATTGGCAAATACAAGTCTCTTCGACTCTGTTATCTCGAACATACCAGATATCATCCACACATTCTTTTTCAATAGTAGTTAGGAGTTTTATTCGCAGAAAAAGTTTTCTTATACGATACTTTCTTAGTTTTATGTTACATACAAGCGTTTACTAAACTTTATATATATATATATATATATATATATATATATATATATATATATATATATATATATATATATATATATATATATATATATATATATATATATATATATATATATATATATATATATATATATATATATATATACACACACACACATACTACAAAGTGTTTTTCGAGAATGAATACGAGACCCCTTTACAGGTTAAAAAATTCTGGCGATCCCCTTGGGCAGACAAATGTTAGTAATTCTTTACATCTCTGTTTTGGTACCTACATTCATTATTAAGACGTACACACTGCAAGCCCCGAAAGTTTTGAAAGTAAGTATGAGGTAAGTTGGCAATGCCCATCCGTCTTACTGAAATTTACTTTTTATTGTAGTGTAAAACCTTTTGCCCCCAGTAAGGCATCGCGAACCCCTAAGAGAGCGACCCACAAATTGAAAACACTGTTCTAAGCCATAAGTGGGTACTTTTTCTTACACGTATAGCAGAAACACCTAGATGTTGAAGCGTCTTATTTTCGAAGATTTGAGATTGACTTTAGCCTTTTAGAGGATCTATAAAACATTTGAGAGTCTATTTTGCGGAATATTCAGATCTTTTTTTTGCAAAAATATGGTATTGATATGCAGCAATTTTTCTTTTTAATGCTATTTTTAATACTACAATCATTCGAATTAAAGTTGTAAATATTGAAGAATCCTATGCATATGAGATTATTTCCTAAACGTGTTAAATTCATCGACCTTTCTTACGGGCTGTACTCCATAATTTTTAATATAATAAAAATAGTTTCATTGAAGTATATTTTTTATCGCGCTCTTTTTTACGCACTAAGTTGCTTATGGTTATTGAAAAATAAATAAATCGCGATATGCATTAGTGCACTTTTTTTAATTTACGTCTGAATCCAACACAACGAGGTGTATTCGGTAATAGTTAGTTTTTAGAAAATCCCTTCCACACACTATTTTAACGTGTATATAAGGAATTACTTGCGCCAATCTAGTGCAGCCCCGACCCTAGATTATAATTTATGTTACACAAGTCAACTAAATACACAAATTACAACGTGCAATCTATTTACTTGATGTCATCACTTGTCAGACGCACTGTATACCTGCTCGTTGAGTTTCTGCGGTATCACAATTAGCGTCGTCACCATGTTACCAATGCCGATGATCAGGAATGATATGCTTAACGCTGGCACCTGTTGTTTGTTCGTCACAGGAACACATTATTATACGTACTATCAAATACATTTTTATAAGGTAGAGTATTATAAGGTAGGAATAACCATTCTTGTAAGGCAGTGGTCCCCAACCTTTTCATCGCAACGGACCGTTCAAAGTTTAAGGATTACCGCAGACCACTGAGGGTGGTGATCATTTTTTTTTATTTATTTATCATTAATAATACATACGAATATACGTTGCCGGTGAACCCCGAAATAAGCGATTGCCTGTATCCCAAGATTTGATTTATTGATTGATTTATTGATTTATTGATGTTTATTATACATAATAAACATAGTATATATATATAATAAATAAATATAAATATATATTTATATATATATATATATATATATATATATATATATATATATAATAAACATAGTAGGTTCCAAAACCTATTGCATTTTCGGGATCAGAAAAAATACTGCGTGGAATGATGTGAGTGTGAGGATGAGTCTCGCAGCTCTACGACCAATGGAAAATTTTGTACAGCGTTAAAACTGACTGTTTTTGAGTGATCAGATACAATTCGTTTTTTGGCTTTGGTGGTAAGTTTCATTTTGGGGTTTAATACGTTTTCGCTTTTTTGCATTTATATATACATATACTTCTTTCCATTCCAAGTTTAACACGCCAGTGCCGTTTAGGTCACACTAATATCTCGTTTATGTAAAGTCGCAAATCCCAAGAGAAATACTCAACAGTACAAATGGTAATAATAATAATTTAATAGGTTTAGTGCCATTTGAGCCATTGCCCGATAATGGTCCGTAGCCAAGGGGTTGGGAACCACTGGTGAATATGGTGGTAATAATTAAAAAAGTATTAATTATTATAAACTGTGAAAATGTTTGTGTATTAATAAACTGAAAAGCACTGAACTAGACAAATAACCTCTTCAATTTTAACCCTTATCAGTCGTAAGTCACCTCTCACGTGACAAGACTACTTTGTCGCTGCAGTCGTAAGTCACGTGGGAGATGACAAGATGAGACATATTGAACTCGCTCTGTGTGAATTGCAGGCACTATTGCCTTATTAGTTAAATATCCGTAATAAATCAATTGACATCTCCAGTTATATATCATTGCCCTTTACAATTTTTTTTTTAAATATTGAGCCCAAAAATGAATAGTCAATGAAAACTGTATCTGTAGCTACAACCTAGCGAGAATCACGTATAAAACGCTAGCGACCGATAAGGGCTAATATATTTATCCAATGAATTGATTGATCCCATTTTTTTTTAATTTAACAGAGTAATCGGATTATCATGTGTATTACTTCAGTAGCATAAATGGTATTAATTAAAACAATGAAAGTAATACAATTACAGCTGCTGGGGAAAAATGTTTTGTTGCCGGTTATTACCCATATTGTTATTAAACCAAGTTATTCGATATGTTCTTTAACAAAGAGATTACATACCTGCCAAGTAGCTTCCGGATGAAAACTGAGATGGTAAAGTGTATAAGCGATATAGAGTTGGAAAATGTATCCTCCGAAAAGGAACGGCAATAAGTAAGAAAGACCACGCCACATCCAAGAGTGGAAACCCTCTATCGTAATATCCATATTATGCCTTGCACCAAGTGCTTTCAATCTATACAGCACACCACTTTGATATCTAAATTGCATGTACTGAACAACACCTGAAACATATATGCTTTAAGGCTTAAATTCCCAACAAGGGTGGTACCGCCGGTCGCGGGTCCAAAGGCAAAAGGTGGCATTATGAAATACCTGTATTTTTATGAAAAATCATTTTGTCTAAAATGTCTATCTTGGAAAAGGGCAGTAATCCATAAAAAGTTCGGAACCTATGCTTTGAGGGAAATGGAATAGAGTACACAATGTATAAAGTGATATACGTCACTTAATAGTAAAATGAATAACTATAACGCAAGAGATATTCAGAAATAATATTTCAATAAATGGTATACGATTAAACTATTCTAAACAAGGTAATTATTTACGGATTGATGATGTAAGGAATATTGTGTGAAGATATATCACAGGCAAAGAATGCTTTATTATGTCAGAGACCCGCAACTCTATAACATTTATGTTTTAGTTTGTAGTTCCCGATATTGAATAGGGCCACCTCATTTTCTTCGGTGAGTTTTCTACGCGACGACCACGAAAGTAAATATATAAACGAAACGAACGAACGTAAAAGATACGTACGAAAGTAAAAGATAGGTAGATGTATCTACATACGAATAAAAACCAATATCCGAGTTCCAATCCCCAATTCTCCATGCGACTGTTACGACTGTATTGTAAAAAAAGAGGATAGAATGTAAACTTACTGATGTAAGCAATAAACCACATAAAAGTGTGCCGGAACTCATCCCACGGTTGATTCTGCGGCCAAATCAGCAATATTCCAGCAACCACAGTGGATATGAAATGATGCAGTCGCCACCAGCCTTTTATTCTCGACCCATTAACCTTGAGGATACTCTCACGGATCGTCAATGTACAATAGTACCATACCAACAAGAATATTAATATCAACTGTAGTGGCCTGTAACGTTATTTAAATTTGGCTTATTTTCAATGAAAAATACACTAATTTAGAAATTTTTAACAGGCCTAAACACACTTCTTTCCTTGACTTGTAAAATTGACACTAACGAAATATTGAACAATATTTTTATTAATTATGTTTTACTGAATAAACATGAACCCTACATCTTACATCCGTGCTTTTTTGCTATTAATTCAAATGAATGAACATTTTGTTTTACAAATTCAAAAGTTTTATCTTTTTCAGCTATAAATAATCATATTTACGTATTATTTTCATTTCATCATTCATCATGAATCTTATTTATTCATCTTTAACGAATACGAGAAAACCGCATACACAATTCTTACATCTGATTCTAATATCTGTATATAATAAATGAAACTATTATTATTTTTTAATAGCAGAACAGGCACAAAAATATGCAAGTCACCTGGTGGTATGTGTCAACCGCAACCCCTAAACATTCATAATGCGGTAGGGGTCTCAGATATTTTGCCGGCCTATTGTGAACACATACGCACGTCTATTGAATGCTCCTATGCCGTATTATCGTGTGTCATAGCCACACACTAGGATTGTATAGATGCCATTATAAACACAAAAGACAAGGACAAACATCCAGACTCAGAATGTGTGAACCGAATTCCCGATCTTTCAATCAACAAGCGATTATTCCGCCACCTGGCCTCCTAAATCTCTAAATTTGATTAGTATGAAATGATTTTATGATTAACATAGATATATAAGGATCATTGTAACGATTTATTTATTTATTCTCTATCATTATAATGATAGTATATCACCAACCTACATCAATTTATATTTTTAACATTGTGTCCATCCTACGGTTGACTGGAAGAAATTGCTATTAGAGATAAAACCGCCATTAGTATATAAATATTACAATCAATAATTGTATCACTTTGTTTTTGGTGTACAATAAAGAATATATCTATCTAAGGTTTAATTATCTACAGATAATGATTACAAGTATTATTTATAACAGAGATAAAATTTGTGCAACAAATTTTAGATAGTCAGTGAAACACACAGTTATGTATGCATTTTTACAAATGAAAACTCACCTGAAGTCTATGTAAAGATTAGCTACGGCTAGTACAAATGCAATTGCACTAAGAATCAATTTGAATTTTTCATATTCATCTTTGTATTTGAATCTGGAATACAATAAACAAATGTATAAAAAAATTATAAAATATTTGGTAATAAAATAATTTAACTAAAGCCATTTAACATATACATTTGCAAATATTTTATAGACAGTTTCATCCTTACCATCTGGACGAGTAGCGATCTAGTATAGCGCATTATCTTGATACTTCTTTCCATGCACCACCAGCACCAGCACCATCACATTGAACCAGCATTATAACTACAATTTCTTAAAGGCTACAACCAATTCTGCAATGCCTTTATGCTGTAGATGCTTATAGGTGGCGTTGATGGCTTTTCATCATGTGACACGCTTGTCTAACTTCCTTATCCGTAAAAAAATTATCTTGATTTACTTACTTATCATTTTTGTTCAATATAGACACATTAACATTTCCAAGGATAATTTTAAGGTATAGGCTGTTTTGTTTAGGCAGTGTGGCTTCTATCTCATGCAGCATTGCTTTCCTCTTCATTATCTCTTTTTCAAGGTTTGCTATGCGCTCATCTTTTGTTACACCTTTCTTTTCTAACCTATTAAAGTAATAAATTATATTATTAATTTGCACTCCTTCAACCTAATTTTGTTGTATGTTGACATCCATTAATTTATTAAAAATAAATGAAGCTCATATCATAGAGATAAAAATAACATAGTCACATCTGTCTATCTGTCAGCTGTGTAATTTATCATTAAGTCAAGAGAAGCAGCTTCTATTTTTTTCTTTGTTTAGTGTTTCTGTGTTTTGTCATAGAATAGAGCTACCCTAGTAGGAATGAATATTCACGTGGGTGTCATATGAATTAACTTAATATAAATAGATGGGCAGAAAGACACATCTACCATAGAAAAAATACCAATCTGCCCATCAAGCATGGTGATTACAGCCTAAAATTTAAAGCAGGCAAATGTCCAATCCAAAAAACATTCAAATTCTTTATTTTCGACATAATAAATTACATTTCATTTATCAAATTAGTTTAATTTTATATCTAAAGTAGTTATTTAAAAAACTCGAAACTTTTATTGGATATTGATACAAAATTATATCTAGTTGAATTAACTATAATCCAAACAGTAATGATATCATATCTAATCAAAAATTTTTGATTCTGAAGTGTATTTTATGACATCATAGCTTATTAAATTATACAGCATGTCTAATAAAAATTCGTCATGGAAGATATGGAATAGGAGCTAAAGAGGTCATTCTTTCTCAACCTTAGTTTTTTTCTAAATAAACATATAATATTTATTATATATTTTAACTGTAATGCTTTTAATAAAGTCACCAACATATAAGTAGAAACACTATATATTCTACTACTTCAGATAAAGATGTCAAAAGGCAAATTAGATAAAATAGAGATTGCACATGGTCCTATTACAACAATCCTACACTAGTAGTAAACTTCGAATGTAATATATTTTTTTTCTGAACTCCTCCATACCAACTTTAACTAGCAAAAGGTGTTGATGTGCCTTCTGACTTAAAGCCTCCTGAGCTCTGGAGGCTATATATATATATACATATATATATACATATATATATATATACATATATATATATACATATATATATATACATATATATATATATATATATATATATATATATATATATATATATATATATATATATATATATATATATACATATATATATATACATATATATAATACATATATATAATACATATATATTTACATATATATATATATATATACATATATATATAATACATATATATTTACATATATATATATATATATATATATATATATATATATATATGTATATATATTTTTCGATAGCATTTAGTTTAAGTTCCCCATAAATCCACTTCTTCCACAAAAAACACACATTATTTTTCTATTTTTATTTGCTTGTTGCGGAAGATCCGCAAGCTAAGTAAGAATTATGATTGTCCACATAGTAATGAATTTCCACAAAGTAACGCCTGACTCCATTAATCATACATTGTTATATTTTTAACACTTAACCTTTTGAGTGCACTTGTGATAATTGACATGCGATATCTCTGGTGGTTCAGTTCCTTCATACATGATGCTTGCAGCTCCCCTATTTCTTCTAATTTAGTAGCATAATCTTTATTTATTGCCTGGAAATTTAGTTGAAATTGTGTTAAAACATTGATAGTGATGATTTTAATATTTTTTCTCGTGTGTTGAAATACCGTTAGAACAGTAATTAGGCACTAATAGACCACCTGATATCTAATAGTCATCTTCTTCATTTGTTTATATAGAAGGAAACTTATTACTTGTATGTTAGTTGTACTTATAATTGATATTAGATATTATCAATTATATTAGGTGTCCAACTAAGTTCTCTTTGTTTGACATTAGATGCCTCCAGCAGTAAGTGTTGGTTGATTTTACATATCCAAAACTAAGCTTAGACATATGGTAACGTTGAAGCCAACCTTCACCTTTTGTGCCTGTGAACAACTGCTCCAGTGCCAAAAATGGAAGAGTTTCCTTTATTGAATCGTGATGGGTGGTAAAAAATAGATTAATTACAGCAATTCAAAGAAAAGAAAGTCATGGAACTGCCCGGTCATTCTTTTATATTGTCGGCTCGGCCAAATATACACACAGTGAAGGTAATGCTGTCAAAAAGTGTGGGAAAAAGTAATTCCCCTGCATGACAATGCTTGGCCCAATGTTGCCAAACCTGTTAAAACCTACATGGGAACGCTCAAATGAGATGTCCTACCCCAGCTGTCATATTTCAGATAGTGTGCTGTCCAATTATTACTTGTTTCATTTGATGGCACATGATTTGGCTGATCAGCAGTTCCACTCATATAAAGACATCGAAAAATCTCTTGATTCGTCGATATGCTCAAATGATAAACACTTTTATTGTAACTGTATTCAAACTCTACCAGAGAGATGGGCAAAAGTTGTAGCTAGCGATGAGTGACACTTTGAATAATATATATGTAAGCATTTTTGCACAATTAAGTTGCACTTCTATAAAAAAACAGCGAAAACTTAGTTGCGCACCTAATAAGTACAAGCTACATACTTGCATCAGTACAAAAATAATGTCAAATAACATGATGGCTGTACCTTTTCAAATTTACTGAAAGACGATTTGGTAGAACAAAAAAATTGCACAACCGAGAAAACAACGATTTTTAATTTTTATAAAGCATAAGGTTACTTTCAAATTTCAGATGGAAACTTTCTGGTTATTATCATAATACAAAAATATTCTGTGGTTTCAATTGTCCATTTATTAGAATTTTGGCTATTTTTTTTTCTTGATCTGAATTAATATCTTAATCATTGGAAAGAAATGCAAACTCAGAAACATTTTTTTAATCAAACATATTTGAACATAAAATATTACAGCATATTTAAAAATCTCAAATTGATTGTGATCTGCTTTAAACAGAAATTTTAATTAGAATGATCACATTAATTTGATTTTACTTTTAGTACTAGAATGATAAAATAATGTTAATAATATATTGTAGAAGAACGAGGGTAAAGTTCAAATAAATAAAGTGGTTTATACTGTGCACATAACTTTGGTTCAATAGTTTACCTCGAGACGTTTATAATCCGCAATCAGATCTTCCCATTCCTTTAAGCATTCTTCCATATCCATTTTTATGACGAATAACTTAACAGCTTAATTAAACCACTAAACGTAGATAGTTAGTCCGGCTTTAAATTATTATTTCGATTTACATTCCGTCCGCGTTTACTTGTCAAAATTGGTAATCATAGACTATATTCCAATTACGTCAAACCATACGCTAGACGAGAATACTTTTTTTTTTTTATTGGGATAGAAAGGCAAACGAGCAAGCGTATCACCAAGATATAAAATATATTAATGTATATAATAAGTAAAGTTATGGTGCAACGTCTTTATATTAAAGTGCTTATGGCGTCGCGTTACAGAATTTATATTCTTTATCACCTGATTACAAATGTTTGGTATGTGTTGTACAACAGACATGTTGCCTTTGCCTATGGCGTGAATATGATGTCATATTACTTTATTAAATATGAAAAAACGCATCAGATTTAATTTTTATTTACTTTAAGTAAAAGTAGTTTCGCTTTTAAGCTATTTTATCGTGCCACACTTAGCCGCCATTATACCGACGAGCTGCCAGATGTCAGCTTTGAGAAGATAGTTGGCTCTCGGGCTACTTGAAAATGGAAAAGCCCGGTGAGTACGGGTTACTACAGAGCTCCTAAAGCACCTGCCTTTAGGAGCTCTGTAGTCGCCCCATGCTGAAAGAGCTCTGCACAATTTTCAAGTCCGTCTTGCAGAAAGGGAGAACTCCACAGGCATGGAATAGGAGCATAGTAGTTTTATTCTACAAAAAAGGGGTAAACTGCTGCTTAAAAGTTATAGGCCGGTCTCACTCCTGAGCCATGTCTATAAGTTGTTGACGAGGGCCAAACAAATCGAATCGCGCGAAGTTTTGACGATTTTTAACCTTCTGAGCAGGATGGGTATCGGTGGGGATATTTCGGGCATGTGGCATAGACCACATCCACACAGTGCAGCAGATTATACAGAAGACCAATGAGTATAATCAGCCCCTGTGCCTAGTGTTTGTGAACTATGTATATAAATATAGGCCTTTGACTCCATAGAGACCTAGGTTACCATAGATGCCTTGCAGCGGTGCCAGATAGATCGTCGATACATCGAGGTGTTGAGATGTCTGCGAAACGCCTCTACGATGACCGTTCAAGTACAATCAGACAAAGCAAATCCAGTTGCATCGTGGAATGAAACAGGGGTATGTTATATCCTCTTAACTGTTCACTAATGCGCTGGAAAATGTCTTCAAGACATTGTACTGGAAAGGACGTAATCTGGTTATGAATTTGGATAAAACTGAAATTATGGTAAATCACCATACTGAGGCAGAACCGACCATGATCGATAGAAAAGTTCTCGAAGCTGTCCAAGAATATGTCTACCTTGGCCACATAGTGCGATTGGATGGAGACAACTGCGAGAAAGAAGCAGCGAGAAGGATTCATTTGGGTTGAGCAGCATTTAGGAAACTTCGTCAAATCTCGTTGCCCATACCGCAGTCTGAAGACAAAAATCTTCAACCAGTACGTCCTGCGTGTGTTACGATGTCAAAACGTGGAGACTGACGGTCCGTCTCCTTGATTAGCTCAAAGTCGTTCAGAGGGCTACGCTCGGAGATTCTCTGGTGGATAGAATTCAAAATGAAGAAATTTGCCGGAGAAACAGAGTCACTGACATAGCTTTTTAAGCTAGCAGACTGAAGTGGCAATGGGCTGGACATGTTTGTCGGAGAACCGACAATCGTTGGAGTAGACGAGTGCTGGAGTGGAGACCGCGACTCGGCAAACGTAGGGTCGGACATCCCTTTGCTAGATGGAGCAACGATTTGCGCAAGACGGCTGGCAGAGACTGGATGCATCTAGCCGAAGATCGGGCTAAGTGGCGCGCCTTGAGTTAGACCTATGTCCAGCAGTAGACTGCTGCGGGTTGATAATGATGGATAGGTATGTGATGAATGAATATGTTACTAGACCATTCAATGTCATCCTTACTTGTCTACGACAGTCCAATGCCAAATGTAGACCTCCCTAAGACACAAGATCTAGCCCTGTCTTTGACTTTACGCATGCAGTTTCTGCCGGGCGGCTGGCACAGAAATGTTGCAGACCTTTGAGAACTATGTAAGCGTGTTCTGTGAAAATTCCAAATGGGGTATACGTTTGGAAATACTGCTAAAGGTTTAAGTTACACAGGATGGTGGTGTCACTTTTGAACTCAACTTCTATAAGAATTTTTTTTCAATCTAAAAATGAAATCTTATTTAAATTGAAATTTTGCTTAAGTTATCTTAAAATTAGTAAATGAAACGAAATCAACAAAAAAAGGGGTAAGAATAGATAAGAAATAAATTACATATTTAATTGATTTATTTACAGAAAATATTAAACCAAATTCTATTTAATTTTGGTTGAAATTTCCTATATAAATTTAGACAAAATACAGTGATTATATGCAGCATTAACAAAATCCTCTCTAGAAAGTTAATTATTGAAAGAGAAAGATGTTATTGTTATTTAGAGGATTCAGTTACTATTGAGTATACATATATAGGATAAGCAATTATGTTGACATTGAGTGCAGATACTATTTAGTACTAGTAATACAAATTTTTTAGTCACCATACAATATAGTTTGCAAGCTTCAAACATAAGACTGCAGTTTATAAATTCCTCTCAAGGAGATTATATGAGTACATTAGTTGTCATCGCTATATATAAAGTTTTACAATAAAAAGAAATGTAAAATTCCAAATCATATTTCAAGTATCAAAATCAAGAGACTAAATCGGTAGATATTAGGCATATATTTTTCAAAATAAGCTATGAATAAAGTAAAGTACTGCATATTACAAAATAAATGTATATAAAATAGTCTATTTTTATTGCATAATCAACTTAGGCTCATATGTTCGCAGCTTGGTTAAGATTAATATGAGAAAACTATTCAAAATAATTATATAATGACCAATTATTTCAAGAGATGGTTAATCATGTTTATCTTGTAATAAACATCAAATTACACCTTACGGCAAACAAAGATTTAATAGATTTTACTGTATACAAAATTTTATATATGTAACTATTATTTCTCCCTTAATTAGTGACTAAAGTAAGTACAAAATTTTATCAAAGCTTGAGATACAATATAATCTCCTTGAAGATTGTATTAACATACCTACATTGATTAAGCAATAAACCTGCGGTGCCACATGATCTGACACAAAGTGACACTATAGTTTTATAATTTAAAGAACTGACAATACACACACTATTCATTGTCAACTGACCATATTTGTTACGTTTCGTTTAGCATGAATCTGCGATTAATAACGCTGAAATAGTTCAACTATTGTAACGTGGCATCGCAGTAAAATCTTGTTTTAAGTATAATACAATTACTCATGTGCTAACACTGCAAAGCATCTAATTATATGACCATACTCGCCTACATCTACTTTTAATTTCTAAATTATCATGGGGCAACCAAACTTCACAATCCCGTAAATAAATAACTAATGTAAGGAGCAGTATTAAGTTACATCAACTTTGCATCTAGCTACCTCAAAATAGTGAAAATAAAAATAACGTATTAATTATTATATCACACACTTCAATTTATAAATTTCTAGAATGATATATATGTATTATTAAACATAAAACAATTGAATTAAAATCATTACATTACCCTAGCGTTTTAACAGCTAGCTATTATTTAGGTGAATTCCGTTTGAGACATAAAAATTAACGCTGGTAAATAAATAGTTAAAAAAAACTTTAAAATATAACACTCTAACTTATAGTTAAAGTTTTGAATGGA
Organism: Baronia brevicornis; assembly: GCA_031353405.1. Taxonomy (NCBI): domain Eukaryota; kingdom Metazoa; phylum Arthropoda; class Insecta; order Lepidoptera; family Papilionidae; genus Baronia; species Baronia brevicornis. The sequence goes on from JASFAT010002864.1 coordinate 292,268, forward strand.
CAAAACTTAAAATAAGTCACTTATAAACAGCTATTCGTTAAAAGCCAAAGCGAGTAGCTCCCACAACACAACATTATTGTAATACTAAGGAAATAATGAGCTCGTTGATTGTCTCCAGAGATATCCATTAATGCTGTTGGCATGCAAGCAAACAAACATAATGAGGATCATATAGAGGGGAGACAAAAATTGTAAATGTTTCTATTTACAAGTAATTTAAGTGAGTTTTATAGGTGATTCATGTAAGAATGACTAACTGTTATATGATTGTCATGAATAACCATCAATATCAAATATTTTTAACACTAAATTATTCATAAACAAATCAAGGTACAAGTTGTCTAGAGTTTAAAAAATAAGAAAAATCATTACCTATTCATACCAAATAAAATTATATCTAAACGCTCTTACGAATAAACAATAACTATATAAAAAAAACAGAATAATGAAATGTTAAATTATAACACAGCTTTTAACGCCTCTCACTTCATCATTCCAATCAGGTGAATGACGAATGCTATGCCACTATTAAAATTAAAACTTTACAAATTGTCATAATTCAATACTATCAAAATTAACTAGTAAAATATCTAGAAACAGATATAATTAAATGGAATGTGAAACTCAAAAATTTAAATTATTTATGGCGCCAACACAGTACAAAGTGTAGACACAGCATCGTCAATACACCAGAAAGAGCACAATGACCTAAAGGACAAAATATTAATAAATTATCAAAATTATTTTTTTCTCTAAATGATTTTCACATTTAAATTGAAAATCAATGTTTTTATTGCAGCTATACTGTGAAAAATAATGATAAAGATATCATCGGTGAGTTTAAGTTACTAAAATGGCAATGCTCTTAACGACACTCCCAGACTTTAACGGTCAGATCGACGCTGCCCGATATCACATATGGCAAGCTCCTGTGGAAATCTGTAAATAAAAGATACAATTTAAGATAATTCTTATCGAAAAACGTTTGATTGCATATTAATTTATATAAAAAAGTATATTTTTGTCTATGCTGGACTCTCATTCAAAAAAAATATTTGATGTAAAGACATATCGGAAGGAAGGCATCTCGTCAGGTTCGTACATTACACCATCATCAGCCTACGTGCAGTTTACTGCTGGACCAAGGCGCCGCCTTGGAGATAGCCTAAGTCCACTGATCATCAGTGGTCATCATTGCAAATTTTTGGGCCAATTGCATTGAAAGACGAATGAAAGCTGGTAATTAATCAGGTTCATGGAGCCCTGTACTCCTTTATGAAAAGTCAGAATGTGTCTAAAACGGTCCGACTGGCGTTTCATCAGGGAGTGTTTGTTTCGACTCTTGATGTATAAGTGTTGGGTTGTTGAAAGTTGGGTTTCGGATGACTCTTATGTCATGAAAGCAGGCTGAATGCAGTGGAAATGAGAGCATTAACAACTATGTGTGGAGTAACTTTGAATGTTAGAATAAGGAATGAAGATATGAGAGAGTGATGTTGAGTAACAGAAGCTTATGTGACAAAAGTTGAGAAAGCTCAGATGGTTTGGGCACATAGGGAACATCCTCCCTATGTGCTGAAACCGACTGAAATGATGAAAGAAGACTGACAAAAGAAATTTACATTGTGGATGTGGATGGAATGGTCAGTAGGAAGATCAAGGGCAATTTACCTTGAACAAATTGCCGTTTTTAGAAAAGACCAGATCAAAAATACCCTTAACTGGCGAGCTTACATGAGGAGAGTGATGAGTTACAATGTGCGTATCATTGAGTTTGATCCTCATATCCATGCAAACGATTCTTAAGATGAAAACTGGTGAAACACTTTCATCTCTCTTTATCTATCTATGACACGTGATGGATTAGTGACAAACCAAGGCTGGTGGCGAAGTGCTGGTGCGCGTAGAGCGTCTTCAGGCAGCGCGTGTGCGCGACGTCCCATACGCGTAAAGTCTTGTCGTCGGAGGCGGTGAGCAGGTAGCGCCCGCCTGGGTGCCACGCCGCGCCTCGCACCCAGTTGTCGTGGCCCACCAACGTCGCCAGGCACTGCCCCGTACTCACGTCCCAGATCTAGATACAAACATACTAGCCTTAAGGAAAGTGTCAGCTTGTATTTTGACGATTCCAATGTCGTATCGGTTAGGAAATACCGCTGGAGGTAGGTGGTTCCACACGGTAGTGGTGCGTGGAAAAAAGTTTCTTGAAAAACGCACCATAGTGGATTACCACTCATCCAGCCCAGTTATACAATAATCTATGTACCACCATTATGATAATATCGTATATATTATCATAATAATTTCAATTTGCTTATAGTAATTCCGATTAAAGTCCATATCGATACAAAAACGTGAAAATGCTAAAAATGATACAGATGTCAAAAAAAAATTATTGCATATTTATTACATTCATTTTTCCATATTATCCGAAAAAAAATACTTCGTCGCATTGTCCCAATATCACAGTTCTAAGATCAATAGCAAATTTTGTACAGTGAAACTGTTTTTGTGTTGATCAGATGCAATTCTTTCAGAAATGTTAAGTTTTTTTGGCTCTGGTGGTAAATTTATATTTCGCAATTTACTACGTTTTCGCTTTAGTGCGTCGATATATTATTAGTTGTCTGTGATAATATTTGATTACAACTATATAAGGCACTAGCATGATTCTAACATGATATACATGTACAAGTAGTTCAGAAATACTCAAAGTCAATGTCGTCATTCGATGAAGATAAACTTTCCAAACAATCAAAGCCATTTTCGAATTATCTAATTAAATTTGAAAAAATAAAATACATAATACACACACACAAACACACATATATATATATATACACATACAGTGGGCGGGCGACAGGGCTCACCTTGACGGACTTATCACGTGAGCCGCTGGCGAGGAAGGGGCCAGCGTGGTTAGCGCGGCGGTTGTCGCCGCCGGCAGCCTCGTTAACCGCCGCTGCCGCCGCCTCGGGCGCCCACGCCACACACTCGACCACGTGCTCGTGCTCGCGCAGCTCCATCTGCATTGCAATACACATTCTTCATTTATTACGTCAGCGTCGATTATAGAACGAACAGTCAAATATAGTTAACCTTAACAAGTCGTACGACTGCGAGGCTTAAAAGAAGAAACTAAGGACCTTGTCGCTGAGCGCAAGATCATCAAGAAAATACAACTAGTGAGGAGGGGAGACGGATCTTGAAGAATCCTGAAGAATCAAGAGATCGAAAACCTAGTGGCCGAACCCAATATCATAGGCGAGATCAAAACAAAGACTCCGCTGGCTAGGCCACGTTATGCGCATTAGAGTGTTTACATATTTTTAAAGGATCATAAAATATCGCATAAAAATATTGATAATAAAGATTACATGTTACGGTTACATAGATACATACATATCGTCTCGCCTGTTTCCCGTAGAGGTAGGTAGAGACCACAGATCTCCATCTGCTACGATCTCAGCACACTTACCTTACTTTCTCCGCACTCATCACTCTCCTCAAGCAAGCCCGTCGGTTAAGGGTGTCAAGATTGACCTGGCCTTTCCTAAAAACTTCAGAAATTTGGTCAAGGTATGATTTCCTTGGTCTTCCCCTACCGACCCTTCCATTCACATCCGCAACGTAGATTTCTTTTATTAGTCATCTTTTATCCATCCTTTCTATGTTATGGTTAATATGTAAAAAATAGCGACGTGTTTGCATGCGTATTCGCATATTATGCATGTCTGTTCTAATAAATGCATATGACAAAAAAGTTTTTAAATACTACCTAGGATTTTTTCGGCCAACTTACCTCAGTGACGTTGTGTTTTTATTTAATTTTTATAATCTTATATTATTTTCAGTTATATTGTTTAATTATAGCGTATTATACAATATAGTTTGATTAAGGTGTTTAAGTGAAGTGATATAAAAAAAGGCGTGTATCGTGTGTTTTTGAGTTGACTGAAAAAGTCCATAGGTTTTGGTAAAATAGCCACCATTTTATCCTAGAAAACCTGACAAGTTATATTTAAAAACATTTGATATTATTGTATTTTACTTGACACTGGCATAATAGTAATAACTAATTGCCATCAAAAAATATATATATTACCGAACTGAACATAGATTAGGCAAGGTACCTTGCACTCGTTGGTATCAGCGTTCCATATGCGAACGGTCTGGTCGTTGGAGCACGAAGCCAATAGAGTGCCGTCCGACGAGACGCGCACCATACGCACCCACTCGCGATGACCCTTGTATGTCTTCACACAGTAACTATAAGAAGCACACCCAATGTTTTGTATTAAATACTAATGTAGTGTTATTACACGCACATGAACAAACATCATTACATAGGATAACTACTTGTGAGCTATACAAATACTAATAGAAGTTACGACCCTTGGCTATGTAAGTGAACACTTGACCACTGTGCCATTTGGATCATTTATCTTTATATGATATACCTATAATTATTATATAGATAAAATACCCATAGAAATATATATACAACATAATAGTCATAGAAAAATAATAACATATAACAACAACATTTAATTAATAGAGTTAGGTGTTAATTTGCGGAAATCTATAATTATGTGACAGTCAGAATTTTTATTCGGTTAAGATCCGCGACAAGCAAACAAAAGTAGAAAATAAACTGAACGACAGTCTTCCTTAGAGTCTTCCGAAAACTTAGTTTAAGTTCCGTGGAAATCCACGTCCTCCAGTAAAAACACACATTAATTTGTCTACATTTTTTGCTTGTCGCATTGTTTGCTTTTAATTAAAATTCAAATATCAACAGCAGATAAAATCATTTTAGTTCAAAAGAAGCCTAGCTATTCCTACTAAACTAGTAATGCTTGTTCTACTAAGTGGTTCACATCGGTAAACCAATGGAAGATATGAAGACAACCTCAGATCATGAGTCCCATCCTTTCAACTACGCTATTGCTGTTTGCTAAATAAACTCCTGTCCTTTAAAATTTGTATGAAAGAATAAATTATGAATAATAATGTAGCTGCTCACATACTACATACATATAAGCGAGAATATTCAGCTATAGAGTTATTATTAAATGAAACTAGGATAGAACTAAGATACAAATCTTTTTGCTTCAAGCTAAAGGGAGAGTACTTTTGCTATTTGCATACTACACAAAAAAATTATGAAAGAATAAATTATGAATAGTAATTTTGTAAGATATGAACTTTATTAGAAACATACCCAGTCGCTACTTCCCACGCTTTAATGGTCTTGTCCCGACTAGCTGAGTACACTATATCACCGCTGGGTGAAAACGCCACCGAAGAAACATTATGATCATGGCCATGCATTGTCTTTATGCACTCAAATGTCTGGTTGAAGTCCCACAGTTTGATTGACATGTCCGCACTGCATGATACTGCGTTAAGAAGACAATTAGAGTATTTTATAAGAGAGTAACAAAAAAAATATTATAGAAATTAAGAAAAAATACATGTACTTAAACACTAGATTGCCTAGCAAGTCATTTTGACTATTTTTTTATTAAAAAAAATATTTTTAAAAATGTGTGACTTTGCATACGACATCGAGCGAAGCCTTGTCTTTGTAGTGGGAAGAACCTATTATATGATTTAAAAACGTTTAAAAAGAAGGCAAAATATTTTGAGCTTGAAATGTAGATTCTGCCTATACGTGAAATGTTATAAGATGTAATTAGAACAAACACATATCTGTATTTATTCATAAACAATTTAATAAAGTCTGACCAGTTCAAGATTGACCATCGTCACATACAATCTGATGAAGATAATCAGCTTTTGTTTTAACCGGTGTATAATCAATAGCATCTATATAATTCAACTGTGTCAAAAATTATAGCGCAGGTAAAAAATATCACCAGTCTGTTCAGAAATATCATCATTTCAAAACAGTGTGCTGTTAAATTTGAGACATGATGATTAATTAAAAATGAAACGACGAAGATTTTAAAAATATTAATAAAACAAACCTACATATTTTTAAAAAGCTGGCAACACTTCTGTAAAGCCTATGTATATGATATTGTGATATCAACGCCACCCATGATGTCTATGGGTGGCGTTGATTGCTTCCTGTCAGACAACACGCTTGCCCATGCGCCTTTCTATCCCGATCAAAATAGTTCATAACTCTTACCAAGTAGCTTGCCATGATGGTCGAATGCAATATCTTGAACGGAATCGGTGTGCCCTTTCAGGGTTCGTTCGTACACGCCGCTCTCAAACTCCCAGACTCGAATTGTAGCATCTTCGCTCGAAGAAACCATCAAACTGAACACTGGATGAAATATTACCTGAAACATTTTCCAATTTCATATTTATACATGATATGTAACAATTACCTTATATAGATAACTAATCAATAACAGATTGAAGATGTTTCACATTTTAACCATATAATGAATTGCCAATAAATGAATTACATAAAAAAAATCAAGCAATAATAATAAAAGAACAAATAAAATTAAAAAGTTGTATAAAAATTTAATTGTAAGATAAAATATTTTTACCATCCCATTTGTATAACCAAATTGTTTTCACACTGAAGTAGCAAAAAATTAAAGATGATGAAAAAAACATTTTGCTTATTACTAGTGGATGCGACAAATTCTATTTTTAAACCCTCATTGCAATGAATTATGGTAATAATATCTACTGCTAAAAAGTGTTTATAGAATATATGTATGTAGATGAACCCTTTTTGTATTTAATTAATATATGCCTAATGACTCATAACCAAAAAATCACCAATTTCGTAAGATGTATTATTAGCTCTTATATATTGAGTCAGTGGGTGTGTTTGCTACGTTTGCTCTTGTTTGACAAGCCAAATATGGAGTGCACAAGGTCGAATAAAGTTTAATTTTTATTTAATTTTAAGTTCTAGTGATGATTTTAAACGTCAAAAATGATTTTTCGCAATGAATTGAAATCATTAACCTGGTAGAGTTCAACAGATTTTAAAATATATTCAAAGTACTAAATTCACTACAAAATACCATGTTATACATAGCTTTTTAAATTAAATGACACAATTACAATACTTTTCCAGATGCAAACAGCTTTTTGAGTGACAATTTGTTATGATAAATCTCAAAACGGGTTGTAGACGGAGTTCAAGGTGATTCAGAAGGGCATATTAGTTTTAATTTCTACTTGAGGATTCCCAAAGGGGTTGATATCAACCTCATTGCGAATCCTCAAGAAAAAATGTTTTTCTTGAGGTTTCCAAAGGGGTCTAATATATCAGTTCATTTTGGAAAAAGGGTTTATATATAATTTGGGAATCCCTGAATCCAAAATAGTTTAGGAATCCCTGATTTAGGTAATATCAACTTCTGCTCTGCAACAGAAGTCGTCAATACAACATTAATATGATCTGCTAGATATTGTCCTTACTAATTAAAGTAAGGGGTGCTGTCTTAATTCCGCATAAATTTGAATAATAAAATAAAAATTGTTTGCTTCCAGGGATATATTTTTTTATCTTATATATTGATCTACATTTTTACACTTTACTTTAAATTACCTTCGTAATAGTAGCTCGGTGTCCAGATAGACAGAACTTTTCAGGCGGACGTGGTATCCACTCGGCGGGTGTGCGCTTGCCTCGCGCTGGTGCCCCCTCCATGAACTCTTTCTGCGCCTCTGACAGTTTCGACTCTAACTCCATCACCTAGCAAGATTAAACGTCGACGAATTAAGATTTTTTTTACATTATAATAGATTTTTTGATGCCAGTTTTCTGAGAGAATGTGGTACTTCCCCGTAAGAGCCGGCCTATTCATGCTATAGACAAATAATATGCCATTCTTGTCAAAGTATACATATTAAATTTATTTTAAAGACTTTCAGTATATTGTTTAGAATTAACTACAGTAGTGACACTTTAATTCAGAATATACAAACTCAGAATAGACAAACACCATGTAGTTTTTTTTTGTTCATGCATCACTAGCATAACCTACATTATTAATTCAAATTTAAATGCTCAATAAATTAAAGTGTGGTATAATTTAACTTATAATGCATAGGATTATATTCTTACATTGTTTAATAAAAATTAATATATGATGAGGTGCATATGAAGAATATGCACAACCTGTCAATTGAAATATAAATATATAAAAAACTGATATAAAATTATTCAACCTAAGTAGTGATAAATTTTGATTTTATTTCCATTATTGTTAAGTTGTAACTTATAAAATAGCACTATTTTTTTGTATTTTTAATGAGAAAATTATTGCATCTGCAGCCATTACGTGGGAGATAATAAATACACTCAAAGCCTTGCAATTTAATGGCTTTAAATAACACTGCATCCTAAAATCGTTTCAGTCCAGAAACAAAACTTCTTAAAACAAAAACATAATAACAAGAGCGAAGAGGAAAGGTTTTATAGAATGTTTTCTTAAATGTATAATATGGGATGTCATTTAAAAAAGGTTTATCAAACCTTTTCAATTATTTAACAATATTTTTTTGCAAGTAATAGGAGTGTTTACTCGTGTATATATATATCTGTGCTCTCTCTTTTACATGTAAATACCTACACCAGGACACGAAATCCCCATAAAATGTTTAATATTAGATCTTATCCCAACAATATATCCCATTACAACCCCATGGTATGCATTTGTCCCCTATACAATATATTTATGGACCATGGTACAGAAACTTTCGATATTTTTAATGTCAAAATACTGTAATTAAAGCGATCGTTCCGTGATATCTTTGGCAGCCGATAGATTACAAAATTATTGTTAGTCTTCTTTTTTATATTTCTTATTTATTTTTTTATTTAATTTTATCTGTCCAATTTTATAGTATTTCTTTATTACATAAGTAACCTTATTGTCAAAATGTAACCATACTGTGCACAAATTTAAAGAGTTATAGTCCGAGTGTTGTTACGTTTATATTATATTGTATTCTTTAAGACTGTAACTTGTTTTTATGCCTAATAAATAAATACCGTAGTTCTAGAAGTAAGAATGTCTTTTTTCTCGATCTAAGTAAAGAAATTACATCAATATTAGATTATTTGTAAGTCTCACAAATAAACTTAGTTTGTATGTTATACATCAACAGATATTGAAGAGAGTTCTTTTGGAAGACCAAATTGTATACTGTATAATATATCTGTAGAACCAAATGTAGCAGTGACAAAGTTTTCGATTTCTGAGACAAAGGTCATCAGGATGGAAATAGTATGGTATATTGATTATGGGTGTTTTCGATAGAAACTGCACCATGACAACAAGGGAGGGGCTGGTAGCGATCCAAAGATCCCTCGGGTGATACTAAGATCTCCCTTGGACCTTTTTTGGGTATCATTTTATTTATTTAATAATGTAAAAGAATACACACCTTCTTTTGTAGCCTTATCACTGACGTCCATTTTTTCTCTAGAAGACCACCGAACTTTCGATCCATTTCACCGGTCATTTCGGCCTCTTTCTTGAACGCTTCCAGCGCGTCCGTGTAGCCATTGCTGCCCAAATAGTCGGCGATCGCTTTGTTCCTGCAAATATAAAATTAAACCTATAATTAAACGTACTTAATTACATAAAAACTAACAACATTAGAAGTTTGAGTTGTAACTATACGTTTTATAGTATTACTTAGTTCTCAGGTTTGCTAGCTGAGTTGCTCGAGAATAAGAGAGCACATATTTATTAAAGAAAAAAGCATCGAGTGGGTCATCTGGTGATAATGAATCCACGATCATATCCACCAGAGTCCGAGCTTAGTCTTCTGAGCGACTTAAAATAAAACAAACACCGATTTTCGTTTCTATTTTGTAGAATTATTTCCTCGCTACTATGTGTCTAGTTTCAACTTCTGTACGGTGTAATTGAATCGGATCCAAAAACAATCTTACATCTCGCTATTGTTTTCGTGGGAGCAATGATTATTTTTTGTCCAGTGAAAAGCTGTAACTTGTGGGTAGAAATCTCATTTCAATCAATCAACTGTATACTAAATCAAGGTCTTTGTGTATACCAATTAATATCGAGCAAAAATATTATAAATTGGACCACAAAGCAAGCATGATGCAGGTGAGACCTAAACTATTATTGTAAGACGTCGTTATTAATGGAGTCAGGCTTTACTTTGCGGAAATCCATCACTATGTGAAACAAAAGATTTACTTAGCTAAGATACTGCTCCTTTCGAACGTAAAGTCGTGAAAATAATTACACTAAAAAATGAAAGTGATGTAATAACAACGAAATGTCTAAGAAACTAAGGTGTTTATGATAATGTAAATGATGATTTAGTTACTATATATATATATATATATATATATATATATATATATATATATATATATATATATATATATATATATATATATATATACATATATATATATATACATATATATATATATATACATACATATATATATATACATACTATATATATATATATATATATATATATATATATATATATATATATATATATATATGGAATTATTTGGAGCTTAAAAGGGTGGATAATTGATGGACGATTTTCGGTAAGTTTTTGGTTTAAGTTCCAAATAAGTTTAATTTCATCCAGCACAAAAAACATACATTATTAATTTTTTGTTATTGTTTTGCTTGTCGCGGATCTTAGCTAAGTAAAACTTTTGACTGTCCACATAGTAAAACATCGTGTTAAATACACAATATACATACAAATTTATTGGTAGAGCCTACGCCACAGCCACGATAAACCTGTGACAAGTCGTTTGGACAAAAAAAATAGTAATACGACTATTATGTTAAATGTTAATTATAGTGACCATTATATAAGCATGAAGTTTATATATACAGTAATGAGAAGAGAGAGAGAGAATAGAAAGGGAAGTATGATTGGGCATTTAATTCCTCATGACAAATTTGGCTTAAACATTACAGAGGAAAAATTTAAGTAAAAGGGAAGACCGAAAACAAAGTTTACTGACCAATTAAAAAAGAGAACATATAAGGAATTGAAGGAACTAGCCTTGGACCGAAATTGAAAAAATGGAAATTGCTACATGGACAAGTGCCGAGTACTTGTGTTATGAATACATGGATAGAGCATACGTAGAGCACAAGTATGTTTATTTGGGTATTGCTCAGGTTTAAGCTTCAAAAGGTTCTATTAAAACAGAGGGATGTTTGTTCACAAGATTGTGACACTAGTTTCACTTGACCGACTGCTAATCTTCGGTAACTATGAAGTTCAGTAGCAATAATGCGGCGTAGCGAAAGTGGTTTCGTGCGTGGACACGCGGTCCGCACAGTGAGAAAATAACTTTCACAGTACATTTCCGCCGTTACAACTCTGATTGAAGGGCGCTTGTTGTCAACAAATTAGTGCACTACACAACTTGTATACTGTGATTTTATGTTCGGCAAGTTCGAATTCTAATCTAGAATTAAATCAGGGATTTTTTTATTCTTTTTATTACAATTCTAGTGTTAGTGTTGTAATGTAAATATGTTATTGCAAGAGTTACAACACTAACTTTAAAAGTGAGTCCCGATTCATTATCCCAAAAAAATCCTCTGTCCTCTGATGTAGTTGATTAATGAATTTGAATTGTAGTTGATTAATTCATAATGAATTATTTCCTTCAAATATCTACGAAATATCAGACATTTATTTTAAATTTTAATTTAGGTATACAAGAGGGTATAACGTTGACCATATAGTTTCTACGACAATCTTAATGATAGGTATAAATAATAGAATTGAAACTCCCAGAGTCGACATTTTGTTTCTGGAAATTTTCTCCTCACATATGAACTCATATAAAGGCAGTTTTAATGTACTGGTATTAACCAAATAAGGTTACACAAAATAAAATAGAAAGTGATTCGTTAAATGAATAGGCTTTCAAATATTCTAAGCTTATGTAAGTTAAGGATTAGGTGCTTTTATGCTCAGTTACCTTTACCTTTGTCTAAAAAAATGTCTGGCTTCACTTGATCGCATGCTGGTTTCCCGTGCGTGGTATACTTTAAATATAAAAATAGGTGTATATACTGATTGAAACTCAGACCATACGTTAAACTAAATCATCAATTACAATATCATAAACACCTTAGATTCTTAGACATTTCGTTGTTATTAGATCACTTTCAATTTTTAGTGTAATTATCTTCACGACTTTACACTCGAAAGGCGCAGTAAGGCGCTTATTTCGGCTACTGCCATGCCACGGTTGTCTTTGGAATTAGGTCGGAAGCCTTACAGATAGCTTAAGTCTATCACTATCACCAGCTTACACAATTTGCCTTTGTCAATTCATCCTGGAGCTGTGTAAACAGGCTGACTCATTTGAATGGAGGCAGCCTAATCATGTAAATACATACGCCCATGTAATAAGTACTGATGGCTAATGTCAATATGGCACACATTCTTTTTTTAATCAAGACTTGTTATATTTTTATATTACTATAATTTTTACCAACAAAGCTATAATAATACGTGGTACTAGAGAAACATGGCATTATATCACAACCAAAGTCAATGGTAAATCGAACTCACTACCTTGAAACAAGCGCAATCCTTACCTATTGCTTTCTTTTGCTTAAGCTGCTTTCGTTCAATACAGTTCTGTAAACTATAGGCTACAGAATTGCTATGGCATTTCATTTTTTATTTTATTAAAGGAAAAACTAACAATGCTTTTAATATTATTTATAAATGCTTTTAAAGTCTTTTCTCTTGGTTGCAAAATTGTATTAGATGATTCTGGTTAATTTTCTAGTAGTGGAAACGAACCTGCGATGTTAGGTCGCAAGAACCTATAAAAAAATAGATCAATATTATTTGTGATATATTAACCTCACAAATTCTGTTTTAAGAAGCATTTTTTCGTTCTGAATAATCAAAGGCACCACTTTACTGTGTTATACTAACAAAAATCTTAATTAAAAATAAAATAATACAATGGGAATAAAAGCCGTAACTTATTACGGGAATAATTAAGACCTATATAACACGTTGTTTAGCATTATAATCTATAATATGACGATGAAATATTAAAAAATTTTTTTTTCAATATAATACTACTCGGGGCAATGTATAGCAAAATTTATCGGAAAAAATATAGGAAATGACTATGGAAAGACGCCATCGAAGCCTATACTTTTCGGCTACAGCCTTCCCTTGCCGCACCTCTACTTGTATCGCTGTCGTTTTATCAATATTGTTTTTTTTGTGCTTGCATTTGTACTGGCATATCGCACTCAGAATTTTAGCCAATGTAAGGAAAATAAAATAAACATTTTTAGTTAAATAAAAATATTAATAATAAAAGGTAGATAACTTTGTATTTAATTGTAACAGATTCAAAAAGTATATTTTAAGATATAACATGGAAAAGATACAGAATATATCAATAGAGGCAATCGTGTAGTAAAGAGCGATAAATTAAATTATCTAGAGATAATGTTCGTTGGAGTGAAGCGACAGTCCCATTAGCCGATATTACGTGAACATCAACATCATTAGCAATTCAAGCATCACGCTGACACAATGTGAGTAACATGATGGTATGTTGGGACGGCGGCGTATAGAGCGTTATAAATCAATACTTAATGTAATGAATGCATAATGCGGACGAAGCAATATCTCTGTATATGCTGTAAATCTATGTTTTTTTTCTATATAATTTTTTTTCGTTTTAAAAAAAGATGCGAAGTTTTTATAATTTCTATTCAAACTATTACGAAATACCAGAAGGGAAAATCAATTGGATCCCTACACTCACCGTATGAAACGTGGTAGCATAGTACTTGACGTCCATATTCTGTAACGCCAATCGATATATGTTTTTCCCCGATCGAGCAAGCCCATTCATAGTACAAATTATTAAATTTTCTTTTTGGTAAAAAAAATCGTTAATAACTTATACAATTTTTCGGAAGGACTCGCGAGCAGGTCCGCATGATGCGAACTCTGAGAATAACGCCAACTACGATAATTTGACGACAAAAGCTGCTCAACCCTACTGAATTGATGGAAGCCGTGTCACAACAGCAAGAAAACGGACTAGTAATTAATAATATTATGATAACACTATTGATACTTTTAAAATGTATATTGTATAAAGAACTTTGTGGCGCAGTCAAGTGACGAAGTTATCCGGTTTCTGCGTGAATGATTATAGGTTCATTTCGCGTATCGGGATAAATATATGTATGGTCTGAGACTCGGGATACCGAGTCTCTGTCCCGCCAATTCTCCTTGGATAACCGTGATAGATTAATATTTAAGATTTATTTTGTCGTAAAATCTAAATAAGTTAATAAAGCCTATTATTAATATTATCATACTCTTTAATACAGCCGTCAGGCTAGTCCAGTGCTGGATGTTAGCCTCCTTAAAAATCATAGACGTAATCTTCACGTTTTTCGGGCAGCATGCTACTCTAAAATTGTCATTTAATAGTTATTTAACAAATTAATTTACCACATGCCATGTAGTGGCGGAGAACATATATACATGCTTGTGATTTCTTTCCTAGAGTACGCCAATCTGATTTGGAAGCGCTTGGCAGGCTATTTTCTTTACCTAGATGATGCATGAGGCAATATCCAGCAGTTGTGCAATGAGGTATAAATAGATACCAACTAGACATACATGAATTCATTAGCACTTCTAATTTTTCAGATAAAAATCTATTAAAATAAAACTCAATGTGTATATTAACTATTTGACATCAAGAAAAACGGTACTACATACACATCAACTAAAAACATATTAAAAATTAACGGGATTTAGTTCACAGACGAGAAAGAAAACAAAAGGACAACTAATACAAAATAACAATTAGTATTGAGAGAGAATGTAACATTCAATTTGCATAACAACACGTGACATGAAAGGTAACATTGCAGACGCACGATTGTTTCCGAAAAAAATAGTTACGTAGCAGTACCCAACTCCACTCTCATGTTGTAATGTCCGCAGTTAACCTTATTTGCGTTTGAACTAACCGAATTTCGAGATTCTTTCTCTGTTCACGAAACAAAGGTCAAGATAATTTAAGGAAATGATACATACACCCGCGTTGTAATACTTGCCTTTCCAGATTGTTAAGATACCATGTGTGCATAAGGGCATGACTCAAAGCAGATTCAGATTTAGTGAAAAACGAAAATGAAAACCTGAATTAGCTAAATTCACATATTTAATCTGAGCTTAACAGAAAGTAATCAGTTATCTATTGTTTGTTGCATTAGTTATTTATTAATTTAGATTAACTCTTTTCGGTTTACGTTTAAGGATTTTTGAAATCGGCAAATACACAAAAATTTTAATCCCTATTTGAATTAAATTTTTTAATTTGGAGAAGGAAGTAAGCAAATATGCAAGAAGGTCGCCTGATGAGAATTAATCAGCGACGGCCATCTGTAACATCACGGGCACTGTAATAGCGGCTCCTGCCTTCTTTTGCAAAAGAATTTTTAATTAGAATAATTGAAGGTGAAAAGTTACATATCAGAAAAAGCTTTTATAGTTTTGAAATTTATGAAGTTTGCAACTCCGAATCAAACCTATGGTAAATATATTTTTTCCATCAAATATAGAAACGCAATTTTAATAAAATATTTTTAATTCTTTCCTTATGAAGATAGTAAGTATAACTGAGAATTTGTAGATTCTTATATTGGGTAGGCAACTGAGTAATTTCCGATTTCAGTTATAGACGTCTCTCACTCCCATTTTTATGATATCCGTAAATGGTATGATCTTTTTCTTCTTATATATGTTAGCTGTCATCCTAACCTAGCTTTACAAGTACATTGCGTTGATATTTTCTTAGTTTCTTTTAGCTCAATATTAATATGGAATAATAGCGAAAATTTTCGTCATATTTTGCTTTATTATTTACATAAAGGAAAGAACACATTAGTTTATTATTAGTTCATTAAAAGTAAAAAAAAAACTCTTTTATTTTCTTGAAGAAATCGGCAATTACTTAGTTGCCATCCTAATATATGTAGGTATATGTAAGAAATTTAGCTGTGGAACGGGGATGAAAACTGAGGGTCACCCACGCGACTTACTTATTGATCGACTCCACCAAGCGCCGCCGCGACGTCAGAACTGCGTCATTCTAATCTCATTCAACATTTGGTTTTAGATTCGTTTTAATTAAACGTAATCAACATATCAGTTATTCAATGTGAGCTTCAAGTGTTTAAATTTCAAGGTAAAGTTTTTTACCTACTAACTGCCGAAACGCGAAGAATTTTAACAGATTATAAATTTCATTAACGTTACAATTAAATTTTGTATATCGTCAGCCTACGGCAGTATACTGCTGTACATAGGCTTTCTTGGCTGCATACTAAATCCTGTTATGTATCGTTAACTTTATAAATGAGTAACAGCAAACACATTACATATTAACCTTGCCATCCAAAAGTAAAAATCTACATCCCATCCGTACCTTTACTCATTAAGAAAAACAAAAGTTTAAGATTTTTAGCAAACATAAATAACTTTTATAATAAGATTTTTATATTTAATAAGATTTTTAGCAACACAAATAGTTCAGATGGTAAGGATTGCGTTTACCTTCTAAGATCGTGGGCTCGACTCTATCATTGATTATGAATGTGAATCATAATGTTGATGCTCTAGCTTAGTTGAAATGGTAAATAAGAACTGCAAAAATATCAAGACACGGCTAGTCTTTTTAAAAAAATATTATACATTTCTTTTACAAAGACTAATATACATTATTTACAACAGACGGTCTCATTACTAAAGAGAAACTTCCAGATGGATAACCTTTGTGTACAAAACTTTTTAGACATTTATAAAGAAGAGTGATTTGTGTATAGTAATTAAGAAATATACTTACATTAATATCAGATATAATAATATGACGAAGAAACATTAGACTATTATGGCAGAGAAAAGGTATGAATGATTGCATCCACAGGATTTAAGGAGAGTTTAGTTAATTTCTTAAAAGAAAATATTGCATATAAAACAGCGACAAGTTAATATCTATTAACATTGTCTGGAAAAATATCATTCATTTCGTTTCCTGATTAGGGTGGATCTTTCAACCCCTTAGTAGCGATAGAAAATGAACTTTCGGTTACTTCTACGAACGCATAAATGGGTGGTTCGCCAAACGATGGAAAAGCCGTAGCTAAGTGGTGAAATGAAAGGGGAGTAAAATATCACGAGGGTGATATTATGAAGGGTCAGACTATTATATAGTTCGTATATGTTAAACCTGGATATATACAAGACTGCCTACAATTTCATAATGGCCAAATGCCACAAAATTTACCACTTAACGCCGATATTCTGTGTGAATGTTAAGTGGCAGCATTTTACTGTGTTACCGATTTCGTAAGGTGAGTGCTGGGATCCAGAGACCTAATTACTTCCCCCTTACTTTATTTCCTTTTTCCCTTCTTCCTCTTCATATTTTTTACGGTACTCTTTTCTTGCTATCAGGTGACCTGCTTGTTCATTTGTGGTTCTGTGCCATTAAAATAAATTAAGATAGCCCATGAAAAACGATGATCATAAATACTAAGACCTTGAACTTATGTAACTAGTAAAAATAAAAGCTACATAATTGAAAGTACTGGTATTATCACGCAGGTGGCATAACACTAATGGAAAATAAGTAGTGCTATGTTATATTTATGAACACGTAGGAAATATCTATTTTGATATTAAAATGATACTTTTAAAATGTCACTTACTTGTTAGTTAATGTTGGCTTGCTTAAGTGTTATTTTGATGTTAAAAAATGATGTTAAAAAGTGTTCGCTTTCTGAGCGTTCTAATCTCGACCTGGACTACGATCAGCTGATATTATATCTGTATTTCTTGTCTCAATCAATTTTTGTTTGCTTTATAAGTTTTGTCAACAGTTCCACGTGACTTTTTATTCCCCTATTTTTTACTGTCAAAATATTATTGAGTTAAATGTTTTAATATATTATCCTAGCAATGTAAAAATGTATTGAGATTTTAAATATTGTCCTCGATAATGGGTTCGATTTAAATTTTCGAAGTAAACGGCGGACATAACAACATAACGGGGTAGTTATATGCAGAGTGCGGTGCAAGGCATGCGGCAGAATAACTAGAAGCAACCAGCGGAGACGGCATTCCATGCGATCCAACGTGCAATCGGCACCAAATGGACAACGGACCTTGGACCCTACAATGCCTTACATGCGCCTCATTCTTGAGCTGTATAAATGTGAGACACACCGGGACATACACTTTTATGGATACTATGAAAATAGTTTCAGTCAGTCAATGTTATAGAAATAAATTACAATATATGAATATAAAACATAATACTTTTTTATTGGCAGTAACATACACTACCGCTCAAAAGTGTTTGGCCAACCAGTAAAATACATGTTTTAAAAGTTTGAATGAATGAACTACTTTATAATTATTTGAAC
Organism: Baronia brevicornis; assembly: GCA_031353405.1. NCBI lineage: Eukaryota > Metazoa > Arthropoda > Insecta > Lepidoptera > Papilionidae > Baronia > Baronia brevicornis. The sequence goes on from JASFAT010002864.1 coordinate 310,738, forward strand.
TGCTTTATATTTATTAACAACTTTATTTAAACAAAAACACAAACTTAATTAAAACAAACAAAGGTGGACATATATGTCAACAAAAATGTAAATTCGTTATTATGGCCAAGAAAATTAGATCTAATTTACTACCAAATATGCAGCTGTATTATATGTTTGGTGGTTACGTAAGTACGTACGTTTTACTTTTTTTTGTAAATGGATGCTTAATTATAAAATGAAAAATAAAATTGTAAATATATTGTACAAATACAATACTGTGGAGTTGAATATATTTAAACAATATATTATACTATAAACTATACGTATTAATAAAAAAACATTTTCACCTGTATAAGCTACATCACATAAGTAAAACGGCCTTATACTCCGGGAAATGTTAAATTTAAGTAAATCAAAGGTCAGTGAGATATGACGTCGCTAAAATACGTAGCGAGGAAGCTTAAGATTACTAACACGATGACTCATACTCGTATATACTGACACCAGTTATAAAGGTGACGAAGATTGAATGCCTTTAGTTGAAAGCTGAAGATTGTAGAATTTAATTTTATATTGCTAGATCAGAAAAAATATTGAAAATCTATCACTGACATAGGAAGTTAAATGCAAATTATAAACAAACAATTGAATTATTTACATTTTTCTTATATAAAATGGGAATACATGACATAAAATGACAAACTATAATTTTAATGGACATTATAATACTGATACAGATAGTTTTACGTTCGTTTATGAATAAACATTTTTCACCCCGTAATATACTGTTATCTATTAGTCTTTCTGTTATAAGGACTTCAAATTTTTTATGAATAAGACGGTTAATCTTTTACTTCATAAAACTTATCTCCTTTGTGCAAATAACCTCCACAACTTTAAATATCTGTTATTTTAAATTGATATTCAATTAATATATTTAACCTTTACTACAAATATTATAATTATAAAAGGGATCTCCAAACATTACAATGTGATTTTTTTTAATTGATAATAATCAAAACATTTAATAATTTCGACAACAATATCAGTAATCTATCACACACTTATTTTAATACCGGTAACCATGAATAGAAACTATATATACATATATATATATATACATATATATATATATATATATATATATATATATATATATATATATATATATATATATATATATACACATACAGGTTATTTAAGAATCATCTCAATATCCGTAGCATCTATTTTTACGTATTCACAAAATTATTCCCCAGAGCAAAGTCCGTGAACAGCTCGTTCAAGAGTTCAATGGGTGATCTCGAATGTTGTGCCAAATGTTTGACCAGCGGCTTTCTATAATCTGTTTCTTATATAAGAGCGATTTCGTTCGATCATGTTTGTAAACTGTGATGTAACACTTTTTTTCCAATTTGTCAAATGGAGTGCCATTCGTCTGTTCGATCGTCGATGGGCGATATTGTGAGATTATCACTAAACTTATTTGAATATTAGTACACTATAAAAACGTATGTATTTATAACGGTGTCTTTTTGTACACTTTCAATACAAATAAATAATGTTAACGTTTATAAGGGAAATTGTCGTTCTACAATTAAGCTGTCTATGCATAAAAAAGTTTCTTCTCATTTTATAGACACATTTATCACAAAATGAGAATTTTCATCTCTTCTACAGCAAATTATTCGAATAGAATAAAAACAACTAGTAAGTTTTATAAAGTACAACAATAACATTTTAAATTTTTATATCACCAGTTCGTTTTGTCTTTTCTGATTTAATCGGAGTGAAAGTAGGAAATTAAAAAAGGGAAAAAAACTGGGCATCCGGATCTTGGGATACACCGTAAGAAACGCGGTAACACAGTCAAATGCTATGAATTAACGCCGATTTTCTGGTGAGGGTGTGGTACTTTGCCGGTTATACTATGTCCATTTATGCTACCTTGGCCACTAATCAAATCTTTATTTCGTTATTTTATTATTACATTATAATAAAGTAATACACATGAATACATTTATGAAGTAAAATAATACCATTTATTCGTTCCCTAGGTGGCCATTTCGTATTTACGAGAAGCCATGCAGCATATGTAGTCTGCCACGGAACTTCAATCGAAATTGCCGAAGTTTACATTCTTTTAAAAACATTATTTGGCGATTGCTCAATCATATTATATCATAATAATTATCAACTTACCACAGTGTTCTCATCCAAATGGAGTATTTACATTAATCGCCCCGATGGGCAGGTGGATTAGCGAAGGGAGTAAGGCATATTTATATAGCAATAGTTAAAAATAACGGGGTTTAAAAATTAACAACATGGAAATTACTTTTGTTCAAAAGAGTTAGCGGTAAACCTCAGGATTGTTTCTCTAAAATGGACTTTAGACTATGTTGTAATATAACAGTCTGTTATTTTGGAACAGGTCACTGGAACTGTTAGGAACAGATGCACCAGGCTTCTTATTTTACCTGTTATAGACCACCCCTAGTGGGCGACCATAGTGCCAATAATTGCTGTTGCCTATAACGAGGATATATTTCACTATATTTCACCTTGGCCTTAATTAGAATCATGATACGGGCCATCGGTCGGCCGTTTATAGCTTATTACTTTGATTAGATCAATGCACCACGTGCAAGCAAGGTTGAGAATTATATATCAGTGGGAAACATTAATCAATCATTATAGCCGTTATAATCAATTGCTAGTCAACGATTTCCCTTAAAATGAAAGGGTGTTACCTTAATTTCACACTTGGCGTGCGGATTGGGGATCATAGCATGGTATTTAATACTAAAGTAAATGCTGTAGTAGATGGGTCTACCAGTATGTGTTCCCTTAGTGGCCTCGTACGTCACACGGGAAGAGTGAGGTGGGATTATCTAACCCGGAAACCACGTAGGTTTGAAATTAGTTACTTACTGTTGAGGAGTGAATTGAATCTAATTTGAAATTAATTTCCAATAATTAAATACCTTAGAGTAAATTTTGCAAATAATAGGTCATTTTTAAGACAACTAATATATGTATAGTCCATGTATTTATTTCTTGCTAAGTATTCCGCCAATCCGTTTTGGGCAAACGTGTGGAGTTAATGCCTATTTTTTGGAGGAGGATGGCAATGTATGCGCTGTATATTAAGTTATTCTGTTAAGATAAAATCAATACCAGAGTATAACAAATCCCAAAATATAAAAAATGATTACATAGAACAGCGGTCGATTGGAGCGAAAATTATTTCGCAAGGTTTTCATTTGCCTAATAGACCAGACTTAGAAATAAAAATATTCAACAAAAAATGAAATACCTCTTGCAACATTAAAATATCTTTCTTAGACTTCTGTTATCCATAGACTGAATTAACTCTAGTCAAATAGACAAATTCATTTTGAATAAATTTGTTTATTATTTTACAGAATCTTATTTTTAAAACTTCTAATTCTTTTTTGCTATGTGGTTTCCGGCACAGAATAGTACCAACCCATTTCCTCCCGCGTTTGTTGACGAATAAACAAAGGTATAGGCAGCAACATTTACTTAAGTAATAAAAACCAACTTGCAATCCTCGATCGGATCGCAAACATTTTTAAAGGAGACCCATGTCTAGCGGTAAACTTTTACGGCTGTGTCCATAACGATTTAAAGTTCATATTGCGTGTATTTGAAGATAGCGAAGTAATAAAAAAAATGCATTGAAAATTTACAGAAAGATAAAACACATACTTAATAATACTCAATACCAATAAGATTCTATCGTTGACACGAATAAAAAAAGAGGTCACTTAGTTTTAATAAAGATAAATCCTTCCGAGTAAGATGAAAACATGATAACAGTACGCCTTTAACGCCTACAACACCATCCGAACTTAAATTAACGGAAAACAAGAACTAACGGTCTAGCTCCAATGGTATCCTGAGGACGTTGATATGTAAGACGGATTCTTCCACATTACAGTAGTACTAGTAGGACTTTCTCAGATGTAGTGTTTAAAATTAGTTTACTAACATAATTTTTATGTGAATTGTTACTAACAAGTGGACAAGAGTTGTCTGATAAATAAATATATTATTATTATTATTTACTTCTGCGGTGTATCGTATTACTGGCCGGTTCTGAGAGTTGCCAATACTCAGAAAGATGGTTAGTCGGTCAGATTTTGGCGTGTGATGCAACTAATAGCTTTACGTATTGGAAGGATACGAGTGTTCGTTCGTGTGAGCCAGTTTCTTTTCAGTTTTACGAGAACACGATCGCATTTCTCCATAGAGCTTACATAAGACACTTAATTCGGACCTTCGACTTCACCTTTTTTTACTGCCGACACTTAGTTATGCACACAATATTAACTATTAATATTTTGCATCAGAAATTATAATGGGAATACGTTTTTTCTTATATACACGCACACAGTGTCGTCTGATAGAAATCAATCACCGTGACAAACAGTAGTAGAAGTTCTTTGAGAATTACGGAAACCTTTTTGTGTTCAATGTCTTATCGGTTTGCAAATACCGCTGAAGGTAGCTGGTTCCACAAAATGATGATGCGTGGCAATGTACTAATACGTTTATACTATATACGGTGTCTTACTAAAAACTTCAAAGAAATAGCTACTAGTGTAGTAATTATCCTTAAATCATATATATATGTGTATATATATATATATATATATATATATAAAATACTAGGCATAAATAGCCACATACCAGTGAAGGCCGGTGACGTTGCAGGAGCGAAATATTTGGCTACACGGTTAATTTCTGGTTAATCCAAGTCTGCGACTAAATCTGTATTCGTGACACGTTACGTACGTTTACAGTAGACATTGGCCTCTTTCAAAACGAGAAATCCATGTTATAGCGATAATTATTATACATAATTGTACTACTGGTCATCCAAGGGTCAAATATCAACCGTTGTTCGTGTTTTTAATATTATGAACCGTTCTCGTTCATATTTACACAGGAGAACAAAGCTTTTCTTCGCGTATATGTAGATAACCTTAACAATCATTTATATCATAATTAATATTTTTAAGTTTTAATATCTATGTATAATATGATGCTTTTTTCTAGACTGTATGATTAAAGATATTAGAATCGTAGAAGTTGTTTGATTTCGTAGCAATAGGTTTCTTTAAAATTACAAGCAGATAACCCAAATTCGTTATAACCACGAATTGAGAAAACATTGTAATGTCAGTGTGGGTACTGATGTTCAATAGAATAGGTCGTGGTTTCCCTTTCACTTTGGCTTGCAAGCTCGAAGAATATATCAGGGAACGGACCGAGGACTTCAGGTCACGACACCTTACAATGGGAAATGAGATAAAAGTAAGAGGCGATTGAACGGAATCGACAATAAAACATTGCGATATAATACTTCTAGAAAATTCTCAATGCAATGAATCAACTTAGTTCATTATTACTGTTATATGTTGCTTAATATATATATATATATTATTGGTCTTGCTTTTTATTACTTTATTGGGCTCGAATGTCTTGCGTGAATAAAAATTTAAATATATGTTCATATTAAACTCTATTACGGACGTAATTATTTTTGTATAATTTACATATTTTTAAATAAATCTTGAAGGACATAAACATTACAATATTTCTTATATAGTAACTAATGTTTCATAATAAATATCCAGGTGGCAATGCACGAAAATGTTCGCATAATATTGCTTTTATGCATATTTACATTTAAAAAGTAAATGGCAATGGACAGGTCATATTTGTCAGAGAACCAACGCAAATGCTGGGGTGCAGACTCTAGATTTATGTACTGATATGAATAACGATAACGATTTCGGAAATTTCGTATATATAGATTGACCTCAAATGAAGAAATTGATAGAAAAATATTATAGCAAAAGTTGTAGGAGAAATTATACAAGTTATTGACCGCTATGATTAATGTTTTTCAAAGAATAAATGATGAGCATAAACAGTTTTATAATTAATGATAGCAAATAATAAAGGCAATCATATGTAATTCAGATACTTTTATTGCGCAGATAGTTTACGTTTGCTTGTCAATAACAGCACGAGGTGCACGAACTTTAACAAGCTTATACGTTTTGTAATATTATTATGTAAGTAAAGGAAAGGTACTTACATGCAATTAGTAGTATTTATTTGTACATACCATTTACAAAAATTATTAACGAAGAAAAGTGTTGTTAATCAACACTTTTCTTTTAAAAAAAATCCTCACACTGAAAATGTCCGATTGTATATAACTATAATTTACTGTTGCTGATGATCATAAAATATTTTTCATCAAAGTCAATATACACATGTTTTCTTGCTGTGTACGCGGAGGCCGTTTCTGGAGGAATGGACATAGAAGCATCACGCTTGTCCAAGTCGGATACACGGGGTAACCAGGTTCGAATTAAATACTTTTAAGCTATACGTATAATATATTGATCACGATGCGGAAATCAAACCCCAGACCATTGACTCCAAAGACGGTAGCTTAGCCACTGAGCCAATTAGTTTGTTTAAAATTCGCAATAGAACATATGCTAGCACATTATTATTTTAGAGAAAATATGGCCTAATATCACGTATTTTTGGATGTCGAATAGTTCCTTAAATTAATCAAAGTGAAACTGTAAAAAAATGTAACAAATATTTGTTTAAGCTGTTTAAATTTCGTAAGCATATATTCCTCTATTTGTTAAGGAATGGACATTAAGGTTTGTCTGTGGTTAATTGATGGGACATTATGACTTACAACTCGGAATAAAGATATGTAAGCTGTACATATAATTATCTCGATATAGAAATCGAACCCGCGATCATTGACTCCGAAAGCGATAACCTCGTCACTGAGCCAATTATTTTGTCAACTTGTTGAATATCGACCATTAACGGCAAATGAAAAAAAAAACCATTAGACCTTTTCACTTTACAACTTTTTGAAAAAAGCAATCAGTACCTATGACAGGCCGGATTGGCAAGTTTTACTTCGTCAATAAATGAAGGTTTAATGATGATGAGATTTCTAGGTCCATAAAGAAAGTTGTGTACCGACGGGGGAACAAGGTGCCGACAATGGGGTCAACGACATGACGTTATGAGAACACTGTTACTTTCAAAGGTCAAGCGAGGTGCATGGCGATTAGCTTTTAATTGAGTACCTGCGATAACACACGGACAATTAATAATGGATATTAACTGACTCAGGTTTTTTCATGTAAAAATAAAAAACAAACCATAAATTACAATATATAACACATTAGCATTATCAAATCAACCTTATATTAATAAAAAGCGAAGATAAGAAATGTATTACTATTACTAGTGGTTTTACTTTTTTTAATATGGTTCACCACAATAGTCCAGTGGCAGATTCGAACCCACGATCCCAAATCGTAAGCGCAATCTGTACCAACCGATCAGAGTACTGTCAAACCATTGCTAGTTTTAAATAGTAAGTGGCAATAAGTTTAAGGAAATATCACGAACCAAAGATGACTTGAAAAGTCATGAACACAAATTGACTAGTAAATTAAGGTACCATACAACCTAAAACAATATTAATATATTTAGCATAAAGACATACGCAACATAGATCGATCCTTTTGCGATTGTTGACACGGAAACGTATTGTAGCATATAAATATAGCCTTTATAATTTCCTAATCTAAATAAAGTAATCAAGAGTTTATTTATTGTGCAGAAATATCTCTAGCGAAAGATACATAGCATGTTAATTGTATATATGAAGAAATACGCAATGCAGCGTCTTACTGTATTTTTTTATTTATTTATGTATTTACGCCTATCCCCCGCAGAAGTTGGCAGAGACCACAGAGCTCCATCCGCTACCATTCATCGCAGCTAAACTGCTCTCCATTGGTCGCTTCTCGCCCTCGTGAGAATCAGGACGTGACGGGTGGCGAACCACGTCGCCGTCATTTTCAATAAATTAGGTATATGATGACAGATTGGCTCAATGGAGAGGCCCTCCGCCCTCGGAATCAATGGTCGCGGGTTCGATTCCCGCATCGGAATAAATATATGTATGGATTTATAAATATTTATTTCGAGTCTGGTAACTGGTCTGGTAACGGGTAAACTGGTCAATCCACATTAACTTTCCTGTCCTTTCCTTTCTTCTCTATCCTTTCCCTTCCTCTCCGCCAATCCACGGTCTGCGGTGACAATGGATGCGTGGCTAAGGGCGAGCTTAGTCGCAAGCGTACCGAACGTCCCGGGATCGGGCTCCACGGGTTCTAACTTCACTAACACCAATGTAATATACCTAATTTGTCTTACTGTATGCCTTGTAGAATGCAGAAATGAAATCAATTTTGCATCTCTCAATTTGCCCGCTACTGAAGAAATACATTTCAAGCTTACCCGGAATTTAATTTGCTATGCACACAGCGTAAATTCTTAATCAATTGAAGCCTTACTCCAAAAAATGTAGGGACGAACGATCGACTAAATTACGTATTTAGTTTCACTGTAAAACATGTGTTCATCTACATAAGTATGTAATTTATTAAAAGACCTATTTATTGTACATATTATTAAGTATATACTTTTACAATTATAGTATTAATTATAAAAGTATATAATTGATAAATAAATAAAATAAGAACGTTTATTGAACAAATAAACTATTATCTCAAAATTTTTTTGTTTATATTATAATTGGAAGTATGACACCATTCTTTTTATATATTTTAAAAACTTAGGACAATATATGTTAATTTTAAAAATTTAACGACAATTTTGGCGACTTTGATGTCGAGAGTGGTTCGAATTTGGTCAGTTCGGCATATTGGGTTCCTTCCTTATTCTTTCATTCTTCTTTCCATTATTCTTTCTATCGCCTTGACAGTCTTTGGATTTTAGCCACCATGTCTCCGCCCCATACTTCATTAAGATATTTTTATAATTTTTGTTAAGAACCCAAACAACCCAAATACTCTAACAACGATTTTTTTATGTTAAATATGGATGACAATTCGGCTTTGACATTTAGCCATCTCAATAGGACTATGAGCCATTTATCGTTAAATATTATATATTATTAAAATACATACATCGCGCTGTTGTCTTAAAAAAAACCTAATTCAATAAAAATGGCTTCATTTTTTTAACAGCCCATATATGTCACACTGCTGAGCACGGGCCTCTCCATTTCTGGAGGAACGGACGTTAAACCCACCACGCTTGTCCCAGACTTGGGTTACCAGACTCGGAATTAATATTTGTAATTCATACATATATTTATTCCAATGTGGGGATCGAACGTCTTTATTTGAATCATCTAAGATCGAAATGATCATTAAAGGTGTTCTTACCATTACGAGATAAATAACGGCCTATATTATATAAGTATAAAAAAGTATATGTTACGTAATAGGCAGAAGAAAATATATCGTCAGAGCACAGCAACGACATAACTGGATTTTATAAGCAATCTATAACTTCTGATTCATGAAGCATGTGCTCCGAATTATATTAGGTTTTAATCAAAGATAAAATTTTAATCGCTTTTACTTCTTGCAATTCTATCTCGTAACATTCACAACAACAAACCGACATTTATATGACATAATCGTTGTAAAATAAAATACATCGTCATTCTGTGAAGTAATATTTCAAATGACTATAAGATACTAGTTTGTGCCCGAAACGTCTTTTATATTAGATAAAAATATGTTATTAGCATAGTAACGAAATTTATAATATATTACATTAATGTTTTCCTTTTCATGGTATTAATAAAATAAATTAAGCTTAATAAGTGTTTGGAGGACGATTCAATTGGCTCAGTGGCGAACCTACCGCTTTTGGAATCAATGGTCAAGAATTGATTCCCGCATCGTAATAAATATATATATACATATATGTATATGGCCTACAGGCATTTATTCCGAGTCTAGGTGGCCTGCCAATATGCCTTGGCTAAGCGTGACAGGTAAATGACCGTTTCTGAAATGAGGAGAGGTGTGCCCAGCAGTGGCCCATTCATGTATAGATTGCATAGCATTGCATTATCACGTCAGATGCATTTTGCGACCAACTTTTTCAGTGCATGGTAAAAGTCGTATAGTTGTTATTGTAAAAGTGATATAAATATTAACTTGTTCTATACATAGGGAATCTAATTTATTCTATACTTTTCACAAATCATTATCACCATATTACTACAGATATTCAGAGCGAGGTATTACGCAACTATAACACTGCTATCCCTCACCCCATAAAACTTCGACTGATGTTTAGAAAGATCAAAGGCGAGGTGACGTCGACAACTGAACGTCTTAAAATGTGCCGAGACCCGTTTACTTCCCCAATAAAATATGCTTCATTTTAGTAACCCCAGATCAGTAGATATCTATGAGCAGTGATGTGAAAGCAGTGGACTTTAGCAGAATTGTAATAAATTAATATTGACAGTCTTTTTCCTTTATGTATGCTATTGATCTAACGAGTAGAAGTTTTTTAAATTACTTTATAAATTTTCTCCTTAATTTTTTAAATTAAGAAATTAAGGGCCTTTAAATTTAGAACATTATTAATTTTACATTTTGGTACAATATTAAGAAATTAGCAACCAACTTCAATATGTACTAAAGTGTATTTAATTTGGTAGATTATACTAAACTAATGACATATTTTTGCATTATATGTCAAATAAGTATGGATTTGTAACAGATCAAGGATTCACAGAACTGATAATATTAATATCTTAATATTATCAGTTCAGAATTGATAATAAAGATAAGCAGCATTTCCTATACAAGAAAATACACAATTAATTACTAAATTTGTTAGAATATTGTTTTATTATTTGTTTTTAAATTCTTATTAGGAGCAAATAATTAACTACTTATAATTGGATAACTAATATATTTATCTAGTTTCTAGCATAGCCTTAAGACAATTTGGAGCTCCTGGAATTTGAAAAATTACTCATTTTTCATACAAAAATTACTTACTTATTAGACAAAATGATTTTTTATTTTAACATATTATTAAGTAATTACAAGTAATGATTCTTCAACAAGATTTAAAAAAAAATAATATCAATAAATAACTTCAAAACGTTATTTAATAAATATTGTCCAAACATGTATTATAATTTAAAAGATTATTTAAAGGTGATAGCTTAAATGGTAAGGGGTTGAGTATTATATTAGGGGGTGGTGTTTTATATTACCTGCCACTGATGCCCTGACCATATTTTTCTAATATAAGCATTATTCAGATTAGTTAGAATAATTAATAAGAATTCTCATAAAGAAATGCTAGTTTTATTAAAAGAAAATGTTAACTTCTTGGAACATGTGGGTAGCATCCCATCCCAGGATTATTTATTGATTAGCCAAGCCAGGATATTAGGAAAAAATAATATATATATATATATATATATATATATATATATATATATATATATATACATATATACATATATATATATATATATATATATATATATATATATATATATATATATATATATATATATATATATATATATATATATATATATATCTTACAATAAATTCTTAAGTTTTAAAATAATGCTTCTGATTTCATTTTTATTGTTCTATATATAATTTGCTCTCAAAAGTCTACCTGAATTTGCTTTCACTGATGTAAGCACAAGTGGGGATGTTTTACCATGATAAGAATAAGATGTTGCTTTATTTTACACATATACATTTATATAGAAAAGCACAATGCCAGGATATAACAATGCTTATTAACTGATACTACATACTCATGAGATAACTTATATAACTCTTATCAGACAAAAAACAGTTAATTTTTTGGTATATAATTCACTACTTGGAATATGGTACTATTTCTTCCTGTAGGTACCATACAACGTAGGTATGGGAGCAACATTGCATTGCAAATGTTGGTGGGTGGAAGTGATCATTTACCACCACTCATATGCACATTTGTCTACTCTGTACCCTGTTGCCAATCTACTGATATAAAAAAAATATCAGTAGATAGGTAATAGGGTACACACAAATAAATAATTTAATAGCAATTATCCCCTAATCTACCCATTAAGCATGACCATTGCAATAATAGCACGATTCTGAGGGAGAATAATGTCCAGCAGTAGATTGTTACAGCTGTTATGGTAATTATGAAGGTATGAGAGACAATGAGTGAACAAGAAAGAGTATGGGAAATTGTATAGGAGTAAAGGAAAAAGAAAATGGAGATGATTATAGTGAAAGCAAGTTTTTTATCTTACATAGGTTTGTATTTATATTTATGTCTGTGTGTATGTACATTTTTATGTTTGTTTTTTATTCAACCAAATAATGGAAGAGAAATTACCATTGTTAATTTTATAATATATGTAAGTTTCAAATACATATTCTTATGTAGAAATCAACATTGAACAAAAGCAGATGTACTTACAGCTCCTCTCGTTGCCGTTGTGACAACACCATTTTCATTGTGGCAGCGCTGTGGTGAAGCTTGAGGCAATGGGCCTGGGAGGTTTACTGCTCTAGAGTCTTACTATTTCACGCGGGCGACGGCGGGAGCGCCGTTGCCATTATCACACCTGTTAAATTTAATGAAATTTGTGTATATTATTAATATAAATGTGATTTTTTTTTTAAGAAAGCTACTAAATTTTAATATCATAACAATTCTTATCATCCATTCCAATTAAGGTAATAATGCTTCTACTAGGAATAAGTTTACATCAATAGTCCAATGGAAGATACAACCTCAGATCATAAAGCCAATTCTTATCAACTGAGCTACCTAACAGGCTCAGTAGAGAAGTTACCATTTTCAGAGTAAACAATTATAAAATCAATGGTTGCTGGGTTAATTAATTACTGCATCGGGAGAATACAGGTATTTATGTTTACAGTGTTTTTTCTTCTATCATTTCTAATTGATGTTTTTTGTTAAGGAAGGAAAAATATTTGGAAAAGAAATAGTATTTAAAAAATAATATTATTGACTATTTAAAATTATATAGGATATTTATGAGCAATGAATTATCATTATTATACTTGATTTTATTTATTGTTACCACCCTTTCTCCCTAAAAGGTTTTAAAAATTTTGTGAATTTTTAAAAGGTACCACTACCACTTTTTTCATGTAATAACCAAGTCTGAATATTTCTCAAGCTTCATTCCAAAGCCTAACCAAGTATCAGTCTATTAAAAAAAGTAATTTAAATCCTACAATAGTATTCAAGATATATTTTATATAAAGATGAAATATCATATAATAATGTCAATGTCAAATAATTATTTAAATAATATAGAATGACATCAATTTTAATATCTATGCCAATAATTAAATTAACATTGCATTAGGTATAAATACAGTTTGAAGGCAAAGAGAGGAATGCCAAAAATGTGTGCACTATGTATGAAGAAATATAACTAGAGATTGACCCATTTATTTATTTAACTTCAAACTGCTACAAATTTATATAATTATTATAGCATTATTCTTTTATTAATATATATTTTTGATATCAAACATGTTAAGCCATTTATGAAATAAATAACAATTGGATTAGTATTTATCTACACATTTCTTTTAATAAATAAAACAGCTGTGATTTAGATAACCAGCTACAAACAAATGTATCTCAAGAAATAACAACTGAGATATTATAGTTTCTAGAGAGGCTAATAATTTTCAAATGAAGGATATTATTATAATAATATATGTTAAAAATGTTCTCAGTTATAGATAGAATACATTGGAATAAAAATATATTTTAAGCCACCTTAAAATCTAATGGATCATGACAAAAATGTGCCAAATATGAAAGTGGCACATTGTTTTTAAAGTTAAATAGTATATTGTGAACTTTATAAACACCAGGAAATCTATTTAGAAACAAAAATCATTTATTCAATTTATAATAATGATGAATCGAAATCAATGATCAGATTATATAATTGCAAAAATATTTGTCCAGCTTGACTTTTTAAAGTACTTTTTACAACTAAACTAAAGCATAATGTTTTTCCACCGCTCATCTAACAATAAGAGAAAATCATCTGTTAGAAAAACATATTTTAAAAGTAATGTGATAAAAAAGTAGTTTATATTATTAAGGCCTATGAAAGAAACAATGACCTCAAGGATGTAATTGCAAAAGATAACTATTTGCGCCAAAATAAAATAATGCAGAGCAGTAAAGTAGCATTAGAGCAAAATGACTCAGAATTCAAACGTCAAAATCCATAATGTCATTTTGCCACATCAACGAAATTACCAAATCTTTTTGAAGATATTTATATACAAGACATCTTATTATTGTATAACTAAATAAAAATAAAACATGTACCTATTATAGAAAATATGAAATAATGGAACGGCCATATTGAACCATAACTCCAAATTGAAACGAATGAGAAATAGTGCTTTCGATGTAACCAAAAGAATAGGTACATAAGACATTGTAATTGATACTTACGGATTAAAAAAACACTTAATTTCGCACTTTAACTAAATACAAATCACACACGTTAAACACTTCACACAAGACCCAAGGCAGAAAACCGTTTTCGTAGCAATGGCTCAAATTCACACAACGTACTACAATGGCGAGTTTCGATTTTTCTCTTTCCATCATGATATTTAAAAGCGCCATCTAGAAACATATTTACGAAACTTATTGCTCAAAACTTGCAACACCAAATATCTTTGAAAAAAATTTAAAAAAAATTTAAGTTTTATTCATAGAGAATCATATGAATAAAATATATATAAATTAAACATCATATGAATCATATGATGTTTAATTTCGTACTAGAAATATCAAACTACTATTGGTTTTATATAACACTGGCAACTGAGTGTCAAACGAATAAGAAGAAGAAGCAGTACAACCAAAGATGGTAGATTATTCGAAATAATCAAAGGAATCGACAATTACACACTCGAATTATCAAGTATCTACTTATTCGTCTTAACCAAAAATAATCGAACAAATACACAATTGTATAAGATAGATCGTAGAGATTATAAGTATGTTTCTGTCATTTGTGGGTCAAGATGAGGTTCGCACTAAATTTTCGGAGCTTTTATATTTTAGTTGTGAATGTTGTATTGTAAATAAGTAAAAACAAAGTCGAACGTAATTTTTTGTCATTTATAATTATCATATAACATAATTAAAGTTTTTTATTACACGTAACTTAGTAAAAAATTAAAAATTTATGAGCTCGAAGCTTGGCAATCTCTGATACTCAAATATACACGCTTGATTGTAAAGAGACCGGACCTGAAGTGACTGAACTTTACTACGAGACACGCCGCTCAACCTGTACTTCAGCACTACTTCAATAAGTGCCGATTTCCAACAAACCTGAATTGCCTCATTGTGATTATTATATAAGTGATTGAAAAAATTAATTCGAATCATGAGAATATCAAAATACCGAATAATCATTTGACTTAAATTACGTAAATTATTGGTATTATTCTTAATTGATAGTATAAAATCGATATTATATCGATAATTATTTATCGAAGAAAATGTTGGTTCTATAGACTAAAAATTTAATTTATTTGTATATAATTTGTAGAATATCCTATCTTTAACTAATTAATTCCTTATTTATTACGATTATAATTTTTGTGATCATATGGAAACTATGCACACATTAAAAACTTGTTATAGATTATAGAATAAAGACAAATGAGCTACGAAACGGATAGGAGCTACCCTACTATAGGTACCCAACTCAACAAAACAAATGTCTGATTCGTGCGCCCATTTCGTAAGTTCTGTGAACGATTTTCGATCAACGCCCTCGTAATATTATGATTTAATATACGTAGATTTTTTTGAAGTATATATCTTACTGAAGGTTTATTATTAATATACATATTGTAATGCATTTATTCTGAAATGTGTTAGATTCTTGTCAACTGCTCAACTAGGGGGCGAAAGGAATCAAGTTTCATTACTTGATTATTTTAAATGATTGCATGACTGTTGAATAACTCTATACATTAAACGTTTAAATTTAAATGTTCATTTATTTTAAACTATTCGAACTCAAGATGGCAGTGAATAAGTTACGCCTTTCACCATAACATCTATTGAAGAGAGGATTCTATCATCGATGTGTTCGTCGTCACCTCAAAAAATAAGCACGGATGCAGACTCTGAAGAGCGGTGTGTGCGATGGTGATAGCAAAGAGTAAAAAACTTAAGCCACAAATGAACAACACAATTAAAAATATGGATTACAATTGGACTTCAGGCTCTGAGCCTCCTAACAATCAAGAATTGGGTATTCCTCGAGCATTATTTATTCCGCATTCAAATTCTTTGCCCTTTGATGAGCGACGCGTCACTTTAGAACAACCCATCAAGGTAAATAATAGTAATTATTAAACAATATCATATGCTAAATGTTAATGTGACAAAAGTGTAGGTGTAATTACTTCAGTAATAATTCAGGCTTATGAAATTTACGAAGGAATGGAAATAGTCATTATACGATGAATTTAAAATAATTTCTGGCCTGTCTTCACATTTATGTAGTTCTTTAAAATAAAGCTTTTTGATATATTATGTGATATCTAAAGAATGGCTCTTTACACAGAACATAATTGAAATAAAGAAAATCAAGATTGTATAATAAAAAAATATTTATTATAATTAACTCATTTATGTTTTGGAAAACATCTTACATAAACATAACTGAAAAATCATTAATCTTGTCTTAACAAGTGGCTTTGTTTTCCTTTGTATGTAATTTCTACATCAAAGTATAATCATAACGAAGTAGGTAAAATAAATCTACAAATAAATGATAAATTTTCAACTTTCAAGGATGCACTGTGTAATATCCTCATGTATAATTAGCAGTCCTGCATAGAAGCAGCTTTTGTGAAATCATTGTTTCAAAACTGAATTAATGGTTCATTATTGTGAAAATAATCCTTCAACTTACAGAACTTGAATTTTAAACTCATTAAATTTATTATGACTAATTATTTATTACACTTCTAAATGTGGACAGTTAAAATTTCTACTTAGCTAAGATTAACATATATATATAACAAAAATAGAAGAACTGAACTTGGGGAACTTAAACTAAATCTTACCGAAATGATTACCTTTACCAACTCTCCACTTTCCAACCACTATCAATAACACCAAACGGAAAATCAGATGATTAAACATCTTACACTTCTAAAATCTAATTGTTTAATATATGCATTAGATTTTGTTCAACAGTTAATTAATTGACTTCTGAAAAGTGGAGATAATTGGTGGGCAATAATTGTTTAATACAAGCATTAGATTTTGTTCAACAGTTAATTAATTGCCTTCTGAAAAGTGGAGATAATGTTGGGCAAATTTGTTATATAAATTTTGGTATTTTGTACTCTAAATAAAATTTGGTATTTTAGGTACTTGATAATCCATAAAATCTTAACAAGTATCAATATAAACATCCTGCAAACAGTACATATCCCTATATCTTTTATATCCCTATATCTATGTATATTGTTGAGGTCTGACACATTCATCAGGCTGCTCATTCATCTAGTATTTATATTGTTTATAAATACTATATAATTCGATTGGATTCAAAGATGTTAATGTTGGTAGCCTATTGGCTTTAACAGCTTTATCATATTCAGGGGTTATTATATAGTTTTGACTATTTAATTCATATATTTCATATACCATATAATTCATATTGTTCATCTTAGTATTAGAATATCATATTTTAAGTTATATAAAATATGTCTTCTTTACTCTAAGAGTTAGTAATAATTGTTTTTTATTTTTATATATTTACGCCTATCAGAGATATATATAGGCAGAGACAATTCATAATTTTTTAAACTATTTTTTGATTTTACAATGCCAAAGGTATTTCGGATGTGTTGTTTATCTTAGGGTATGATATGAATATAGATAAGAAAGGTGTAGAGAACAACCTGAAAAGAAGCAGGTAGGCTAAATCTGGAGATGATGTAAAGTCAGCGTAGGATGCCTAAATCTACCACTTTTAATAATGCTAGTAAATTATTTATACATAGAATTTTTTTTTTAGGAAAAGTCTATAATTATATGTATACTTTGTATCCAATCTTGAATGCTAACTTAACTTTTTATAACTTTTGCTAAACTACTTAATTCATTTTTAAAAATATTCAGAATACAGAAGGTTCTTATATATTTGACACGTTTTAATTTTTTTTAATGTTTGATAATAATTTGTCTGTTTATATTAATATTTATCACCACAACATCTAGACATAGAATGTTTACAGTAGTTTCAAAATCAGTATTAGATATATTTTGGTTATGATACAATTTGTTTATAGGTATTTATGATTATTCAATACAAGATAAATTTTCTGGTTCTTCGCTTTGTCATTATTTTCACATATAGATATTTTTATTTCTGCTTGATTGTTTTAATGTTCTTCTTTTTATGTTATAAGAAGATAGAGATAGAGGTCCATTCCTATAATAACACATATTGTTTGGTTTAAATTGATCCAAACTAAATATTTATTATTACAACTATAGTTAAATGATAGTTTATAGTTTTTATTGAGGTTCCTGGCATAGAGTTGGGCCACCCTATTTCTTCTTATGGTTTTCGTAGAAGTTGACAATGGGAGTAAATACCAGGAGATCTATATTCTTTAAAATCTGACTGCAACCCCCAAATTGTCCGCGAAGCGACGGGATTATGGCAACACCCCTCAATTTTAAGCCATTCTCCAACCGTGGACTACGGCCGTATCAAATATGTGTACATAAATCAATATTAATCTTTATACATTTAATAGATACTCGTAAGACGTCATAGTTGTGCGAAAAAAAACAATTGTTCAAAGTTCTGCTTATTGTTCCCGATCGCGTCTTGCACTGCATTTGTATGGGAATCACTTGGTATGGAAAGCAGGCGTTTCATGTCTATCCTCGTGCACGATTTTCTGAGTCAGCGTGACCCGTGGTGCTTGAGACGGCCACAATTGTGCATTGGCAATTAAATTTAATGAGATTAAATTGTGCTATTTGTGACCTAGCATCTGTTACCGTCTCGCAGCGGAAGTTAGCTCTTATCGGTTCAGTTATACGTTATAAAAGCAGGAAGCGACGTAACATTAATAGTTATGGAAGAGTACGTAAAGATAAAAATATGGGATATAACTATTTTTGGTGTTGTTCATAAAACGCTTCACAATTGACTTTAATTTGTAGTATATATATATTTTTGAACGCATTTCTTTAAACCTTTGTATATTTATAAGTGTGTAGTGTTATTAATAGCTGGCTTTATGGCGTTGATAGGATATAAGATCGAATTCGAACTTCAAATTATGCGGAAAATGATTATTTGATTTTGTATTAACTAATAAATAAAATAATCTCCTTGAAATCCAAAGAAAATGAGCCATCATTTTTTTATTATTAGTTTGCCTTCTCTGTAAAGGTCAAGTTGTTTAGCTTGAATCGGCAGAACGATAACTGACCGTACCTTACTTATATTCCTACCACGATTCCTTGTTACGTCGAAGCGTTTCTATGTTTTAGTGCTTCAAGTACTAAATATAGCAAGCCGACATAGGCGAGCTCTGACGGAACTGCCTCATTCGTACTACAAATGTGTGTGACTAGGTGTGATGTGTTTTTTTATGGGATAGGGAAGAAAACAAGCGAGCGTGTCGCCCGATAGAAAGCAATCAACGCAGCTTATAGACATCCGCAACATCATAGGCATTACAGATGCGTTGCCGGCCTTAAGTGTTATGTTACTTGTGATCAGATCTATCAATAAAGGGAATGGCTAGACATCTCATTACCTGGAATCATAAGCTGGAATGATTGACCTATTGTCGTCACCTTGGACAGGTGAAGTAATAACTCATTTATATTGTCATTTAAGAACAACCATATGCGTTTTCAATAATTTGAGTAAAATTTCAATCATTTTAATTAACTGAAATTAACCTTATCAGGGACGAATTTTTAAAGTACAAGAAACATGAATTTCATTTATTCTTTCTTGCGAGTTGTTCATTTTATGTTGAAAATAATCCAATAAGTAAAAAATATTAACAAAGATAGTGAATATTCGTTAAAAAATTGTGTCCATATGTGGCTATTTAACGTAGAGTTCATCTATGAATGAAAAGATTTCATACACTCAAGGCATACGGGTTCTTTACATTTCTCACATATATAGCGAGTTCGTCTCGTTCAATTTTTATCATGACATCGTGGGGGTTTTTTATGCTCCATTTTCAAAGTATAGTATCCTATGCAGTTTAGTCTAATTTAAGGAATAACTATGATCCTGCTTTTGGACTTTTTAGACGGTTATGAACAGGGTTTTAATACGTTTTTTGTTACGTTCTTTTTTTATATATTCACGCCTATCCCCCCCCCAGGGGTTGGCAGAGACCGCAGAGCTCCATCCGCTACCATTCATCGCAGCGAAACGGCTCTCCATTGGTCGCTTCTCGCCCTCGTGAGAATCAGGACGTGACGGGTGGCGAACCACGTCGCCGTCATTTTTCAACAAATTAGGTATATTAATTCGTGTTAGTGAATCTCACGAGCCGCAAGGGAGGATGGAGGTCAACCCCAGCAGAGCCCTGCATACTGAGGTAAGGCACCATAGTACCCGGGGGAGCCTGATCCCGGGACGGTCGGCACGTTTGCGACTAAGCTCGCCCTTAGCCACGCATCCTTTGACACGGCAGACCGTGGATTGGCGGAGAGGAAGGGAATGGATAGAGAAGAAAGGAAACGACAGGAACGGAAATGCGGATTGGGGGGGGGGGTTACCAGACTCGGAATAAATATTTATAAATTCATATATATATATATACATATATATATATATATATATATATATATATATATATATATATATATATATATATATATATATATATATATATATATATATATATATTTATATATATATGTATATATATATATATATATATATATATATATATATATATATATATTCTGATGCGGGAGTTGTTGGGAGATGTTACGTTCACCTATCGGTATTAGAGCGTTTGATAGTGAAGCTTTGAATTCTAGAAGAGACATCTTATTTTCTTTACCATAGTTGAAAAGAATCTATGAATTAGTATTTGAAAGTCTATCCAAGGGCTCATAAAAGGTGGTGGTGGCGTTTCAGAAAATTCGTTTTCCTTCTCAACGTACCAAATCGGGGACCGTTGGCATTGTCTCATATCTAATAGGTATCACTAGTCTCATTTTCTAAAAAGCACCTACGTTTCCTGCAATTGCAGAAATAAATACTTGCTCGGAATAGTCTTCATAAAAGGTCTATTTCCTGGGGAAAGGATCCTGGGGCTTAATCGTCATATATTGTAACACTTCTTCAAAATCTATCTACAATAATTTGCGCCTTATTGCATCCTTTTTTATCTTCGTTGTAATCTGGGTATTAAATTAAATCCTTTAAAAAAATAATTTATTGTTTATAATAGACATTTACAAACATATACACGAATGTGTAAGAAATGTCACTGGAAACGATTTTGGCAAGGGATAAATACTACTTGAAACGATACCCGTACACACTTGTGTACGTTTATTATAATTGCTTATAAAATGTAACTAATAATACAAATTACGATTTTTAAACCTATACAATCATGGAAATGGATTATATTTTACTTACCTGATATTTTTGGAAAATAATACTGAGATTTTTTAATTGAATGCAAACAGTTTACTCACAAAAAGTTATCGTTGTAATGTTTCCACAACACTATCAATAAGATAGAATATTCCATTATAAGTGCGTTTGTATTTAAAAGGGATGAGATACAGCCTCATCCCTAGCTCATGCATAAGGCCGCCACATAAGAATTATTTTCATATTGTAACCCATACATGTACCATGCTGTAGTTTCTGTTGTCGAAATAAATGATTTTGATTATTTTAGATTGGAAGAAATGTATATCGAGCGACTCCTTCTCCGACGAACACGATCTTCGAATGCAGGGTGTTATCGCGCCACCACGCCACACTTTATTACGACAAGGGACACTTTTACCTCGTGGTGAGTATATAAAAAATATTTTAAGCTTGCGATATTCAGGATTTAACCAACCGATTTAAACTAAAATCTAACAACAAAGCATCAAATTATTGTACTAAGTGCTAAGCATCAATGAGTTATGAAAAAAGTTTAGAGTGAAATTGATGGCATACTTTTGAGTTTTTAGCAAATGATAACAGAATACTTTAAGATTAATAGGGAGAGTCAAGTCAATGAAAAAAATATTTTTTTAATTGTTTTTCTATTTGACTTGACTCTCCATAATATTGTTTAAATTGTATTGTTATATAAACAAAACATACTACTTTAACTTTCTTGTTTATATACTAGTTCGTAAATTATTTTTATTGCATAATAAATATTATTATTGCATAATAACTCACGAGGGCGAAAAGCGACCAATGACGAGCCGTTTCGCTGCGATGAATGGCAGCGGATGGAGCTCTGTGGTCTCTGCCAACCCCCGCGGGGGATAGACGTGAATATATATATATATATATATATATATATATATATATATATATATATATATATATATATATATATATATAAAATATGATCTTAGCGAATAATAAAATAATAATTACTATTAATTAATTATTATTTTATTATTCGCTAAGATCATATTTTTTTTTCTTTCTATCGGTATTATGATTTCAGTCAGATTTTATTTATCAAATTTAGGATGTATCGATATGTTTATGAAAAAGTTCTCAATATACTGTTTTAAGGAGATTTGTCACGTGCAGATGAGGTAGGATATTAAGGTTTCAAGATATGGTTTGGACCCCACGGTATCCCAAGTTGTTGATGTTAAAAAAGCAGGTGCTTTATGTTCTCTTTTTAATAAAGATGCATACATAACTTTTTTTCCTCATGTCTGTATAATTATAAACCATTTAGAATCATTTACATAAAAATATCTATTCGTTAAATACCTAATGGCACGTGTCCTGTTTTGAAAATAAACTGTAAAGCACGTTTTGTAAAGTCAGCTTAAAGAATAGATAGAAGAGTATGATATTTCATTTCTTGACATAAGCTATTGATTATTAAAAAGTTGAAGTGGCAAATTACAGTAGCTTAAGACAATTTGAAAAAAGAAACATAAAACGTGCCGCGAAGCCATCTTAATCTGTATACGATGTCGTTTTCAGTGTTTAATCAATTGATAAAGGTTTGTGCAAATTTATCCTTTTATGGTTTCACAATGAAAGGGTCACAACTTAATGTGTTTCTTACTTAGACTATTTGTGTTTATTATAAATAATTCTTTAACAAGCTTATTTTATTCTTTTGTTCATTTCTTGCAATGACCATCGTTTTGTGTTTGTATAATTATTTGCAGATGAGATCTATACCAGAATTTAATTTATATTAAAATCTTTATTTCTTAAAAAATATTTAGTTCTTTTTTAAAATAAAAGCGAAGATGTTAATGTAAACGAGCAAGCACGTGACCCGATGAAAAGTAAATCAACAGTGGCATAGCAGAAGCGTTGCTGATCTTTGTGACAGGTGTAGGTTTCTTGAAGTTTCACTATCGTATCGGTTTGGAAGTACGACTGAAAGTGGTTGGTACTAAACGTAAAATATTTTGACGTCAGCTTAACCTTTACGGTATTATATTCACAATTTCGCTCTGAAAATGTTACGTTTATTGTTTTCATCACACTCCTACGTGTAGTGATTTTAATGTGAGTTTATATCATTCGCTCCACGTGTGACTTATGTAAGCATTATGAAAAGAATTTAATTGGCCTATCTGTTTAGACCCACAACGACTCTACTCTCACTTGTTACGCCTACGTGCGATTTCCTACAAAGGAGTGTAACTGTACACCTATGCTGTAGAGATTGCTTTATTTGTCATCGTAGATGTGTCCTACTATAATTTGAGCATATTATAAACTTTACGTAATACTTTTGGTGAAATTCATTTAAGTAAAGGACCTGTTTTTTGAATATATATATATATATATATATATATATATATATATATATATATATATATATATATATATATATATATATATATATATATATATATACACATACTTATTTTTATATTAATTAAAAAATTAACTACCTCAAAGGGCTGTGGAGAGGGCTATCCTTAGAGTTTCTTTGGTGAAAAATCTAATTGATGGGTAATGTTTGTCGATATTCATTTGAGTACACGTTGTACGTGTGTAGTGTGGGATGATCTTCAGAGAGAAGCGAAAATCTGCACAGGGTGATTGGCCGGATGCGTAAAAATCGCGCTTGGTGTAGCGGTTTAACGGTGGCTTATGTCCAATATTGGACTGCCGCATGCTGTTGTTGTTGATGATGATGATGATGATGATGATGAACCTGTGGATAATGATATATACAGATTTAAAGATTCCTCCCTACCATCTAGATGAGTGACGTACGTACGTGGATGAGTGAGTGATCGTACTGGATGTACGGTGCGTTTTTCTAGAAACTTCTTTCCTTCCGAACCGATACGACATTGGAACTCCAGCCGTGTCATATATTTTTTTCCTCCATGTGTCTGAACCGATGTCGGATTCGAAATAAAAATGTATTGTCAAAAAACTATTTGTGAAAGGCTTAAAACTCACTTCGTTGCTCTCCGTTAAAATGACACAATGGCTTAGAAAAGTATATAAATATGACTTTTTAAATTTGCATTTATGCATACTACATCCATCCATACATATACAACCATCAAGAAACTTCGCTTTCCTTATATGACAAGTAATTATACCCATGATTTTTATTAAAAAATTCATCAACGCGGGCCATAGATATCTAGCAACGTCAAAGGCATTGCAAAGCGTTGCCGCCCTTTAAAAATATGGGCTAAGGCTTGTTTTAAAGGTTCCATCGTAGTTTAGAATATACTTAAAATGTTTGAAAACAACGACAACAGATAGATAAATTTAAATTTGACGTACTGGATATTGATTAGATATAATTAATTCTAACCGTCCCAATCTCGGTTTAATATATTATTATAATAATAGTTGTAGTCAATATAATAAAAGTTTAGTGAAAATTTTGTTATAAGTGACCCGATCTTTTAAGGTAAATTCGTTAGCGTTTTTAGCGTAGCCTGATCGTCTGGTTTTAATCCGGTAAATATACCGGATATTTAATTTTCCTTTCGTAATCAATGTGATTTCAGGTGAGTAGGTGATTAACCCTCTGCACCCAAGGTCTCACTCCGTTTTATGTCGGGTATCGTCCCTACCGAGCTGCGAATGCTTTTAAGGCACCATTTCCCTCGGCTATCGCCCTTTGTCTTTAGCATCTGCGATTATTTTATGGACGGTGATGTACACCGAGACGAGACGGTCACCGCACGAGACATGGTCGCAGAAGGTCCCGGGTAGTACGACGAGGACGTGCTCCCCGACGAGGCTAAGTCCCACCCGCGGCTGTAATGCCTTGGTGATGATGACCTGATCTTTTTCTGACACTAGTAATTTGAAGTGTCAATGTTTAGGTGTGGTAAAATATTACCTATGTAATGTAGTTTTTTATGGAGATTTTTTTCAGACAGACGTATGTAACTTGGATACTTTCTTAAAGTGGTACATTAATAGATCTCGTAGTAAACACCATCCCAGTCGTCACACGTACTTAAAAACAACATATACATATTTAGAAATTACAGTCAAGCGTCTTGAATTGAGTAAGAACATTGAAACCAACACCTTTGTATAGTGAAATACAAGTATAGTCTTGGGGAATAACTCATAAAAAAGTATGTTTTTCAATATATTATTTGAAGACGTATTGTATTTGTATATGAATAGGTATAAATTTTAATTAGTATAATCAAAAGACATTAAGATCTGTTCGGAGGCCAAGATCCATTTTGGTTCGCTGCGCCAACAAAGTTAGTTTAATCAAGACATTAAATAATACATATTTTTGTTTGATGCTTGTATTTTTTTATTGAGTCATTTGATTTTGGTCACGTATAATCTCCAAGGCCAGCAAGCTTACATTTTTGTTGTATTTTATCCATTAATTATTCTTTACAAAGGTCTGCTTAACGGAGCAAATCTACGTTAGATTTATATTTTACGTAACAAAGTTTTAATAACAGACCAGTTTGTAACATAGAATTTGTCATTCTTCTTTTGGATTTCTTTAAATTATTGGTCCAGTAAATATATATCTACTTAAGTTATTCCCAGATGACTAATTGGCTCAGTGGCGGGGCATTCCGCCCGCGGAGTCAATGGTTGCGGGCTCGATCCCCGCCTCAGAATAAATATATGTATAGATTACAAATATTTATTCGGAGTCTGATAACCCCGCCAACTCGCATTGGACAAGCGTGGTGGGTTAACGTCAGTTCCTCCAGAATTGGAGAGTCCCGTGCTCAGTAGTGGGAGATATATGGGCTGTTAAAAAAGTTATTCCCGCTTCCTATATAATATAGCATAATTATTCAATTTTGGTTCTCGTTTAGTATGTTATAGATTGTACACCACTTTGTCCTGGCACCTTTGTCTTGACTTCCATATTTACCTCGGTATCATAGAAAATGAGAAAATCATATGGTTCTACTACTATCCACTGTAACTATTAAGATCTAGGTGTTAAGGTATTGCGGTCATTTAGCTGCGTCATTATGATTGATACAATACTTGATTTGTTTATTTCAATTGCAAAATACCTACATTACATCATGTGCTCTGCTTTTATGGTGTTTGAGTAAAAATATATTTTTATGAAAACACGTACCACGATTGGGACAAAATCGTTGGCAATTTGTGCGTTGTGTGTGTAGTATCGAGCAAAACGTAGGGTCTGTAAGTCTAGCACTGTTTGGAGCGCTTGCCGACAAGAGACAAAGTAGTCTGCCATCACGTCCCGTATTCTTGTTAGGTCTGCGGTAAGGAATGTCGCTCCTCCGTCGTTAATCGTGTATAATACACGTAAAATGCTCATCATTCATTCCTCACATGATTTCCATGAAAGAGTTGTTGAATTGAAAATTTTCTGTAATTAGTTTCATCACAATTTTTTGGTAATATATTATATTTATCGATTTTCTGTTTTCTGCTAAATTTATTAAATATTTTCGCACTAGATTAGTCACTAGTGGCACTATACTTCACCACTCTCTGTTTCATCTCAAGCGTTCTCTGTTGTCTTTATACGAGTTTTGTTATTATTGCGATTATTTTTTTTTATTATTTTCTCCAAAAATGAAGTCAGTATGTAAATAAATACGAAATTGCAGTATCCATAGTTCAATCGTTAAGGAATTGCGCTTATGATTTGAAGAAGTTTCTAAATGCGAGATTATTAAAGTGAATAGTTAATAGATAGATACATATAGTTTATTTGAGTTCATTCTTCTACCTAGCAAATTTTCCGTTCTGTGACAAATTTTGTATTTTGCTTCCACTTATCTCGGTCTTGGATAACTGAACACAGAGTTGTACTACGTTAAACTCCATATCTTTGTGTTATTTAGGGTGTCGGTCCATAAGGATTTTCGTTGGCCATTGTTTATTTTACACCGTTAAAAATATTTTTTTTTATCTCAATTTTAGTATTGACTGAAATCATCATTTACCTGCTCTGTTTAAAGTTATTTGAGGTTAGCCCAATGTGTTTCCTCCTAATTCTCTTGGTCAGTCGCTATTTTAACATTAGTTTTATGTTAATAAATAACTGTAAGTAATAATAATCAAGCCCCATGTCTAGGCTACTTTTATAATCATACAAATAACACGGACAAAGAGCTCGAATTTACCTGTCATACAAATAATTATCCTGATATAGAAAATGAACTCACGACCCTAGGCTCAAAACGCGAACATTTCGCCACTGTGCCATTTGGGATGTTAAACAAAATTTAGATCGAAGAACGATATTTCATTTTAAAATTTTCGCGTTCTATCATAATATGGATTTTTTCATTATGTGCTACGGAGTTAAGACAGATAATTTAATACAATAAAGGACGAAGGTTCCTAAATAACGCGAGCTAGAACGTTCCTTTATTGACATTGATTGGTCTTTATCAATGGACCGCTGTTATGATTAGTGCGTTGTGTATGATACATGTCCGCTTTGCAGTGAGACAAAGACATTTTTGTGTTTAGTTCACAATGACACAGATTTTGTTTCTAAGCTGGAACTATGCAAAAGTCTGGATAGATCAAGAGCGCGAGGGAACTCAATTCCGTTTAAAAACAATATGTTGCTGGTCTTAAGGTTTGAGTCCATTGTTAATTTGTCATTTTTGAATCGTAATAGCCTTATACTCCTGTCGTTCTTTTGACTTGTGTAAACGAAGTTTACTTTGGAGTCATATTCATAATTCTTTTTTAATCCAGGGCGGCTCAGGTAAAGAAGCACATTTTTTGAAATTTTCTAATGTGGTTGTCAAGAAGAATTGTGAAGAAATTTCCCCTTTTTTTCATTATTAACCTTATTCCTTGAAGATACTGAGCATAAATCTTTTCCATGGCTCTTTGCACGACATTGAAGTTATAGTAAAACAACATAATAGTGGATATGAAAACGCAAATGCCAACGTTTTGGTATTTTTAATAAAGTTTGCACGTACAATGACTTCAGAGATATTTTCTTATGTACTGGCAATTTATCTTATTTTGCTTATATTCTATAAAACAAATCGAACATTAATAATTAACGTTAAACAAAAGAACTTAGGCAAGGAAAAACCTAATTCTTGTCTTTCGATAAAGAAATGTTTCAATGTTTAGGCAAAACTGTTTAGGCATGAATTGTTAAATTCCAACCATACTAAAATGACTGTCTTTTTAAATAATTCTTGGAACTTATATTTAGTATTAAAATTTCTAAATTGACTTTATATGCAAGCTGTGACTATTTAACTGTAGTATGAACGAGATGTTATCGTTCTTTGTTTAAACATAATGTACCCATGCGCATAATGTAAAGATATGTGGGCGTTATCGAACTAACAATAGACACGATCTGATTGATAAGAGATTTTGAAATTGTTCAAAAAATACATAAGAGTAATATGTATAAAAAAATATCACCTGCATGATTCGTGTGCGTATCTAAATGTCAATTCTTTGAGGTTTTTGCCTCCTTCACTAAGATAAAGCCTGAACTTAAGTTTAAGATTTACGGAATATCATATTTAAGGAACTAACGTATTGATTGGTGTAATGTAGTGATTTTAAGTTATTTCTTAACAGGAAAGATTTCTTCTTCACTAAGATAAAGCCTGAACTTAAGTTTAAGATTTACGGAATATCATATTTAAGGAACTAACGTATTGATTGGTGTAATGTAGTGATTTTAAGTTATTTCTTAACAGGAAAGATTTCTTAAGAGATTAAGAGAATGAGAATTTTTGGCAAAATAAATTTCATGTTTATGACAAAGCGTCTCATATGTCTTTGCTTTGTTTGAGATGTTCAACTTATTTTTCCTTCGGTCCTATTATTTCAAACTTCTCCCGTTATTTACATCTTACCCTAAGGTAGGCGACGCATCTGCAGTGACCTTGCAGTGTAATAATAAATCTCTTCCTTAAAAAAAACTGAGTCAAGGTCTGTGTCCATCAGATAAACGGAGATTGAATCTTAATTTTTTAGGTCTCTTGATTTCAATTAGTTTTTCTGAACGAGAATTATTTCATTCGAAAAAACAAAATTTGGGCGGTACAAAATTTCAAGTTCTTATAAATAGACGGACCAAAAAACCAAAATATAGTACGTATTTTGAGTTCAGGGCATTATGCTAAAAAAATAGTAAGTTTTGTAAAATATAGTACCCTTGTTACAGACGGACAGTCGAGTTCATTTGTATTGATATGCAAGTCAGAAGTTACTCACGGCTTACATACCGATCTTGTTTAAACCTTCGCATCTTATGAATAAGTGAAGTCAATTATATATAAATGCAGATGTCAGAATAATCACGGTGGATCAGTTTTAATATTTCGAATGCGTCCGCTGCATGCACTAGCCCATAGTTTACAAATACATTCCGAATGAAGCGCGTCGATACGGCGGCTATATGTCGTTTTGTTTATTGTTTGTGTGTTTGTTTGTTTACAGGATAACCAGAGTAGCAATGGAACGTTCATCAACAACAAACGATGCTCTATATCGGAGCAGGAGCCGCACGAAGTTTTCTCGGGGGACGTTGTCCAGTTCGGCATTCCCGTCGTTGAGAATGCTGGAAATTCGGAAAAGGTACCATTTCTCTACACGTTATACCTTTGAATGTTTCTAATCTTTAGTTTTGTTATATTAATATTTAAATCACGAATAAATCTGTACTTTCTTCGAAGTAATCACGTTGTCTAATAGTCCATGTATGTGTTATAGATAAGTAATAAAAATAAAAAAAATCGCAAATAAGCATCCTTAATAAATCCTTATTGACATTGTATGCCTCATTTTTAACTCGCATAATTTTGCAATAGGTATACATATTTTTTACCTAATTAGTTTCGTCTCGTGTTCGATTCGCGCATCGGGATAAATATATGTATATAGCCTAGCCTTGGGATTGCTTGTCTTGCCTTGCCTTGATCACCAAGATGCCTCAATATCGTAAGATATGAATAAAATAATCAAAAAAATATAAAAAAAATACTGGTGCAGCAAAAGACGTCAAACAAAAATAACAGACTATACTCAATAGCGATCAAATAAGAATTGTTTTTTATGTAATTACTAACACTAGTCTGAAATAAACTTTTTCGTTTTCTAATACAGATTTTTCTTCTCTCCATATAACGATTGCTCTCTATAACGTCAAAATATGCACAGTCCCTTGAGAGTCGTTATATAGAGTTTGCACTGTAATTTAATGTTTCTTGTGCGGCCCAGTACCATTTGACTCACGGGGGTTAGGGTCCAATGATTTAGGTTTATGTGATTTTAAACGTGTGGACAATATTTGGACCAGATTATTTGAAATCGCAGTCTTTTCAAGAGACTTATCCTACTTAACTACAAGAACAGATAAATGATATGTTAAACGTACTGTACTGTACGTGTACGTACATATGGCTGTAAATATAACAGTGTTAATGTTTTTAAATAATAAATTACATAAAAATTTGAGGAAATATAAAGCGTTCGTCATAACCGAATGGTTACATTTACATGTTGCATTAGCCTCACAAAACTGGTTTCCACTATTAGTTTTTACCTTAAACAAGTAAACAACAGAAATACTTACTTAAAGAATTAAAGATAACAAAAGAAGTTTATTTTAAAATTAAAGCAACAGATAAAAATGAAACCACTATCTTAACACGAGTATGATTAAATGAAAGTGGCTAAAGTACATAACTTCTGAGCCAAGGGTTATAGCTTCCAATGCCAGTTGAAAATTTGATTTAAAATGCAAAAATTAGTTTTCGGGTCTCTGGATGTATTATTAGTGTCTCTGCGATTGTCATTCAATGAAATAAAGGAGATGACTGATTATGAGGTGACACATTTAAGGTACTTAAATTTACATTCTACGCAGTTGACACTTCTGAGATTTATTAGAAGCGTTCTCTTTAGCAGAATCGGATACGAAAACATCATCACTGTTTATCTTTAATTTCTGAAGTAAAAACTTCTATAGCCGCATTACACGACTTTGGGTAGGGAAAAAATCTATGGGTTCGCATCAGCAACATGCTAATGCTTAACTATTACAATTATTTATATTTTATTTATTAAAAATATTATTATTAATTTATTTAAATTATTTATTATTAAGATTTCAATTCTTATTTACTTATATAATTTATATACACAACATTACAATAGTTTGAAATTTCAAAATACAGTTTTAAGTTTTCACTTCTGTCGGCAGTCCTCATGACTGCCTTCGATTTTTTTTATTTACTTATATAGATAATAATTAATGGCCAGGAATGCTTTTTTACAGAACACGTTTCCACCGGTCGTCGCACTGCTTAAACTTTACCATCCCGATGGTAAAGAGGCGAAGCTCTCTTTCAACCCTACTATGACCACACCTTTGCACCTCAAAGAATTGTATCAGCTGAATACTTATGTTCAGGTAAATATATAATGCATATTAATATTATTAATGGTATTTAGTATGTATTTAGGGTACTATGGAGCCTTACCTCAGCTTGCGGGGTCTGCTGGGGCTGACCTCCAACCACTAAGACGAATTTAATATAACTAATTTGTCGAACGACGACGTGGTTCGCTACCCGTCACGTTCTGATTCTCACGAGGGCGAGAAGCGTCCAATGGAGAGCTGTTTTGCTGCGATGAATGGTAGCGGATGGAGCTCTGTGGTCTCTGCCAACCCCTGCGGGGGATAGGTGTGAATATATAAAAAAATATTAATACTATTTTTTATACAGCGCATATACGTTTGTCCCAAAGCTGAGCATGAAGGGGCATCCCGATTACTGGGAGGAATGGAAATTAACCCACACGCATGGTGATATATATCTAGATTCGAATAAATATTTTTAAGCCATACGTGTATTTATCGCGATGCGGTAACATTGACCCCGTGATCATTTTTTGTGAATGCGGTAAGTTCGCTACTGAACTATATGGGGTTCTAATGGAGCTAACGGTCGTCCTTTCGCTTTAATATTTGTATTAAGGAGTTGATACACACTAACCGCTGAGTCAAGTTGACTTAGGAACATTATCATCCTTCGTTATCATGGTCATATATCATTAACATCCTCTGTTATCATGGTCAGTTATCTAAAAAATATCATTTAATCAAGGCAGATACGAATTTAGAAAACTATTTTTACTATTTTTACTATTTGAAACTATTAAGAGTCGAGGGTGTTCTATGTATACAGGTGTCCCAGAACTCAACGTCGCAGGATTGATTGTAACCATCATGAGAAAAATCAGAGAAAAAATTTATCTGATGATCTTAAAATTAAGAACCTACCAAAAGCTTGCGCGAATGAAAAACATTTTAACTGAGTAAAATAATGGGTTAGCAAAAATCGGGTTACTTGAGGTTTTTATTTTTGTACTCGTTTTTTTAGTATGAAACTAACAAGTATTGTACCATTTTACAATCCTGATTAAGGGCGCCAACTTTTAACGGCACTTGCCAAAGCACTCTAGTACTTTTTTTTTAAAGGAGTGCCTTTCAAAGACGACAAATATTGAAAATTTTAAATTCATAGTTTAACAAATAGTCTTAATTCTAGGAAACTTGGGGCAATTGCGTCATTATTTTTTACTGTGATTCTAGAAATGTTATTTAGGGTTACGGTTCCAAAGTTTAAATGAACAAAAATAATAAAAATTAACCGCAATAACCGAAAAATGGTTACAGTTTCACCAAATTTCTAGGTTTTTCTTAAATGCCCATAATTTTCTAACTCCATGGGATAGATTTATTTTCTGATTTTTCTCATGATGGTTACAATCAATCCTGTCACCCCGTTTCGGCTTGATGTTGAGTTCTGGGACATCCTGTATGTGCAAAATATATTTTTAACACAGGTTTATAAGATGAACGCCGGATATATTCGGCACCCGTACCGAAAGGGTTAAAAGAAATATATATTTTTTGTTTACAGGAGGCCATCCAACGTGAAGCATCACTAGAAGGGCGTCTACGCACACTGCGAGAGTGCGTGGAGCGGACGCGGGCGGACGCGCAGGCCTCTTGGGAGCTGTTCGTAGGCGAGCAACGACTGCTGACGCGGGTGCACACGCTCGAGGCGATGCTTGCGTTGGGCAAGCAACCCGATCCGAACCATGTCGTGCAGCTACTCACCGACAAGCGGAACTATCAGGTCTGCTAATAAAGTGCATATTTATGGCAATATTATATGCCAATCTTAAAAATACCTAGATCCAACGAGCAGGGGTATTCGTACCCATCAAACAAGGTACGAAGGGTATGGTAAAGGTATGAAGGTTTGACGCTTATCTTCATTGTCTTGACCTCGGACTTCGTTTCTGGGACCTCCATGCCCTAGAAATGAAAAGCCAATCCGTCAATCAATAGCCATTAACCCAATTCGTTTGTCGTAGGCAGATTAGTGGGTCATTGATCCCGATGCATGAGCTGAAGCAGCTACCGGGCAAACGAGCATGCGGGTCACTTGGTTACCACAAGTGATCGCCGCCGCCGGTAAACATCCGCAACACCGGAGGCTTCGCAGATGCATTGCCGGCCTTTAGCGAATACACGCTCTTTTCTATGCCCCTATTTACGTGACAATACTGCAGGTGGTATATTGACTTCGTCACTGAACCAGTTAGTTCATCCAACCATATATAATGTTGTCTTGAAATTATTATTTTTTTATGAAAACATTTCATTAATATCTTATTTTGCATATAATTTAAGTACTTATGTATTTGTAGGAAGTAGCTCAAGAGAGCTTACGCACGGCGCATGAGCAGCGGCTCGCTTTGGAGGAGACTCTGGAGCGGCGCAGTCGAGAAGTTGCCGCCCTGCATCAGCACAACTATGCCCTTCGACTCACTGCCAACAACGCTCTCGCCGAGCTTCAGGTGTGTACCGAGATCCCCGTAAAATAATAAGAACTCTATTGTGGCGGTTCGATCAGCTCAAGCGCTTCATATTAAACTCAAAATATTCCTCTTTTTATCGAAAATAATTTCCATCCATTATTTTTAATTATTACAAAGTTGTAAGCACTTCAAGCAATTAATGTTATTATACGTCACATGTTTCTATAATACATTATTAGTGCTTTATTTTATTTATTTACTTTGAGATAATTATCCCTCAAGAATATGGCTTAAAAACAAAATATATAAAACAAAACATCAATTAATACTTTTGGATGCGAATGTGGATGGAAGAGTCGGCAGGGTAAGAGACCAAGAAAAACATACCTTGACCAAATTGCCGAAATTTTGAGAAAAGGTCAGGTCAAGACCGGCGGGCTTGTATAGGGAGAGTGATGGGTATGGAGAAAGCAAGGAAAGTATGCTGAGATCCTAGCAAATGGAGATCTGTGGTCCCTGCCTACCCCTACGGGAAACGGGTACAAATATATCTTGGACTTCTTGGAAATCTCCACGTTATACAAGGAAAAACATGTGTTATGCGAGGGAATAGAAGTCGTGTTATAAGAGTACTGCGTTTTAGGACGATTTGCTGAACATAAAACTTGCACATACACGTTATTATTTTGTTGAAGCATTGTATCATGTTGTCTTATTGTCTACACATTACAGAAACTGGCGGCGCGTTGTGAACGCAAGATGTGTGCAGCGAGATTAGCCATCGCTGCAGCCGAGGAGAGAGAGCAAACTGTTAGGAAACATCTACCACTCGCAGTGAGTTCATATTGACTTGCAACCAACGGATAGTTTGTCTGCTACGCTGTTATTACAATTTGCTTCTTTCCATTTCATTAACATCACAATAAGTTTTGATAGGCGTACGAATTGCTTTTATTTAAGCAAATTAGTATGATGTGGACAGTTAGAACTTTTACATAGCTATGATCCGCGCCAAACAAACAAAAATAGAAAAATAATAATGTGTTTTTTACTGGAACAAGTGGATTTACGGGGAACTTAAACTAAATCTTACCGAAAATACGACCATCAGCAACTCTCCACTATTAACAACACCATCATGCGACTTCATTTAACAATTGTCTTCCGTAGAGTCTACTATACCTGATGATGCCTCGTGTTGAGGCGAAACACGTGTCGTGTGCAATGTGGAAAAGTGGTGGTGTGTGTTTGATGTTGGTGTTCTTAACACTAGGTTTACGGAGATTTTTTATATACCTATCTCTACGCCACGCGTCAATTTGACGCATGACCGAAACATATATGTAAAGAAAAAACAATCCCTTATAAAGCAATATAATTATACACAATAAGGTAAGGGAACCCATTTATAACGTATTTTGATTGAACATCTACTGCCAACCAAAAGTTTATGCCTAATTTATTGCGGCTTTTTTGGCATATATTGTGTAAATTTGCAACGGGCTTTAGTAGGGAACGGTTGCTCGTCAATTGAAATATTCTCGTGAGGTTTATAACAGCATTGGCTATTGTGTATAAATTGATTCCATATTTCGGATATCATTGCGAATTTGTCAGTACGTAAACGTTTAGATCGTTCCGTGTTTTTATCAAATCGGATAAATCGAAGAATTTGCATGAACTCATCTCTGGGCATTGTATTAGAAAAAAAAGCGGGTCCCCAATCCTTGGACCATAAATAAAAAGCATTTAGCGAATTTGCTTCATAAACTCCCCGAGTGTACAAAATTCCAATAAACGAAAGTAACTTTGTGGTTGAAATGTTCCAATCTGTTTTCAAAACAAGACGTGCTTCTTCTTCGGTACAAAATTTTATACGTTCTATCATGTTTTTGGTTATAATCAAATGAAAGGCACT
Organism: Baronia brevicornis; assembly: GCA_031353405.1. Taxonomy (NCBI): domain Eukaryota; kingdom Metazoa; phylum Arthropoda; class Insecta; order Lepidoptera; family Papilionidae; genus Baronia; species Baronia brevicornis. The sequence goes on from JASFAT010002864.1 coordinate 347,217, forward strand.
GCTTACGTTACCTTACGCTAAACGGAATGTGATGGCGTTTAGCGTAGCCAGAAGGTCCAGCGATGTCTTTGAAGATTTTGTGGACAGGTGTTCGACTACTAGAACCGCCCACTTTCAACTTTGTCCAAATTGTTCCATCGACCGCTATTTCTGTTTCATAGAATGCATCCGAATTTTGGGACAATATTGGAATACTTGTCTCAATCTCAGACTCAGAATCGGATAGGATACGCATCCTTTTTCTGCGAAGACCTAAATTCTGTTGATTTTCTTTTTCACTGTCTGAGGATATGCCTGCTAGGATACTTTCATCAGATTCCAAATTCTCAATTTCATCCTCGTTTTGAATCACTTCATTTTCATCCTCTTCAGAACCAGAAAATTCCTCACTAACACTAACCATGTTTTTCAATATTTTATCTCCTCTTCTAGACATATTTAGATGATAAAGAAGGGATTTTTGTCAAAATATAATAAAATTGAATTTCACAATAATATCACTAATTCAAAAAATAGTCTAGTATTTTATTTTTCAATACTCGAACTATTAGCAACTAAACTTTGAAAATGTCTTTGCACACTGACTGCAGTTCACATTCTACGTAACTGTTACTTATCGGACTTATTTCTTTTGAGATAACGGGATCAAGGCTATTGCCTGAGCACTCATATTTATGTAGGAACTCTCGTTTCTCGGCTAAAATGCAGCGCGGATGAGATTCGAACTTTTTACATTTACATTACGATGGCGTCAAATTGACGCACATCCGTAGAGATAGGTATACCACATAAAGAATTTCAATATTTCAAAACTTTTGAAGAAAATAGGCTTCAATATATATTTAATATAAATAAAAGTCAGCACAAGAGATAAAATAAAAATGAGAAGGTTTTCTGTAATTTTACTAAAGAAAATCGAAATGCGTCAAAATGACGCGTCCAGTAAACCTAGTGTTAATAGTGGTTGGAAAGTGGAGAGTTGCTGACGACCGTTTTTTAGTCAGATTTAGTTTAATATATACATATTCACGCCTATCCCCCGCAGGGGTTGGCTGAGACCACAGAGCTCCATCCGCTACCATTCATCGCAGCGAAACGGCTCTTCATTAGTCGCTTTTCGCCCTCGTGAGAATCAGGACGTGACGGGTGGCGAACCACGTCGCCGTCATTTTTTCAACGAATTAGGTATATTAAATTCGTCTTAGTGGATCCCACGAGCCGCAAGGGTGGATGGAGGTCAGCCCCAGCAGAGCCCTGCATGCTGAGGTAAGGCACCATAGTACCCGGGGGAGCCCGACCCCGGGACATTCGGCACGCTTTCGACTAGGCTCGCCCCTTGCCACGCATCCATTGGCACGGCAGACCGTGGATTGGCGGAGAGGAAGGGAAAGGATAGAGAAGAAAGGAAAGGGCAGGAAAGGAAATGCGGATTGGGGGGGGATAGATTTAGTTTAAGTTCCCTTTAAATCCACTTCATCCAGTATAAAACAATCATTATAATTTTTTTATTTTTGTTTGCTTGTCGCGGATATTAGCTAAATAAAAGTTCTGACTATCCACATAGTAATTGACTTCCGCAAAGTCACTTGACTCAATTAATCAGATTAGTATTAGTAAAGAATCTGAGTCTTTGTCTTAAGGCCTACCTACATCTTTTAGAAAGTCTTTATTGCTATTACTTATATATTGATGGTGCTTAATGGATTCAATTAAATTTCTTTAAGATTTCTTTGTAATCAATGTTTTTAGTTCGGCAAAGTTTAAAGCATAGTTTCCTAAAGATACTGGACTAGTGGAAGGTACTAGGGGGCTAGTGGGCGCTGAAGCTTTTCATGGTGAGCGTTATGAAATACCTCTATTTTCATGAAAAACATTTTATTTAGTCGTCTAAAATGTTTATCTTGTTATTATGACGTAAATAAACATTTTATTTATTGGGATAAATATTATAGATAAATATTAAATATTATATATTATAGATAAATATTACATATATAGCTTTAACACTATTACTCGGAGCTTTGGTATCCCGCCAATCTGCTTTGCTTCGTAGGTAAATGTCTATTTTTACAGAAAAGAGGAGGCGTCAGAGTGGGTCATATATGGGCTGTAAAAAAATTGTAGGTTAGATTAACATTGTCTTCGTTATGCGACAAAACAAGAGGGTTTACACAGTATAATCTGTGACTGTTACATAGTGCTGAAAACCATCAGGGTAGCCTTATTTTTGTCTCTCTCTACAGGTAATCAACTATTCTGTTCCAATTATTAAAGTCATATAAAATAATATAACATGTATTATAACATAAAAATATAATCATATATAAAAATGTAACCACAGCAATGTGAAAGAATAAGGAACACTGCTCGATGTATAATATTTTCAAATGCATCTGTGTGGTTTTCTAATCCATATTAAATTTCTATTGTAGACAATACCCCTTTAGGCTTTTGATAATGAAAACGATCCAAATTAGCTTATTAGCGTATAAGTAGTTTGGGCTTTTTTTTCAAGATGAAATGTGATGTGATGGAGTGTGCGAAAATGGTCAATTATTAAATATAAGTATGTACCTATATGTTTGTGAAGTTATGACTATATGTAAGAAAAATAAATTATGGCGATTTTTTTTCTACATGTCGTTTAATCGTGGCTTAATTGGAGGACACTTATTGACTGAAAATCTTGATATTAACCCAGTTTATTGGAAAAAGAAATTATTATTATTACAATAACGTAATTGTAGTCAATATATAGTGTTGTTGTATGTTTCGTTCTAGTGTTCAGTACAAAATGGCGAGGCGAAAATGCTGGTGTTAAGTACAGACAGCAATAAACTGCAAGAGGGAAAGCGCGCGGGATCACTCGAAGACGCTGTGAGAGGATTACCAGACTATATTAAACTGCTGCTTCCACAGAACTTATTGAACAAGGTACTATGTGAACATTTACAATTAATTTCATACCACAACATACTTATAGACACACACGCACGCACGCACGTATGCACGCACGCACGCACGCACGCACGCACGCACGCACGCACGCATGCACGCATGTACGCACGCACGCACGCTGAACGCACGCACGCACGCACACACACGCACACGCACACACGCACACACACATACGCGCGCGCCCTTGCACACGCACACGGGCACAATTGCCCTCGCACACGCAAGCACTTACATACGCACACGCATCCGCACACACATACATACATACACACGCAACAAACTTGCATACATATACAGGTTTCTATCTTTGATTATTCAAACTTAATTCATATTTTATTATAATTTTTTTTTATTTACATTTTTAAGTTTCATGTTCTTACAATGTGTTATTAATTAAGGGAAGAGCCTAGTTTCCCTACACAAGGAGTCCAACCATTTTATGTAAAGTTCGATGGACGATGTTTGCATGCATAATAAGTTCCCATTTATTCTAATGGGTGTCGTTCGAGGCGGATATGGACCATATACCAATAGATTGGCAGAAACATCTATTTTTGTAACCTGCAAGTATTTATTTCGGGTTTGGGTGTTCACCAGTCTTATTAATAATGGCATTGTAGGTATTCTTAATGTGGAGCTGAGTATTGAACTATTTATTTATGTATCATAATTTTTCAGGTCGGCATACGGACTGTTTCTGTGGATGGTAAATCAGCGAAAGAATTTGAAATAATATTAAAGAAGAATAATGTTTACAATTCAGAAAACAAAGGTAACTCAAAGGTCATTTCTTGTGCACCATTGTTAATTATATTTTTCATTTATGGATATGCGTATTTCACAGTCTTTTGTTTGGTCTTTTCTTTCTGTTGACTATTATTCATTGTTACATATTTAGCAGTGCTTACAACAATGACTTATTGAATTTAAATAGTTTAACATAGTATTCAATAGTATAACAATAGGTGGATATGAGTGATTTTTTAATTATTTTAACATTTATTTTCCATGCCTAGCATTTAATGCATTTGTTTTAGTCTTTTATGGTTTTATTTAATTATGCAGGTATTTATTATAAAGAAGCCTCAAGATCTATACTTAGCTCGATCTTTGGCTTCACGCATCTAGTTTCTACCAACAGCCGTGCTAACATGTTGTAAAATGTGATGTGCTGACGATAATGTTTCACCAACCTACATCAAATTACTTTCTTAACACTGTGTCCATCCTACGGTTGTCTGGAAGAAATCGCTATTAGACCGCCATTTGTATATAAATATATGGACAGTCAAAAGTTTTACTTAGCTAAGTTAAACTTTTGACTGTCCATATAGTGATGGATTTCCGCAAAGTAACGCCTGACTCCATTAATAATGTGTATAAATATTATAATCAATAATTGTATAACTTTGTTTTTAGTGTACAATCTATCTAATCTATCTAATATACCAAACACATGTTTATGTTATTTTGCAGAGAAACCAATTTCGGAAGAAGATGGAGTTGGAACCAGTGGCGAAGAGACTTGTGGTGAGCCCAACTCTTGCACCGACGACGAGAAACAGTCACGACTAAATCATGGTATTTATTAAAATGCAATTACTATTTTACTACCACTAACTATATTCAGTTACAATTTAGATACCCGTATACGAATAACTGGCTCGAAAATAATGACGACCAATTGGCTCAGTGAATGGATCAGTCAGTCAGTGCCCACGGAGTCAGTGGTCGCGGGTTTGATCCCCGCATTGGAATAAATATATGTATGGCCTACAGATATTTATTCCGAGTGCATGAGCCCCCATAAAATATCATTGTACATAAATTTCGTACTTGGATTAAATTGCACACGGACACAATCTCATGTGTATAAATTCACACATAGTAAAAAAACGCAATTTCATATTCTTATTTTAAACGAAAACAAAACCTAACTTTTTTCTAAAATTTGAGTAATTAGAGATTTGAATGTGATAATTACACTATATCTAATATTTCCTAAACAAAATATATAAATACCTACCTGTGCCTTCCAGTATCTTAATAGAGAAGAGACGATTACTAATATCCAATAACCTTTTCTATTGCAGTGGACAAAAAATGTGAGGATTTTTCCGTGTACGATTTAATCCATGTGCAGACATTTCTTGTGGGATTATGTCACTTTCGCGTTGTTCTGCGCCGTTATCTCATGTGCGGTGATTTCCTTTACGCTTTATTTTCGCACACTGTTTAAATTCTAAAAAGGCCTCAAACAAGTTTGTCCTTAAAAGTAAAATCCACTAATTTTTAGTCTTTAAAAATCTAATCCATATCCAAGCTATATTTCTGAGATGGCTATATGCCCACAGCTCTCTTTTTAACTTTAATGAATTTAGCATTCTTTATTTTCAGATCAAGGCCATGACGATATAGAGCGTTCGAGCCCCATAGATGGCGAACTGCGTGAGGACAACAATGCTAATTCCACTTACTGCGATCCAAACAACAGGGAGGATTCACCCGTGAGTTTACTATTTGTGATTATACCGATTTTGGGAAGTGTTTGTTACATGGTACACTACAAATTTGAAGAAACATTTCATTTTAACACTTTATAACGCCTTAAAGTTTATTAAAATTGTTATCTAACAGATGAATTGTTGTATGACAAATGGTATCTCTCTATCCCGTGGGTGTTGTATCGAGGTAATTTGAAGAGCAAATACCAGTGAATGGGCAACAGCTTTTACTTGAGTAATAAAAACAAATCTGCAATCCTCAATTCCCGTGCCAAGCGTGGTTATTACATCGACACCTTTCATTGTAATAATTAAAGAAAAATGCACGCACTAAAAAAAATCATTTTTTTATGAAACGATTAAAATCTCATTTTGAAATTTCAAAATCCTGGTCAATCCAGTCAAGCCATTACACTTTTTAAACATAAATTGACAAGACGTCCGACAATGCGTATCAAGAACAGTTAATAGAAAATAGCTTCGCGCAGAAAAGAGACAGGGCTATATCTACAAAAGTCTACATTGCTGTAACATTTTCGAATTTTGGGAATGCTAGAACTTTCAATCGTTTTACCTATATAAAGGGGCGACAGCGCGCCGAGAGGGAGTTTTAAAGTTTAATATGAGAGACTTTAAAATTTATTACGGAAGGAAATAGTAGAAGACAAGAAGGGGAAGTAAAGTGAAGAGAGGTGAAACTAGTGGCAGATTTAATTTTCCCGATTCCCGATCCCTTTAACATTATAATGATATTATTAATAAATAATGCACACATTATGGCAAATATAGACGAAATAATTTACTTAATATTAAATGTTAGTTATCAGGATAGATATAAAATAATAAAAATGAATATTATTTAACAAAAAAAAAACGGCTATGCCCGGATAAACCCTGCAAGGTATTGGTGACGGGGCTTTAAACGTTGTTGTGTAAATTTAAGTTAACGACCAATTGGCTCAGTGGCGGGGCACCTCGCCGACGGAGTCAATGGTCGCGGGTTCGATCCCTACGTCGAAATAAATATATTTGTGGCCTTACAAATATTTATTCCGAGTCTGGTAACACTAGCGGGGATCCAATCGGTGTTGGGTTAACGTCCGTTCCTCCAGAAACGGAGAGGCCCGAGCTCAGCACTGGGACATAGGTTGTGTAAAAGAAATTAAGTAAAATCATCGATATTTTTTTAAAGAAAATCCATGTTTAACCGTACAATTTTCTCGGCTGTACTGACTGATGGGTGTCTGTAAGTCTTTTTATTTTTTAATTTTAAAATGATGTAGAGTAAAGGGGGCGTGGAGTATGCGAACGTGTTGCGAGTGATGGCGGGACTGAACGAGGAGATACGGGCGCTTCGCGAGCGCGTGGCGGGCGCGGGCGCGGACGTGGAGCGGTTGCGTGCGGCGCGCGACGAACTGCTCGCCGCGCAGCTGGAGGTGCGCGAGGAGCCCGCTGAGCGCGACGACGCCGCCACCTACCGCGCCCAGATAAACGACCTGCAGGTGACTATATGTCTTTATTAGATGTTGTACTTGACGAAGTCTTCGATCAGTGTGTCTTACCTATGATCTCTTACGGCGGCGAAACGTGGACACTGACAGCTCGTCTGCTTCACAAACTCAGACTCGTTAAGTAAACTGCGGAGTCTCTGGTAGATTATGGTTCGGAACGAAGAACCCCGCCAGAGAAGTCGCCGATATCGTCTTTCGAAATAGCAAACTGTGGCAATGGCCTGGTCAAGTTTGTCTGAGATCCGACAATCACTGGAGTATACGTGTGCTGGAGTGGCGACCGCGTCTCGACAAACCTAGTGTGGGACGCCCCCTGACTAGACGAGTGCAACTATCTGCGCAGGGCGGCTGGCAGAAACCGGATGTGTTAAGCCAAAGATCGGAGACTTATGTCCAGCAGTGGACTACCGTAGTCTATTGATGATGATGATGTTCTCAAAGTTTTATTTTGATTATACAAAATATTTATTATAAATAACTATGTGTATACATGTTCTAGGCTCAGCTGTCTCGTTCAACTGTCGCTGAAGAAGCAAACTTAGCCGAAATCCAACGACTAGCTTCGAGTGCGGCCGAAATGCAAGCCGAGCTCGCCTTCAGGCCAACACGCTCCGACATAGATGACCTCACAGCCGTCGTCGGCACCTTGCGAGCGGAAGTAATCGCTAAAGATCAGCAGATCGCACGCCTGCAGGAAGCTTTGAACACAGAGAGGACCGTGTGCGACAGGGGCTCGGAAACCTCCCTTTCGTTGGAGGACCTGCGTAAACTGGACGAACTCGAAGGCAAAGAGGACAATATCGACACGAGTAAAATCTCCGCGGAGATAGACGAAATGTTTCAACTTGACTACGACGACGAAGAGGAGACGGACTCTGAAATCAACCGTGATAGCAGTGTGATGGAGAAAACAGTGGCGGATAATACAGTGAGCGAATACATCCGTTTAGACGACGAAGAGAGACTGCAAGTCACGCTGCAGAACGGTTCGCTCCACGCACTGGAAGAGGAACTGGTACGAGCTAAGGAGAGATGGGCGGAAGTATGTGCAGAACGCGCCCGCCTTGCAGCGCAGTTAACAGCTTTGCAGAACAAGCCTCCGCGTTTTGATGTGAGCCACGCCATCGCGATGATTTTGCCCTTGGCGTTCGCCTGCATCTACTACCTGATGCTGCCGTACATATCTTGATGGACGGCCAGCTGGGATCCACCCGGTTACGCGTAGCCCCGACCTCGCCTCGTACGGCAGCTACACGTTTCCCAAATAGGGGTTACATGAGTAACTACACACTATAGGTTGGGCCTGACAATACCCTCCTTAACCCTTTCGCTGCGAAGCGCTTGCGTCAAAATGTGATCGCTGTGAACGAAGCGATACATTACTGAGTAGTTGACACTGACGCAATAGGCAATACTACGAAGAAATTACAAGTCGTTTCTTGTTCTCTAAATTTTACAATGATACTTATTATATTCAGTAATATCATCTTATTTTCTAAAATATAAAAAATATAATCCTAATTTATTTTTTTAAATATTATATTATAAAGTTTATATAATACTTTTTAATACAACGAAATTACTTAAGTTTTAAAAGCCGAACATAATATTAATAATCAACTGTGGTATGATGAAGTTGAAAGCATGGAACGACATATGACCCAACGTCAAATTGTGAACAATAGTACCTCGTCTCATGTCTTTTCCTCGTTTACTGCAGACGACACATTTTATTTCACGATAATCAGTTGTTTAAAGCATGCATCGTTGCTAAATATTCGATTAAGAAAAGTATCTCATGTGGAGTATGAAATAAATCTGTATGGTATAAACATCCGTATACAAAAAGTGTATATGGTATGAACTGGCCACGTTTTCAGAGCGTATATACGCTCTTCGTATATGAATGGTCATTCTTCGAGAGCGTATATACACGCCCTTCGGAGCGAAAGGGTTAAATAGAGATCTTATATTGGTTGTTAAATGGATACGTTTAAAATAATACTAAATATTCATATAGATTGTAATAAGTTCGAGGAGGGTCCGGTCCGATTTGTACTGTCTCTAGTTACGCCAATGCACGAGACAAGTTCAAATTTTTGCTCACTTCTTACTATTTTATAAACTTATCCGACTGTTTCGCTGTTCGACTCGTGCCTATCGGTGTTTTAAGTAACGAAACCAGCTATTCTCCAAATATTGTTATGTGAAGTAGAATATGAATTTAGTGTATAAAGATATATACTTCGCTTCTCGTTGGGCAACTCGAATTAGATGGGTGCGAGTTGACACCGGTGAGGTTGTTTATACTAATTTTGAGCAATAATACGTCAAAAGTACCATTTCATTGGAGTCGCTTGACGAACGCGAGGGGGTTCGGGGCTCCGTGCACTTTGTTACGTATGTATGGATGGATATTACAAGTTTGTTTCTGTAAAAATCACTGATATTGATACAAATTATATAAATTCGTTGTTGATATCTGCCATAATAATTGTACATTTTTTAATGTTAAGGCCTAACGACTGTCTTATATTAATAAATTATTGTTGTACAAGGTATGCTCCCCTACGAGCGTCTGAGGTAAGATAGGCTTGACACTCACCCTTGTTGAATAATCAAAGATATATAGTGTGTTTATTGTATTGTATTGTATTGTACATAGGTCACGTTGCAGATCGACCGTCTAAGAGGCACTGTTCTCGCGCCGCTTGGATGCTGCACATATCACGTTAGGTTAATTGTAGGCGCGCATTTAAGTTGTACATGTTCGGCCTTTCACATTGATATCGTTTGCATTTTCTAGTCCTTAAAGTTGATATTTGTTTGCCGGAACATGGCTCTTAGTTTCATATCTCTCTATACATATGAAATATTTTTAAAAGGTCGGCGGAGGATAAATTGCCCATATAAACGATACACCAAAATTATTTGCAATTCGAGCATATTTTCCCCATATATTAGGGGGAAAATATGCTACTATATTTATTTATCTAGCTTTGTGTAATTTTGTTTTCAAAATACTTCAATCTTCAATCAATATTTATAATGTTCTTATTGTAGGAACATAGTTATGATTTTAAAATTATAGATTATCAAAAACAAATTGCATGAACAATTTGTTTTTGATACTCTGTTTAATCAAATATGATTGAATTTAAAATCAAGCAAATTTATCACAAGTTTAGTTGGCAAGGAACGCAAGCGAGGCAGGCGACTTGCTTTGGTTGCGCGTTAGACAGAGATGCAATATGTATACACTTGTTCCCGTTGTTATTACAGGTTACAGGTACGTGGGGAAATCGCCGGCCTCTCTTAAATGTCGAAACTGTGCATTACATACGCAATTATTTGTTTGTAAATCGTTACACTATATAATGAATGAAATCAATTAACTGTTGACGCTATGATGAACTTTTACATATTTTATACATGGACTTAATTGATTTTGTTTAATTTATAGTTAACTCGTTTAATGTATGGAGTATTCGTATTAATTGTTTGGTTTCTTAGTAGCTGTTTATTATATATTTAGTTGCGTATGAATTTGTAATTTTAGCGACACGGACGTCGTTCGGTTCGCTCGGGTCTGCGGTCCCGCCGAGGCAACATCGGCACTGGTCGACCATCGAGATTGCTTTTCTCTGTGATGTGAAGGCCAATAGATAATTTTGTAATAAACGTGTATAACTAACAAATTAATTTTAATATAGAAACTACTTGTAACTATACCACGTTGAACCGCTGTCTGTAGAAATATTTATTATTTTATTGTTGCACTGATTTTGTTACGTTCTATGTTTTTATGTTCTATTTGTGTTTATACCACCTTTCTGTACATACGTCATATATTCATAATGTTTAGTTTGATCCTGTCGAAGAATTTTCGTTTTGTCCTATGGAGTAACTATAATGCATTCGATGTGAATATACTGATAAATTAATTGAAAATAATATCGATTTGTTTAAACATTGGTATTTTCATTTGTACCTTATAGTATTCAATGTGGCCGTAATAATCTACAGCCTTCAACGTTGAGGGGCCTTGCCGAAATCCCCATGCTTGTCGAGCGGAATTATCCATTTGTTTAAAAATTGCTAGTTTCATTTATACCTACTAGTGTTCAATACAGTCTTAACGATATACAGTTGGATATTGGTCTCCTTTAACGTTGAAAGTCGTTGCCTTAATCCCCATGATACCTTCAGCGATGTTTTCGAACCGATACGACATTGGAACCTTGAAAAAAAATCTTACATTTTTATTTAAGGCCGGCAACGCTTCTGCACTGACGAAATGCGAATGTCTATGGGCCGGGTTGATTACTTTCCATCAGATGACACGCCTGCTCGTTTGCCTTCCTATCCCATAAAAAATATTGATCTGTTTAAATTTTGATATTTTCATTTGTTTCTTAAAATATTCAATACAATCGTTACAAAATGGCTATTGGTCTCTCAACATTGAGCGGTGTTCCGTAAACCCCACGTATGGCGGGTTACGCAGATTGGCTTTTATTTTCAGATAATGGTTGCCTAATCAACTAGTATTTGCTCCTCAAAATCGCCTCGCTTATCGTCACCTATCGTCACGCCTGTTTCCCGTAGAAGTAGGCAGAGACACAGATGTCCTCGCTTATACATATCTATCGTCACGCCTGTTTCCCGTAGAAGTAGGCAGAGACACAGATGTCCTCGCTTATACATATCTATCGTCACGCCTGTTTCCCGTAGAAGTAGGCAGAGACACGGATGTCCTCGCTTATTCATACCTATTGTCACGCCTGTTTCCCGTAGAAGTAGGCGGAGACACAGATGTCCATCTGCTACGATCTCGGTATACTTTCCTTGCTTCCTCCACACTTATCACTTTCCTCATGCAAGCTCTCCGGTTAAAGATACTCTTGACCTGACCTTCCTAAAAACTTCGGCAATTTGTTCAAGGTATGTTTTCCTTATTCTTCCCTTACCGACCCAAACTTCTTACAACCTTTTTTTGTTTTCCCACGTAAAAGAAAACCTAACCTAACAAGCCAAGAATCGCCAAATAATGTAGTCAAATAGTGAATTCTGCCAAATTTCTTACAAGGCCATGTGCTCTATTCTCTGAACTCATTCAAAACATATCTTGTTTAACTTTTTTCTTCAATCTTAATTTTTGTTTTAAATAATGATGAAAGTTTGCGATTTATTAGGTTAGGTTTTTTACGTGGGAATAAAAAGTTAGGTTAGGTTGTAAGAAATTTCTCCGCCAAAGAATTCTACATTATTTAGCGGTTATTCGCTTGTGCCCGATTAACGGATAAGTACCAAACCTGTCTTAATTAATTGTTAATTTGGTAGGAACGTAAACTCATACAAAACGAAAACAGAACCTGCGCTCGAGGATGGCAGCCCCACGGATCTAGGGCGAGGAGGGTTAATCACTCGCTCACCTGAAGCTAACTTGATTGTGAAAGTAAAACAATATTTTAAGAACCACGGAAAAAAATCAGCACTTTTATTGAGTAATTTTGTTTATCGTGAACAGAAACGTTCGCAGAAAACTTACCTTTTTGTAATAGTTCGGTACTGCGTTTCGTTCGATGAGCGTTCAAAGTCGGAGGCCTACCTTTCAAATTCCTCCATTTCCCTCTTCCTTTCCAATTATTCACGTCTTACCTTAAAGTAGATAATGCTGCTGCCCTACTCTTGGTGTTACAGATTTCCACGAGCGGCGGTAATTACCTATCATCCATAAAACAGCTCTTAATTATTAAAACAAAACATTCAAATGAAGTTCGGGGATCCTGTCACTCGAAGCATCTAGAAACAATGTTTCAGAATGTTTTAGGACCATTAAAACCCTTCAGTCTTACTTGGATTATTAGTAATGAAAATTGATGAGAGTATTAGATATAATTATTGACAGTACTGAACAAATATCATAAATTGTTGTTTACCCTTACATAGTCGGTACACTGCACTGTTAATGTGATGTCAAGCCACATTCGTTTGTGTTACGTCTGTGGGTAATTATTTTTATCATGCTGCATAAATTTCAATTATATTGAAAGTAGAGACAAAACTTCAAACATTTTAGAAGTTTATAAATTCTCAATAGTTTTTTTCTTTTTTTGCTCATACTACCGTTTGCGAAGTTTATGACCACGGCTTCATTTCCTGCATCAGAATAAATATTTGTGTGGCCTACAAGTATTTTCTGGCTACCCCGCCAATCTGCCTTGTACATTGCGTTAATACCCATTGCTCCAAAAATGGGGACACCCCGTTTCAAGCAGTGGGATATGTATGAGTTGTTAAAAAAAAATACTATTTAGAAATCTCGAAGAAACTTTAAACATCGATCAAGTAAAGTATGTATATTTTATACAATACAAGAACAAGTTACTTTACTAAAGGAACCTACTCTGCATATTTCAAGATTCTTTAGTGAGCGGCTTCGGCTTGGAGTAATGAATCAGTCAATAAGGACAAGTTTCTTTAAATATACATACATTGTTTACATTAAAAATGGAATAGCGGGTACTCAGTATACCGTGTTATCAAAGTCAGCATTCATAAATCACATAGTTTGTATATATTTTTCACAATCCAAACATTTGAATTCTCCCTTATTCCTCTAGAACTGGGGCCTCCCCAGCTCGTTTAGTGAGGCAAAGTTACTCAGCAAAGTCTCATTGCTGAATAAGAGGTCTCCCCAGTTCTGGAGGACCGGACACCACTCCCCACGTTTGTTAGGTGAATTGCGACACCCATAGTCGGAATAAATGTCACGCCTCTAGACATGACGCTTCACCATTTCTGAAAGAATGGACACTTACCACGCTTGCAAATGGACCTGTGGGCTATACATGTATTTATTTCGATTCGGGAACAAATCTCGTAACCTTTCCAAAAGCGGTATTTTCGCCACTAAGCCATGTAGTTTGTCAGCTATATATTAATATGAATTCTATATATTAATGAAGAGAAAAACTTTGTACCACTTTTGAAGTATAATGCGCTCACAGAGGAGTGTGAAATTTAGCATAGTTAAGGTCCAAGAGTGTAAAAGGATAAAATTATAAAAAAATAATTAACCACTAGCGTATACATACATATGTGTTCTTCTCAGAGTGCCTCTCCGACTTGCGAAGGTTGGCAGCCAATTCAGCACAACTTTACTCCTCCTTCGCGAGGTGCAGCAGTTCTGGAACACTGGCTATCCCGGTCCACTCCCTGATATTACGTAGCCAAGACTTTCTTTTTCGATCAACTTGTCTTCTGCCCGCGATTATATGTACATAAATCTATGTACATAGATTTATGTATTATAGAATCTCAAATTACGCTATGTATAGTGATTCATTTTATTTCAATATCATGTTTTCAAATTACCGGACTGGAACGGACTTTCGAAATTGAAAGAAGTCCGCCTGTCTTAATATGCTTTTGGTTTCTGATTAACACGGAATGTTGAACGATTTGCGTAATATCCGTTTCGGCGTTTCGTGTACGGGCGTGAAATTTGTAGCGCTGCAAATTGAATTTTAGTTTTACTTATTCGTCACTAAATTTTGTAGTATAATTTTATTGCGTTTGTTTTTAAAAAAAGTTTTTCTAATTTTCTTTGCGATGTGGTTTCCGGAATAAAATATGGCCACCCCGTTTCTTTCCGTGAGTATTTTACGTGACTACTATGGGAGAAAATATGAAAGAATGGGAAGCATTGTATACTTCGGAATAAAAACCAATCAACGATCCCTGATTCGCCGGTCAAATGTCAAGAGAACTGCACTCATTTATGGGATCAGTTTATGCATCGCTTCATTCTCTTAAACCAGTACAGAATTTGCACAATTTTATCACACTAACGCAAGTACGATTACTTCTTCATCATATTGATCAAAGCGATCATCATCGTCAACAGCCTATGGCAGTCCACTGCTCGTCTAAGACCTCTTCCTGAGATCCGAATACACGGCGCAGGTGGGGCAGCAAACGCTGAGGTGCATGTATCGATTTCTCAGAGGAGCTACTCAATAAACTTTAGTAGATGCAAAATATGTGTATTTTTTGTTTTGCAGTCAAAAAATTGATCGTATTAATATCGCAAACAATACTTTTAGGGGCCATCCATAAATTACGTAGTTTCACTCATCGCTCTCTTGTCAGTGGATGTCACAATTTGTTCATCCACCTCTTTAACATGTAATGTAATTTATAGATGGCCCCTTATTTGATTAAGTAAACTCACATGTTCTGTCGCAGTTCTGCTAGTACATGTCTCCATTAAAAATTCATTTTCCGTACTTCTGGCAGTAAATTAATTAGTCTTTCAAAATTTTAGGTTAGTATTCTGCCATCTTTTGGCTGTAAAGCCTGGTTTGTTATTAATTATATATGTACATATCATATATGTTAAATCTCTGGAGTATTCTTCTTTCCATCTCCTATAGTAGGTATTTTTTCAGGTATAAAAATTAAAAACAATACACTATTGATGCGATGTTTGGCTGCTGGGGACAAAGAATGACTGAGACTTGTATCCTTCCTACTAATATTATAAATGCGAAAGTTTGTGAGTATGGATGTATGTTTGTCACTCTTTCATGAAAAAACTACTGGATGGATTTGGATGAAACTTTACAGTTATATAGATTATTCGCATACAGCGAATAACATATAGGCTACAATTTGTAATGATTTTATGTCAGTAAGTAAAAAATATATATACTTTTTTAAAATGATCTGTCATTAAACAATGTGGCAGACCAAATTCCACGCGAGCAAAAGCTAGTATCATAATATATTTAAGAGGTGCGAAAGTATTTAAATGCCCACAAGACATGTGATAACGTTTCCACACATTTTCAGGAAATATCACTTCGATTCTAAACATCCTGGAGAAGTTATAAAATTTTAAATCTTCCTGTATAGCACAAATTAGTAATAAGATATTCCAAATGTGTTTTGCATTTCAGCAGATAAAGAGTCTTTAATGTTTATTTTCAATTATTATACTCGATTATTATATTATACGATTAAACGATCCTAAATAATTTTACAAATTTGAATACCTGGTATCTTCTTAGTAGCGCTCGTAATCATTTATTGATTTGTGCTTTACACATACATACATATCGTCACACCTGTCTCCCGTAGGGGTAGGCAGAGACCACAGATCTCCATTTGCTACGATCTCGGCATAGGAAGCAAGGGAAGTTGCTTCCTCCACACTCATTATTCTCCTCATGCAAGCCCGCCGGTTAAGGTTACTCTTGACCTGGACTTTCTTAAAACGTTCAGCAATTTGGTCAAGATATGTTTTTCGTGGTCTTCCTCTACCGACCTTTCCATTGTAGATGGAAGGGATGGGATGGGATGCTTTACACATAAAATTTTTAATCAATTAAAGAAACAAAGAACTGTTTCATCACCATTCTAATCATTTACCAAAATATAAACAAAATTCAAACATTCTTAACTTTTTATTTCGATGCCTAATTTTTGCAGGTTCCTCTTAGTTGAGTTGTCGGTTATGGCTTCTTAAATCCATGCAAGCTATCACGAAGTTCAAATTACTGTATTGTACTATTAGCTTGATAATCACATATGAATCATATAATATTCACCAATAAATTACTAATTTTAATAAGATATATTACATCTTATTTTATGCCGGATTTTCACTGCGAAAGTGTAATAAGCGAGTAATTGCAGAGTGAAATGAAATTAATAAATAAGTTAATAGTATAATATTATAATAAAAAATAAATTATGTATTTATTATCAAATTCTAAATATAAGCAGAACGAGCACAATTTTATTCGTTCAGTTCTTTTGGTCTATATTCTTTGTTGATGGAGCACTGCTATGAAGAGTCAAGTCGCGAGTCAAGTCACAAGTGCAGATCACGCTCCTCTTGCAGTGAAAACTTGTCTTTAGTCATACTCCCCTTATTAAATGTTACTGGGGTCATGTCCCTATAAACTCATTACATAGGTCTGTATTTAACTCTTGAATCACGCCTATAAGTTAACGACTACTGTTTCCTGTATAAAAGCCGTACCGTCTATTAAGAGATTGTAACAACGAAATTAAATTTTATATAATAATTTTAATTAGAAAATGACGCTATTGGCGCTATGTTGGCATCTCAAATACTTTAAGCTTTTATTAATTAATTTTAAAGAGTAAACCACACATTACAAAGAATTACTATCCACATGTAAACTTCAGGTACTTTTATTAGTTGATTACATTGCTGGCATTAAATGTAATGCTCGAAAAAGAGTTTTCATAGTTTTTGACATTGACCTCTCTCACGAATATGGGATGTTACCGTAATCCCCACGCTTGGCCCGTCCGCCATTGTTTTCAATTTTTTTTTATTGTTTATATTCATTGTTTTATTGTTTATATCGTTGATTGGTTTAAATCATTTAGGTACACCCGCTGCTCATCTACTGGTATTTGCTCTCATATTCGCCTCGTACTATAACCAAACATGAACCATAATATTATCGTAGATTTGCAAGTCTCGACTTTGAATGGAAGTACAGAATAGATTTTAATATCAATAGCACATGTCATGAAAGACAATGGTTAGTAGAGATAAGTACCTCAATAATTGTATAAACATATATAAAGTAAAATAGTTTAATATTGTAATCACTAAATAAACATACATACATACGCACACATTACTTTATTCAATAGTTACATAATCATCCTACTAGTATAATTTGTGTTTGATTATATTTGTAATTACATTTATAACACTTTCACATAGAAGAGAAAAACGTCATCAGACAGCGAATGGATAGCTCTAGGACACTAAAGACCTTCGTGTTACATCTAGCAGAGAAGGGAGTGGCTGAAAATCAGCGCTACAGGTAACCTCTTTCCAAAGCTAAGTCAATCCTTGCAACACCTACCTGGGTTTTGCAAATAAAACCAGAGTGTTATCAGTATAAAGATATGTTTATTACATAAAAAATAAAAAGAATCAAGTAGGTGAAACACAAATTTGTAGGTCGTGGGTATACGGCCGACCTGATTTTGCCACGAGCTAGCTTGCTCTCAAGAAGAAAACCGCAGGTAGAATCCTGCAAGTTGACAGCGGTATGCCCTCAGTGATTGTAAAGGATGCGCTGAGATACCTAAATGTCGATCCCTGAACTAGCTAGTACTCAAAGAAGAAAACCGCAGGTAGAACCCTGCCGTTACATTTGCACCGCAGGTAACATACTGGCGGAGGGCAGGTGACACCCTGGATCGCAGGTGACACCCTCCGTTACATTGTGCACCGCAGTAGAATCAACACCGCAGGTGGAATCAACCCCGCAGGTAACAATCTGGCAGGTAGAACCCCGCAGGTAAAACCCTCGAAGTGATAGATACCCATCGATTACGACTTGGCCTATCAACTTCCATTCTGGTCAACCAGCGACAACTCGTGGAAAACGTTATGTTGAGATTGTCGTGGTGGATTAAAACCAAAACGGAATTACAAAATAAAAAATTAAACACACATGTGCTATTAAAACTTACCCTAAAACGGGGTTTGATTCCTGCACTTGTTTTTAAAATAAATACTGAGCGAGGGCGCTCTTAAGAGACGTGACGGTTCCCGTTGATATTTCCAAAACGGACGAACCATTACTGAGGTGGTGTCGATCCTCGGCACCCGTCAGTAACTTCCATAAAAAAACCCGAGCGGTAAACGAATATGGTCGAAATAGCACGAAGGCGCGAGCGCCGCATCTACACCTACTTGAGTTTACAAATTCCATCAATCTGTCACCGCGTTGCTTTGAACACTTAACGTATGACAAGCAAAAAATGTTCGATGGCAGATCGTGTTTATGTTATAAAAAATTATTATTTATTATATTAGAATAAGTATTTAAATTTGAATAATGTTGAGTGTACTTTGATTGAAAAATAAGTTAAAATATTAAATAGTATTGTAATATTTTAACTTACTTTTAAACTAACTATTATTACATAATTAAAACATGTAACCTTCCGTTACATCCTATGGACCAACTTAGTAATGTCTGTAAAATTATGTTTTGTTTATTTAAATATAAGTACGAGATTAATATTTTCATTATTAGTACAGAAAATATTATAGGTACATAAATATAGTATTTTTTTTTTATATATTTACGCCTATCCCCCGCAGGGGTTAGCAGAGACCACAGAGCTCCATCCGCTGCCATTCATCGCAGCTAAACGGCTCGTCATTGTTCGCTTTTCGCCCTCGTGAGAATCAGGACGTGATGGATGGCGAACCACTTCGCCGTCATTTTCGACAAATTAGGTATATTAAATTCGTCTTAGTGAATCCCACGAGCCGCAAGGGAGGATGAAGGTCAGCACCAGCAGAGCCCTGCATGCTGAGGTAAGGCAGCATAGTCCCCGGGGGAGCCCGACCCCGGGACGATCGGCACAATTACGACTAGGCTCGCCCCTAGCCACGCATCCATTGGCACGGCAGACCGTGGATTGGCGGAGAGGAAGGGAAAGGATAGAGAGGAAAGGAAAGAGCAGGAAAGGAAATGCGGATTGGGGGGTTACCAGACTCGGGATAAACATTTATAAATCCATCTAAATATTTATTCCGATGCGGGAATCGAATCCGCGACCATTGACTCCGCGGGCAGAGGGACTGCCCCGCCACTGAGCCAATCGGTACATAAATATAGTAAAAAATCTGTAACAAAAAGTATTGATAAAAATAATATAAAATAAAGGATTCTGCATCAGCGATAGCAGTATGTAAAAAAAAAACAGACGAAAAGATTTCTGATTTTATTATTTATTGACATATTTATTAAAACATCGTTATATCATAGAAAAAGATTATATTTTCAATTCAAGTAATGTATATAATATGCATATTTATCTGTTTTGCCCACTTTCATTTACGTACGTACTTTTCATTTACGGATACACCCATCCATAACTTAAGTGCTTAGCAGTTGTCAATGCAATTTCCATTTTCTTCTATCCGAGCTCCTTGAATTCTCTATACGTCTATATTTGCTGTTTCTTTAAACTGGCCTGTAAACCTTCTTTCTTGGTCTTCCTCTTTTCCTTTTCCCTTCAATTTTTCCCTATATGTTATAAAAAATTAAATTGTCGTGACGAACCAAATCCCCAATCATACTTCCTCTTTTATTCTCTTAAATCTAAAATTCTATTAAAAAAACAAAATAAATTCTCTTTGTGGTCTACACATTACAATGGAATGTATTTTGAACCAAATATACATATAACGTGTGTCATAAAGTTTTGACAATATTCTTTAATTTTCCCTTATGATATGTATGCATATTTTTCCTACAAAACATAAGGTATTTCAACTAGTACACAAAGTAGGAAGAATCAGATTTCAATTAAATTCTTTGTTTAAGACAAGGATCATAAAATATATATACGTAACAAAAATATTATAGTTGAAACTTATTTTTCGTCTTTTCTTCTTTGATTACAATTACCGATAACTATTATGCCAGTTTCAAGTAAAATAATTATAATTTATCTTGAGATACAAATACAGCTTGTTACGATACTCTTGATAAAATAATGGCCGTTCTACCAAAAATTTACGCATTTATATAATTTCGATTCAATTCTAAGCCTTAATCAAACTATATTGGGTAATACGCCATCAGAATCTAATATTATGAGATTATAAAAATAAAATAAAACTCAACGTCACTGATGTAACTTGGCAGGAAAAATCTTATTCATATTAAGAAAATACATATATTAATTTTTGCTAGCTTTGGATATTTGGATTACTACTGTGTTTTAACTTGGAAATTTGTTAAATTTTCATGTGTAATTTTTTTTTATCATTTATAAAAGTTTGGAAACAGTTGTATTTTTTAATCTTTAGTATTCTATACAACCACATTGAAAAGAAAATAATAGTCAATTTTAAACCATCTTTTCATTAATTAATTTTAATCTGAACAATGAAAATTAGGTGAATAATGAAAATGAGTAAAAATAATCAAAACCTTAGAATCTTTAACTCTATCAGGCAGAATCTATTTTTTTAGTACATTATATAACTTCACGACAAATAAACTATCAAAGACTTCATTAAAATCCTTGTAATATTATTGCGTGATATGTGACAAAAGTAAAGATAAGCAAACCAATATAGCAATAGCGAAAATCTTTATGATTTACATCGATTCCTATTTTTATCTATTTATTTAAAAAATATAATTAAAATAGAGATAAAAACTAATTAGAGTTTTATTATATGTATATATAGATACAAATATATGTTTAGATTATACGTTTCCTTCTTCGGTGAAAGTGCTATCAGACCGCATACAACAATTTTTTAAACCTCTTGTCTCCTATGTTATAAGAGATGTTGCAAGAGTTTTCATATATTGTTGATGTTTCACGGCATGTATAGCATATGATCGTAGCGATAGTATATCTTCAGAAGAACCGTCGCTATCGGCAAATCAATGTCGATGGTGATCGTTGTTAACACGTATAAGCGATACAAACGGACGAAGATCCCACCGACCCATAAATGTCGGCCGAACTGGGAAGTTCGTCCGGGCGTAGCACTTGATACCGTTCTTCTTTCTTCTTTATGCTTCTTATGCAGACAGGTAATTTTCTTGCGTACGTATTTATGAATTAATAAACTATTTTATTTTATATGTACATAAGTCTTCCTTTACATCACCATTTTCGTCATTACCTTATTTAAAGAAAAACATATAATTAATCATCAAGTATTTTATAAAAATCTCCAGTGAAAAACATAGCAGAATGTGCAATTTAAATAGAATATTGGTAGTACTTATTTAAGTAAATAGATGAAAAACAATATTGCAATTTAAAAGCTAAGCAACGCTCATATTCTTATGCTTTCAAGAATTGAAATAAGTGCTTCACACTGAGCGCAAATAAGTTGTTAATAATATTATTTCATTAAAAAGTTCAAAAAGCAGTATACAAAAGTAATGATTTCACCTGTAATAAAGTTGTGTTAGCAATTAATGTGTCTTGACCGGTGCGCGGGCGAAATGAGCGGCAAACGTGCCGCTGCCTTCCGACGACCTTCGCTCGGCGCAAGGCGGGCGAGTGAGCGAGTGAGCAAGCGAGCGAAGGAGGTCCGCGAAGAGCGCGGCGCCGGCGTCGGCGGTGAACGAACTCACCTTGACAAATGCACCATTTGGCATTGTTCGCGGGAAAACCGGCGGCCTTGCGCACCGCCGACCGGCGCACTGCCGCCTCGCCGCGTCGGCCAATCACGAGCCTTCCCGCCACAGCCTGCGCTCGTTTTGGCGGGAACAACTCGTCCGAATGTTGACCGCTTGGCGTGACGATCGTCACCGGCACGCTTTCAGCGCTGTCTTTCAACATAACCTCATCGCATGCGGGCTGAAACGTGTATTCGCTTACATTAAAACGCGGATAGCACGCGTTAATATTTATTATACAAATTACTAACAATAACACTTATGATTAATTTACTTTTAATATAATAGTTTCGCATGGCAGTCGTAGGAACAATATAATATAAATATATATAACCTGAGTTCGCTTAGTTAGAGATTATTACTTTTATAGGGTAATCAAAACTTAAAATACAAAGTTTAAATAAAATCTAATCTAAAGAAAATATGAGTCAGTCAATATAATTTGTACTTAGCTTTCTTTTATTTTAAAACATGTAGATAGGTTGAAGAGTAGAAAAATAAGGAGGAAAGTAAGTATTGAAATGAAGTAAAAAATCTTTTTATTGTGATGTATGATTTTATTATCATTAATAATAATTCTTCGATAACTCGTATCATATAAGTGATATTTTTGACAAGAAGATAGTCAATTACTGTGAACTAATTATCCATTTTATTACCAAAATGGCGGCAGATACAAGTTGTGATGTGACGCAAGCGTCGTTCACAATCGAATGCCGCGACACTGCTGCCGCTTCGTGGAAATTCGATATAACGCGAAGTCTATTTTTTAACGAATAAACAAATTATATACATATATACGTATACATATATCGTTTACGTTGACTTATTTTTAAACGTATAAAGTAAATGCCTTTGTGATATAAAGAAAGTTGCATCTTTAATTTCATAGTTGTGCAATTAGTATACTGTACTTGTCTAAAGCATTTTTTGTTGTACGTCGTCAACTTGTCAACTTATCGACAATCCATGGAGCATCTGCTCCACTGCTTACTGTGACCTAACACCTGCACATTTCAAGATCTAATAGAGGGAAATGCTGCTGCCATTGCAGTGGCGAATTACTGGCCCGGAAAAATATAGGAACCGCTGACACGAAAAGAAGAAGTCAACTTGCCGTCAATGGCATAAAAATAAACGTCAATAGTTTCTATGCATCCGTCTAAGCTAAAATGAATGAGTTCTGATATTGTGTTGTATGTAATTTATATTGCATGTAAAGGACAATTTACAATGCGTTTAGATAATAATACGTTAATCTCGAATATTTATTAATATTATTAGCCTTTTCGTCTTTATTTTTCTTATGATATTGATATATTTAAATCTACATAATTAAGGTCATTTTTTATTCATTTAATAAAAAACTATTTTTCTTTCTAAGTATTCAAATGTATTTATTAGGTTATTAATAAAAATAAAACATCATTAGTAGATATATTGATTATTACAGTCTATTTTATTTTATTTTGACATCCGTAATTGGGGAACTGCGCTACGCCGTAGCATTCGATAGTTACTTTAGAGAGTTTCTCGCAAGGTTCAATGAAAAAGTTCTGAATTAAACAAAATAATATAAGAAAACGAGGCAAAAATTTCAAGTAAAATGCGAACAAGTACACATCTTGGAATTTAAAATTGAATTCATAATAAACGCCGTAGTTGTAGAAGATCTTTAAAATATTTAAATATAAGTTTATTTATAAACTTTAATAACACTATTTTTGGTAAATTTTATTCTTTCAGCTTATTGTATCATATCACCTTAAATATTATCATGATATATTTTTTTTATAATGGCTATAATATTTTTTTTAAATGGCTGGAAAATATATTTACTATATATTGAAACAAAATGCACAGAACATCAACGAATTGTATTCCTTTAATATGTGTAAATACTTATGTAGCTGATAATTAATTGTATAAACCAGCAATAGCTCAGTTGGTATCGTTTAGGCTTACGATATGTGCGTCGTGAGTTCGTATCCATTGGACTATTGATGTGGACCATTTCCTAGCAAAAGCTTAATTGGAATGGTTAACAGGAATTTTAATAATTTTAAAAGCATTGTCTTCATCTTCTTTCTTAATGTTTTATACATATGTATAATTGCTCTTGGCCAAAAAGAGCCAGGATTGGTGCAGGGCAGCTGGATATGTGAAGCTGTAGATCGGCCCAGATGAGGATGTTTTATGGGCAGTGGATACTGCCGACTGTTGATAATTATTATATAATAATACTATTATTTTTCTTCTTTCAAAATTCAATGTTGCTCGCATTAGATGCGGTTGACGAGTGCCTCCTTATACAATGTATTAAATATTGTTCAATGTCGGAATTTTCTTTGTAGACTACATGTTTCATATATACTATTATCATTTGGATTAAGTTTAGTATTTATGACAAAATAATAAAAATATTTTGTTGTTTTAACTAGAATATATTCAGATTGCACTAGTTTTTCTTTATGGAATAATAGGAAGGCAAACGAGCAGGCTTTTTACCCGATGGAAAGCAACCAACGTCGCCCATAAACATCCCCAGTGCCATGGGCACTGCTGAAGCGTTGCTGGCCTTTATGGCTTGTTTTTTACAATAATTCGCTTTTAGTGTGAAATAGCGTTATTGAATCTGAGTCTAGGAGTAGAAGGCTCGTAAGTTGCAGACTATGAGCTAAGTTGATTATAATAACTCGGAAATTAAGGTTTAGGTATGAAAGCCATATCACAACAACACTGTCAAACAATATTGTCAGACACTACAGTATGGTTGTTGGAATTAAATACCTTTTCTGGGTGATATAACCTAGTAGGATCAAAAGCCAATAAAAGATATCCAATATCGTATTTCTGTAAGTTTATATGAAAATATTACATGTAAAGTTATAAGATTTAGAGTATTTATTTATATTATCTTAAGAATATTACAATTAACTAAAAAGTATTTAGTACACTTACGTACTTTACCTACATCAATATCTATGTATATTATTCTTATTGTTAAAATAAAAGAAAATTAATAATTTTCTGACTAACCAAACGAATAATGGTTTTATGGTTTAATTTTCACTAACTTGCACCATCCTATAAATAATATCATAAAACCTTTAAGGTGTTAATCATAATTACTTTTTATTCTCAGTTTAACGCAAACAACGTTGGTGGTCGAAAGTATGTATTTGCAAGTTTATTTACAGGTCTATACTCTTGCTCAGTATACGAGTATAGTGCTGGCGGATAGTATATTTCCGACGATTTTATACATGTTTATATTTATAGTGCAATATATTTTCAATGTAAGAGGAAGTGATGTAAAATATTGGCGAATAACGATAGTTTAGCCAAACAATTAGTAGGATCCCGCCGCCATCGTGCCGCCATACAGTTGTTGGCAATGTGACTCATAGTCTGCCTACATACCGGAGCAAACCTGCCACACGACTTTCGTAGATGAGGTCGAAATACATTATCTTATATAAACACCATAATACTCATAGACAATAATATTTTTAAAGCTAATACTATATTTTTTTATAATTATCAGGATATTTAGACTTTTTGGACGAGTTTTGCGCGAGTAACACGGCTTTTGGCGAAGTAAGCATTCAATTGACGTATCGTATCTAGATGTTCCATCAGTACAGTACAGTCTTGATCAAGTGTGGTGAGTTTATTTTTCCAATCCTCGAGAAATAGGAAGCCTTCGTGCCCAACACCGGAAGATAGACTGTAAAAAATCTTCTTAAAAGGTTTTTCTTTTTTCTTTTTATAAAGAATTATAAGTTAATAGAATATTTTCAAATGTAGTCTGAAATAAATAAAAAATATTGTATTTTCTATTTAACCTGATATTCTACTGTATTAACTAACATCATTGCGCGACAATAAATACTTCAACAAGCGATGGTCGTGTACGTTCGGTTTGCGCCGGCGCAGGACGTGAGTCAGGTGTCGTTAACCCGACCGATGCTGCGCGTCATCACAAGTCCGCCATTATATTTTTACGCCATTTTTTATCGCATTTCTATATTGTCGATACTAGACATTTTGTCCTGTTAAAATCTGATTATTTGAAACTCCACGTCGTAGAACAAATGCTCATAAAAGATCCCTTCTACACCAAATATTTAATACAGAAATACATATTAATATTTATTTGTGATACAAAGATATACAAAAAACATATTATATATCTATCTAGGCGTTTTATTAACTAGTGTCTTTAAAAAAAGAAAAATGTTAAAATTATAATCATTCTCATATTTCATTAACTATATATAATATAATAGTTACTATCATATAAACAACATAATTATAAACACAATAAAATTCTTAGGTGCTTACGTGAAATTAAAATATTTGTGTCAGTTTTAATAGACGATGATCACTTATCATCAGGTAACCCGCATAGCGAGCGCCAGCTCTGCTATTAATAAAAATTAAAAACAATTTCTCGTATTATTACTCAGTGATCGTATGTTCACGAGTATGTACAACTTCTGAATGAAGAATATGTATTAAGAGGTTGCCACTAACAGAATCTTGGTAATGTCTAGTTTATTTATGAATATTTATTGGTTATATACATCCGGGAATGAATGTGAGTCAGGGCGACCGCAGACTAGCCAGCGCTGAATTGATTGCGGCTGTGATCTCAGTTCAGTCGCAAACTTGTTGGGACTTGTTGATGCTTGTATTGTCGCTAGGAAGTAAAGTTAGACGTAAAGAAGAATGATTTGTGTTTTAACTATTAGATAATGCTTGAATGCTTTTCATTCGCATATTACACAATCATATAAGCAATTAAAAATCACATAATTCATACAATCATATAAGCAAGTATTTAAACAAGTCTTGCCTTAAAAATGTCCGAAATTTTAAGGCAAATGTGTTATAATAAAAGAACCAATTTATTCTTTTGTCCTTTATTTGTATAATGATTATTGTATAAAAATATATATAATATCATTATTGTATAAAAAATACAATATCATTGTGTATAAATATATAATATTTTGGATATAACGAGTGTTAACATAAAAAGAGGTCTTTTATTCGTGGTGCTTCGAAATTATAATGGGTACTAAGTAGGTACTCAAAGTGAACCCAGTATATAAGCGGGAATGGGTTTAGAATTTAGCTTTAGCATTTATAGTCTCGAGGTTGAAAAATACATTTGTAATTAAATAATATAATTTAGGTCATAGCTTTAGAATAGATAATTAATAGAAGAATAAGACAAAAAGGCTAAACAATTACGAGTATAATGAGATTTTGAAAATAATATTATAAGTTGATGCATTTACACACACTTCCATATGTGTTTTGGTTAAAACGCACCATACTGAATGTACGTACATTAAGATGAAGATATATTCCCATTTTCAAATTCTAAATTTACTAACATACTTTAGTGAATGGAAACAATAATAAGGAAACAACAAATCTCTAACAAGCCAAGACGCATAATTTGTCAATTATTCAATTCTACTAAAGTGATACAAGAGGTGCACGTATTATGGTGACGTGTTCGGAGGCCATACAGGCGCATACAGGTTACCAAAACAAATTACTAGCGGTGTGCCTTGGTTTTGCTGGGATTTTTCTGGGATAACACAATAGCACACATAAGAAGAAAGTGTTATACTCGGGGTAGATATATAGTACAAATAACTGCCTGGTCATTCCTGCCGAAATAATTTGCTATTGTCGTTGAGCGGGTCGACGATTTGTGGCAGGAATATAATTTTTTGTCAAAAAAGAAAATTTTATTTGTATCATTAATTGCATCATTTGAATGTTGCATTTCCAAGACACAATCATCTTCCTTTCCTTCATATACCCTCACTTCTTAGGATTCTTAACGTTTACAAAAATAGACTGCACCTACTCAGAAGTTCATCTCGTGCACTTCTGGGTCAATCTGTCGTGAACATGTTAAAATGACCTTGCTATAAAATATTGTTATCGTGTAGTATTCTAAAGGAACATCACACGCGCTTTGTTGATCTTATGTGATCCTGACCTATGCCCGATTATGTTCTTATTTTATAATCTCTTCATCGAATACATTTAATAAATAATATAAAAAAATTAACGTCAATTCTAACTGTTATGTCTTGCTAAATATCTTATATAAGATATTTTTTTCCCATATAAAATTAAAATTAATTAATTAATGAACTAGTATTTGAAAAAACTGTATTAACATCAAGTCTCGACCACTACAAGTTTAAAAAATATATTTGAACTTGAGTGGATGAATAAAAAAGTATTTTATTAACGATTTAAAATTTGAACAAGATATATACACACACACACACACACACACACACACATATATATATATATATATATATATATATATATATATATATATATATATATATATATATATATATATATATATATATATATATATATATATATATATATATATATATATATATAACATACGTGTAAACTAATAGTAGAAAATGAAAAATATTTTCACCATTGTTAATAAATTATTACAAATGGATGAGACACATTTTTGGTTGTCTTTCACTTTCACTTCTACTTGTCGTTCTCGTATTCTTTCATATTAGGCGTCGAGCTTTTGCAGATATGATCAATAAGTTTTGCGAAAACTTATGAACGCTATTGGCTTATTTACACAAAGTATTTACTTTGTTATATATTACTATTTGTATATTTCATATTGAATAAAAAGTTGTTAAGGATCAATAGATTTTAAGAGTTTCAGTTGTCTCTTAATAGGTTTTCTCTTAATAATGAGCTGTCGATCTTAAGTAATATTATTTTACTTATATTCTTAGATAATTTTACTGGTACATTTCCATCGATACACCTACATTTCTCAGAACTTGATTTTCTAAATTGGCACGGGAAGCATTGACCTCATCGACGGTGTCCACGTCCTTCCGTCCGATCAATGGCATCCATTTTAAATTCGGAACATGTTGTGACATGTCATTGAATTAAAGCGTTAGTATGCCCCCGTCACAGCAAGCACAATTATTGAGAATTTTACATTTGACGGCAACTTCCTCTAAAAAAATCCACATGTACACACACATTAACTCTATAACTTGTACATGTTACAAAGAGTAAACTAAAAGTTTTTAGTGTACTCTTATTATTTATTTAATCAAAAATATGGCATCATTAATTACAAAATTTGTTATTTGCAAGCTTTTCTCCGTTAAAGATTTCTTCCAGCAAATCTACGAGTAGTTTAGAAGAGAACATGTGAAAAGGCATACATAAGTGCGTACAAAAGTTAAGAGAAATATGTAGATATAATATAAATAATTATTATAAATAAAAAATATTTGAATTCTTATACATTGATATACATATATAACAAATGGATTAAGATTTATCAATAAATATTAAGATAAAAAGTAATTTTATTGTTGCGGATTTAAACACAGTAATCGACTGATCATTGCGAATATTATGGGTTATATAATTTTATTGCCGAGCACCGTGTACAGTGAAAGAATCATTGTGAGAGTTTAAAGAATGTGAAGAAATTTTAAGAAAGGTAGACATAGAAAAACACTAGCCTAACGGAATAAGTAGGATTGTAGCAAAAATATTATAAAGTAAATCCTTACTATGAATATAAAAATTTGGTTGATAACGTATACCTTGGAATAATAGTTAAACATTTTAAACCGTAGTCAAACCCTTGAACATCAAAATAGTAGAACAAAAAGAGATTGTAAAACAATCTGTTTCAAGTACTTACAATAAAATAAAAAGTTTATTTTTCAAGTCAATTTCTAGATTTACATTTTGCTAAATATCTTATATAATAGAAATTTCATTGAATGAAAAATGTCGCGTGAGTGTGGTAAACAGAAGGCTTTATAGCCAATCCTTTCCACTTGTTTTATTATGTCCCTTTGATATTCTCCTGCAAACTTCTTAGGCAATTTTTATACGATTAAGAACAGGAATATATGGTTTCTTTTACAACTCATATACCTATAACTCAGTGCTCCCTCACATTTCTGGAATAGACATAAATCACCACGATTATTCCAATTAAATGACTAATAAAACATTCAATTTATTATAAAACTCACCCATTTCGGATGTAGTGTAAATTAATAATTATAAAAGTGCTTTAATTTTCAATAAACAAACTAAAAAGAACTGAGCTGTGACTTCTATTTGCAATAGCATGAACTCTGACCTAAATGCTATCCCAGTGGAAACAAGTCGATGAAAGAGAATATCAATGGGAGCAAGGTTAACTCTCAAAAGATTTTTACTTCAGTTTACAATTACATTATGTTAACAAGTCAAATTTGATGTATGTGTTTTATAACAATCGATTCCAATGATCAAGTCAAAAAAATTTTTGTTTATCTAATTCTTTTTATTGTAGGTTATGTACCTATAAATAATGCATTCGCTTGAAACAAAACAACTTATGAATTGTTTATGAATTTATTAATATTTCTTCTCTATCAAAATGTCAATAAAATTTTTAAAGGTAACGATTCAATCAAATATGATATACATACATAGCATTTACAAGCCAATATCGAATTTAAAGCTATGTTGTCTCATATGGATACCAAAATACTTAGTTAATATTTTTTCTTGCATTTTCACAATATTTATTAAACATATTACGGAAAAGAGTTTGCAGTAGTTGATCGAAAAAATAATTCTATGACGGTATTTGAGCCATTAACTCTTTTTTCTTTACAGCAGAGCAGGCAAACGAGCGTGCGGGTCATTTGGTGGTAAGTCATCACCCTCACCCATAGATACTCACAACGCCGGAGGCGACTCAGACGTATTGACAGCATTTTGTAAACATATACGCTCACCTTTTTAATACCACTATGTTGTATTTACATAGGAACACCTTAGATGGTAAATCAATCAAAATTTGAACAGTTCGGAGCAGAAAACTGTGATTAAATTGCACCGTGGTGGACGACCAGCCGTCCAATTGATCCAATTGTTTAACTCATAATGGTGGTGTAGTGTTATCAAGTTGTAGTAGAAAAACACTGATTTTGTGGACATAAGTATTCGTTTTCGAAATTGTTGCGACATATTGCGAAATATAAGTATTTCAACTATGCAACAAGAAGTGTATTAGCATTTGTATTGCCAGCGATTGTAGTGACAGCGACGGTAGCGAGTTGGAAAATAACGCCACACAAAAAGTAAGTTACATGGCAAGTATAAATACGTATAATAAGTATATATATATATATATATATATATATATATATATATATATATATATATATATATATATATATATATATATATACATACTATAACATTTGTTATACTTACTTCATTATATTTACTAAATGTGGAAATTGTTTATGCCCAATTTGCTTCTGGAATCAAAATATCTGAAACAATAAAAAGAACAATTTTTGTAATTATCCTAATTTAAAACCAATACGTTGTTTAAATTTAAAATTTTTAAGATCTATATCGTTTTCTCATTCTTTGAATTTATAATTGCATATTTATAATATTAATAAAGTTTATATTTAATAAATAACACAGAAACCAATAAAGTAAATATGAGCTATAGATACCAAATGTTCGACTCCCCATTTGACAAACTATAGTAGGAATGAGCTGGTCACATTTGTCTAAGAACTGATATCGGTTCGAGTAGACGAATGCTGAAGACGAAACCATATCTTGACAAACATAGTGGGATGCTCCTGGTCAGGGCAGGTGGCAAACTATTTAAAGACGTAATTGACATTGAAATCACAATATTGTTAGTAAGAACAAAATGATAACTATATTTTAAAATGGTTGAAACACAAGGCACAAGCCGCATTACATTCTAGTATCGATATTAGGTATTATTATAAGTATATATTATCTCTCAAATCACTCGTACATTTCGCGGAAATCTTAACAAACACACGCATGTGAGTGTCAACTTAATCGCACATTGCTCAATAATTGCATGACGTAACCTCAGAGTGATGTGCTATTTAATGCAAAAAATGTCTGTTCGTCGATTTCGGTTATTTTTATACTTAAAAATATAATGAATAAAACGAATTAGCTAATCGATCGATGAAGTGGCGGTGCACAAAGAAGGTCACAAAATTCTGCAGGACTAAGGAGACTGTCGATGCGTTACTTAACTTAGAGGGTAATTATTACCGACCCCAATTGAGAAGCACTTTGGACGCCCTCTGCCCCACCTCGGGGACATAGTACCATAAGAAGAATGAGAGATATTAATGTAATTAAATTAATTACCACCCTGGTAAGGTAGGTTAATGTGAATAATGGGAGGAGATTGAAATAATGGGAGAGTAGAAGGAAATTGAACAAGGGAAGAGGAATTAGGCCTCTGGATAACTGCACTAACCTTACGAAACCCAGTGAAGTGCTGCGACTTGACGTGGATTTTCTGTGCGAGTGTAAAACTTTCCCGGTATAGAGTTGGCCCATTGGCGCTACTATGTACTCTCTAATGTTATTGAAACTGAAATTGTTTGCTCTAATAGTATTGTTTGATACACTAATTATTAGTTAAATAAGTGGGTATGGAAAGGCAATGGAACTATACGAGCGATGATTATTATTGGTTGTCAATGATATGCGATAAATGAATGACAATACGAAACCTTTACCATATAGCAAATTCAATGTATAAACCTTTGCAAATGAATCTACCACGTCAAAGCTCAATATGTTTATTTAAACTTTTAAAAGTCTATATGATGATGAAAACAAGATGGCCATAACAAATGGAAAGGGAAAGATCAAAAATACTTTTATGCCGAATGGTAGTTTGGCACTATGTATATAGTTTTTTATATATATTAATTATCGTATATCTTTATGGTCCTATGTCCCCGAGGTGGGGCAGAGAGCGTCCTCAGTGCTTCTTCATTGCGATCGGTCTTGAGCGACGCGCTACACTTTAAGCCATGTCAACCACGTGTTTGGGTCGGTCTCGCTTCCTTTTCCCTTGAGGAATCTAATCCAGCGCCTGTTTGGGAATGAAGATCGGGGAGTTCGTACAGAGAGTATGGCCTATCCAAGTCCACTTGCGGAACAATATTTGGAGTCCAATCGGCGGTTCGTGACAAAAATCCAGTAGGCATTCGTTGGATATTTTCACGGGCCGGAAGATTCCGAGAATTTATCGAAAACATCGGTTAAAGAACACCTGAAGCCGCTGAAGTATCGTATATGCGCTTCGTAATATATTTACTACTTTATGATTTTTTGATGAGTGAACAACTGCCACAGTGAAAGATGCACTTTAAAACTCTAATCCCAATTTTATTCGGTTAAATTATTGATCGGATAAAAGATCTTAGTGAATACTACCCACGTACTAGATATATTTTTAACTACAGTATGTTTTATTTGAAACAAGAACAAATGTAGACTATTTCCGTTACACGAAAATACGCCTACTACCGACATGAGCACTTAAAACTAAATGATATGTACTCTAAATTTATTTTTATTTATATATTAATGGACCATCCACAGGGATTATAAAAAATTACATTATTTTAATTACTTTTACAATATATTAAAATTTTACTACATTAATTAAGGAGAGATAAAACACTAACATATAGCGAAGACAGACTGTATAATATTAAAAATTATATAATAGATATAATATGATGCGTGAATTGTAGTACACTATTGTAATGAATATCTAAATTATTATTTATTTATTTTTTAGTTTTACGTTATTTTATTTACTTAAAATAAAAGTCGACGCAGTAGCGACGTGGGACTTAGTCCACGTCACTACTGCGTCGAGTTTTAATTTTTGAGTACACCCATTCTCCTGTACAGCCACTCACACTAGAGATCATTCAGTCGTCGCCCGATCTCAGGCGGGTGAGGTATGAGTAACGGGGTCGATTTGAAATTAAAACGATGTGAAGTAATCCAAGAATGCCAAACCTGCGCAATGCCAAAGAGGGAGTTAATGTATGTTAGAGGCGTTGCCCTCTGAGCTGGAGATTAGGCAATGGGGATCAGCCTCAGGAGCCTATAACCACATCCTGCTCGCAGTGTATACAAGCTTCTAGTTCGTTCGAGTATTATCATAATGTGTCGCGTTCGACGACTGTACTACGAAAAAATGAGCGTCTATAATTAGCTAGTTAAAACATAATTACAAAACGTAATTTTACACAATAAAATAAATTGATTTTACATGTAGAACAACATAGTCTAAGATACATTTTACACAAATACCTCGTATCCTCCGTTGGTTATCATCGGTTCTCGAAAAATGTGACCAGTATATTGCTAGTTTAGTTTTCTAACTACGTTCAATTTTCTGGCAGATTAATTTACTTCGAATCTTATCTACCAAAGAATCTCCGATCAAGCTAGTGTGAATGTCAATATATATTTTCAGCACCATAACAAAGCCCAGGCAGGACTCACTGGTCGAAAGCTTTCGTCTTCAGGCTTTGAGGTAGGGGTGACGAAAATACAATACTTCCTCAATCCTATCCTATTGGGCTTGTATACTATTGACGCCCATTTTTCTTACTCATTTGCTGCACCTTAATAGAAATTCTCATAAGAATATATGTATATATTATATAATATATCTTCCGGGTCTATTATAACTACTAGGCGTTACATCACGGCGGATATCGCGGCTTGTGTCATCGGACTGATATCGTGGCGTGTTGCGTCACCATCAGCTGAGTCGCTTGGACCAAAAACTGTTTGAAGGTAATCGAGATATTTTTAGCTTATATATTAGCAAACAACATTTAAGTAAGATATTAATAAGCGTCAAGACTAATGGCTAATATAAATCGGTGAGATAGTTGACTAAGGTTCACATTTTGAAAATGTAACGTATTTTATTTTGAGATTAATAATTAATAAATTAGATGTATTAATTTTATTGTTGCGCAGTTGACTGGGGCAAAGGGGGAGCATTTTCAACTCTTTAATTGCCATTCTTCTTTTAAGAGTGCCTCTCCAACTTGCGAAGGTTGGCAGCCAATTCAGCACTACTTTCCTCCTTCTTCGTGAGGTGCAACAGTTCTGGAGCACTCGCTATTCCGGTCCACTCCCTGATATTACGTAGCAAAGACTTTCTTTTTCGACCAACTTGTCAATTGCCCGCGATTTTTCCCACCATGATCAGTTGCAGCAATTTGTACCTGTCATGTCTTATGATATGATCCAGGTAAGCAACTTTTCTACCTTTAATGGTCTACAAAAGTTCACGTCTTTGCTTGAGTGTCGGAGAACGTCGTCATTGGCCACCCTTTGAATCCAGCTGAATTACCATTAAAGAGTTGAAAATGATTTAGTTTTTACTTCCCTCACAGAATTAGCAGCAAGAATAACTGTTGTTTAAGTTTTTAGTTACTATTTTTTTTTATTTGATATTTGCTTCAATTCGCATTTTATTCCTTGGCATAGGAATAGTAAAATTCCTTTACAGTAATTTAAAAAGATAAACAATAATGTGAAACGTTTTTAACTTTGAAATATTTTACCGCGTTAATAGTCGCTAATCGTCATATTACTTGGGGTGCGCAACAATATAACTTTTTAATTGAAACATTTGCAACGGGTTCCATTACACTGGGACACAGCTGTGGAACGGGTTTGGACAGCATTCCTGAGGGAACGCCAATACCGCGTGGACCGCGTGCCAACTCTGGACATAGGGGGCTAATTACAGCCGAACCATAAACAAGCTATTGACGCACAATTTATATTAATAACTACCTGTTGTACCCAGCATTACCCGTGTTATATTAATTCTTTCAGTGCGGGGTTTGCAATTGCAAGAATTTTTCATTTACTAAGCTGGTTTCCTTATATTTTTTATTCGTAAACTTTCCTTGTATTAGAGGAAAAAAAATATTCAAATCGGTCGAGTCGTGTTTTAGTTTTAGCGCCAATAGCTCTCCATTTTTATATATAAAAAAGATAATTGTTATGAAAAAAATTTGTCTTTAAAAAGTGTTAATACAAATTTCATTTAAGAGTGTTTTTATACAGCTGCTGGCTAGGGGTGCTTGAAAATATAGCTTGCTTTATAAAAAACAAAAAAGTTACTTCAGCTACTATGTTTACATTTGGAAAGTTAAAAAAATAACACAGGTATAATGCCTTACACATGCACACAAACATAGAAAGCACTAACTCTTTCTACTTTAGCCGTATCCAATGGAAGGAAATTTATATTACACTTGAGACACAAATCCGTAAGAGACATCAAACATCTTATATTGGTACTGAGCATATTTTTAAAGTCTTGTTTAGGACTTGATCAAGGGAACTTGTAGATATTTCGGAAGCCAGCGGTCCGGAGCGTGTCGCCCCTTCTGACCCCCCGTTAGTCCGCCACTAATTGTAAATAAAAAAACTATAATCTCAGTTGTTAAGGTGATGTAAACAAGAATATTACAAAATTTTATATGCTGCATTATGTTAGAAAATATGAATGAGTCATTTGGCACAACGTGACAATATGTAAGCGATGCACGACGCAATCCGCAACTATAATTAGATTGTACAGTGCTATGTCCGCGCCGGTGCCATCGGCGTCCAAATCATTGTCGGATTTGTGTTTGATATATGTATGTATGTACTCTACTCTATTCCATAAGAGTGCGAGTGAATAGAATTAAATACGTGATCAAAATCACATACAGTAGAGGTGTTTAACTAATATGATAATTTCATGTGTGGGCCAGAGGTTTGTTAAGGAAAAGAGAATACTTTCATTCGATTAGTTTTACTGTTGTGCAAATTCCAAGTCGTTTTTGTTTGACATTTAAATAATTTTAAAAGAAATATTGTAATAATATTTTTAATATACTATATGATCAGTGATTGGGTACTTATTTTGGTATATATACATACTACAAGTCTTACTTTTATATATATATATATATATATATATATATATATATATATATATATATATATATTTATACCGTGAGGTTGGAATTACTTTTTACATAAAGTAAAATGGAATCACTATTGTGTGCGGACTTCTGTGTGTGTGTGGGGGTTCCTCTTCGAGATCGATCTGTGCCGAGGTCTAAAAGTGTCCGATTTTCATGGAATGGTAATACAATTCACATCATTACGCTTCCATGAATTGATCGTGAGTATGCTTACCCGCCCGCCATGTACTTACACATGTTTCGAATAACATTGAATAAATCATATGAGACGCCACTCATTCAGTGTCGCTGATAATCCTAGCACATTGATGTCTCTTATAAATGTTATATGATTATAAACGACACTTTATACTTAATCTTTAAAGACAGATGTGTTTCCGAAGATTGTTATAAAATTTGAAATAATAGAAGAAACAGTTGTGTATTATCTACATTTGTATTACTAAATTTTTCCTTATAATTTTATTTGAAAGGCCTATTTACCATTCTTCTGTTTATAAATAAACCGATATTCACTTCTGTATTTATGAAAATATCAATATCCTTATTAGTTCATTCATCAATTCGAATCCATTACATAATAAATATAAATTTAAATAATACATTTTATCAAATATTCAAAATATAAAATCTATAAAAAAAATCATTTTTTAAGTTACTTACATATTATAACATATAGTTACAAATGAACCTTTTTTAATCACAAATAAGTAAATAGAAGTTCTCTAAAATCAAAAGCCGAAACCTAGACGAAATTCCAAAATATTATATGATTTACAAGTTTCAATGTTCCTATTTGGATTATAATAATTGATTTAAAATATAATTATGATATATGATAACGTTTTATAGATTTTTTTAACTCAAAACAAAACCATAGCTAACTTCTCTTTAAAAATCCTACCTATATTGGGACATTTTGGTTAGTTGTGTTTTTATTTAAATAAACTATACTAAATTGTCTGTGGTAACGTTTCCGCATCGCTGTGGAAAGTGTACAGTTTAATGTCCTAATTAAGGAATTCTCGGCGTCCGTCCGTCACAGTTCGTTAACTGATTAGATTGTTCATAGAGCGGTGTTGGCGTTCAAACACGCCTCTTATAATTTACGTTATCATACACGCTCACGTATTAGAATTAGAGATTAGGGAGGAGTTTTACGAATCAAGTTCTCAGTAACTGTATAAGTTTTATGCACTAGTTTCTATGTGAAGAAACATTTTAAGATCTCTTAAATTTAATAATAACTTATATACGTTTAGTTAACTTTGAATATTGTTTACAGTCGAATATTTTTGAATTCGTTAAGCACATCAAAACCATAAGACGTCAATAGCTGGTGTCATAGATAGATAGAAAGATAAAAACATATTCATTTATACCTTACAATTTATTTCTTGGGATATCGAAAATAATCGAATAACAGTACCTTTTATATTGACGTTTATCTATCAACAAAATAAGCGCGACTACACACTGTGACATATATATCACACTGGTTCAGAGGAATTAACATCTTACGTGGCTATGATGGATGTATTTTTCAATTTACATATCTAGTTCAGAATGTCTGAAACGAATATATTCGTGAAAGGTAAATAATGTATAAGCCTTTCTCATTCAAATATATTCGCTGGCGTAAAATATACATGTACCTACAGAGATGTTCTTATTTGATTTCGTTAGCGGATAAACAAACTCGCCGTCTAGGCATGCATATCTTGAAATAAGTCATTGAAGAGACATCATTTAACTAAGAATTAAATATGACTTCCGTTTCCTATTTTCTTAGGTCTTTGGTCTTGAATTAAAACTTTCACATTTAATTTAATAAAGTTACAAGCGGCAATGTCTAGTTACCTAGTAGTTGCTGGATTGGTGCCAATATTTTCCGGAAAAAGTGTAGGTGCCGGGACCTATGTATATTTTTCCACATTCCGTTCTAAATATACTAGTGACGCTACAGTCAGTCGTGTGTCAGTGACGTGCGCCGCTGACAGTGCGCTGACGCCGCGCGGCCCACGTCAGTATCCACTGTATCACGCGCCGACGCCTGCGCACGCGCTCGGTTTTAACCACCAATTTGCATTGTGCCACCCTCACTTCTATCAAATATTTAAACTTATATATATATATATATATATATATATATATATATATATATATATATATATATATATATATATATATATATATATATATATATATATATATATATATATATATATATATATATATATATATATATATATATATATATATATATATATATATATATGTTTTACTACTATTTTTATTTATTTAAACTTTTTGCACAAAATTTACAACAGGCGAACTTAATTTCATCAGGCATTCTCTACCAGTCAATACGTATATAATTACATATATTTTATACACACATATATACATATAAACGAAAAGAAAAAGATATAATAACACACACACACACATTCGGTTGTGTTTAGAATCCAAGATCATGGCTTGAAATCTACCTCTTCTAAGCTATTAATATGAATAGTTTCCTAGCACAAGCGTTATTAGCCTTGTTGGAATGGTTAACAAGAGTTCTACTGATATTAGAACATTGCTAGATTTGTTTTGAAACAAATATAGAGGAATATCCTAATAGCAAATAGTGTATCTGTAGGCCATGCACTTGTATATAGTTTATACGTGCATGGCCTATAGGTATTACTGATATAAATGCGAACCTACGACTATGGAGTCCGAAAGCGTTACTTCGCTTCTGAACCATTACGTTTAAAAATCACTATTTCTACGAATTTTATATATCTACAAAGTTAAATTTTTACATGTATATTTTTCTGTTATGGAAAGAAATAATTAAATATATTTTTTATATTAAATACATACACTAATTTAGAGGCCGGATAAGAAAAAATATTATCACCAAACCAAAGCTCACACCTGCTGAGGTAGACGTCTATGTCTAAAGTAGGGATGTACATATCTCTGATCTATGGATGATGCATAAAAGTAGTAAAATGAGAGGTCTTACTACATTTTCGCATTATCCATAACACGAAGATTCTTATCAAAATTCGAAGACGTGAGTTACCAAAGTTCCTGCGTTTTATCAAAATGCAAAGCCAATTATCAGATAACTCGCTTTTCAATCAAGAAGAGAAAGTCAATATAGATATAGTGATATAGAATATAGATATACTATTTAGTGGCAAGTCCACTTAGATATATATTTTGTAATGCGTTACACTCTCGGTTCCATACTAGGATTTCCTGAATCATTAGTGTCATTCCAAATACATGCGATAAGGACTAAAATCCTGACCCTGAATGAATATCTGCCTATACAAATATCTATCATGATGGCGGATTCAAACTGCGATCCTTGGTTTAGAAAGAAAATTAATTCGCCCCTGCGACATTTGCGTCCGCAATATTAATATATGATATGTTTTTAAATTAATGTTAACAATAGAAATGATTATTATGAATTGAAAGACTATTTTGTAATGTTTCCATAGGATAAAGGAATCTCGTCAATCCGTCTTAGATAAGTGAGCTTGTTTGATTTCTATTCTCCAGGTTTTTGGAGTCTCCATACCCAATAATGGGACAAGTATTGGGTGTAAATAAATTAGATTATCAAAAAAAGTTTCCAATTTCACATAGTTAAGAAACTTGACACGCGAACGGATGGGAAGTTGCAATCGCTAGATTGGCATTTTTAGACGCAATAATTTTATAATCAATGCATAGTTTAAAAGTAATGCTTTTGAAGAAATATGATAGCTGCAAAACGAACAAAGCAAATTTGTTATAAATACTTAAATAGTCAACATTAGACGCAGCTTTTAAAACTTTTATAACGCTAACAATTATTATTATTTTTTACAATTAACAATTATTATTATTTAATATTATTATTATAGCCCACGTAATATATACCGCACCATACGCACATGTTATACCGCACCGTAGTGTGAGGGGTGTGAATGTGGGATCGCAAGACAGTCCATGGGGCATCTGGTCGACTGTTTACTGTGCCACCTGCACATTCCAACATCTTGTCGAAGCGAATGCTGCAGCCACTGCATTGGCGAATTACTGGGCCGGAAAAGTTTAGGTCGAACCACTGACACGAGAAGAAGAAGAAGGTAGCCCACGTATGTCGCAGTGCTGTGTATAGGGCCTGTCCATTTATGGAAGAACGGAATAACCTACCACGGTAGATTGGCAAGGCACATATACTCAGAATACATACTTACAGTCCATTCCGAAAGTGATCGATATACATACGATATACGAAAACTGATTTTGGGGTTTAAAACTCGACCCCTATTAATTTATATAAATTCTTATTTGAAACTTCACGGTACTGTTTAAGTCAGAAGTCGCCAAAATGGTATATGTAGACCCTAGAGGTCTATTTAGTAAAAGGGGTCGATTGAGGGTTGAAGGAAAAACAATTCTTAATACGCAAATAACAAATTGACCAAACTATAAATATTTATTTTATTTATTTATTTAAACTTTTTGCACACTATGAACATCAGGCGGACTAAATGCCTTGAATAAATCACTAAATACCTTAATGCAATATATGTAATGTTTGCATGTAAAATTTGTGCATATTTTTTATAATTGACTTAATATCATTATATTCATATAAAATAAATTAATAAACGCATATTTATTCGAGTGAAACAAGAAACACCAGGCACATCCATTTCGTTGATTAAGAAGCAATAATTCTGTAGGTACTTTACTTGTTATTTTTATTTAATAAATATTAAATTATTTAAATTTCAAGATTAAGATATTTTATATAGAACTGTTGTGTTACAATGTAAAATTACTTTACTATTTAAAATCATAAATTAAATGTCCAACACAGTACCTATTAGATAGTTTTATTTTAATTAATTGACAATTATCTTTATGGGGGTCGATGAAGATTTCGATAAATTATTATGGTCAAAAAGGTTGGCGGCCCCTGCTGTAGTCCATATTTATCTCAACGCGGGAGTCAAACTCGCCACCAATCGCTCTGAAAGCGATAATCACTTCCGTTGTTCTGTCAATTAGATCGATAACAATATTATTGTACACCCAAATAAAATGCCTAAATACATTTTTACCCAGTAAAAAGTCGGACATACCGACTTTTAATAACAATCTGGCAGAGGTAAACATATTTATGGAAGATTTCGAGAATCTTAACTTCTGAGTTCACCGGTAATGGCTTAATTTAGTGTCATCAAAATTCATAGCCAAACTAACCCGTCGAAAAGATTCATTAAACCATTCGATAAGTTAAAAATAATAATTGTAAATGAGACAAAATAAAACGAACAGATTTATTTCCATTTACACTAGAATTAAGACAGTCAATAATGTGCAAAGGCAAACTGGCATCAGAACCGGCCCGTGACTCATTCATTGTTGAAGGACCTCGCTGCACCCGACCTGTACCCGCCGAGTCTGTGCAAAACCTCCCCGCGATGCTGTTTCAAACATAATATTCTTAGTTATACATAACATACGTATATATACTACATTATTTGAACTTATGTTATTTAATAAAAAAATATTGGCAAAATTTGAATAATGTCGTCAATATTTTAAGTATGAATTTTGTAATGTGACACATAGGCCACTTCCAGCTGTTTCCATTCATCTCTATTTCGTGCTTTACTGTACCAGATTGTCCCTCCAGTAACCTTAATGTCTTCATAGTTAAAAAAAACATTTAGAACGAAACAAAGACGAATTTAAAGGTATATCAAAGAGAATAGCTGTATTTAACATGACTCTGCCAAGCTACAAACATAAATGGTCGATTATTCAAATATACGCTCCCACAGATAATACAACATAAAGTATTGATTTAAAAAATTGTTCACGTTGGTATATAATACACTCCTTTGCAAAAAAACACTATTGGTAATAATTTAATTCTAAAGAGGTTTTTAATACTGGCACTTAATAAAGAGTTTGGGTATGAAAAAAAGTTAATTCCAAATTCGAAGTCTTTGGTTTTTTTTAAAAATAATCCCTTTTTAGCTTGTGACTTTTTATTTACTTTTTGCGAGTTTGTTGTTAGAAGGTTATCAGGCAACTAACTTCTTGTTATTTTTAGTACAATAATTCATGATTGTCGCATCATCCTGCCTTATTGTGACTGAAAACAGATATCTTTGTGTCTATTGTAATGGCAAAAAAAGCAATAAGAGCTAGAAGAATAAGAGCTAGAGACGGCAGAGGTTCAATAACGAAAAATATATTATAACATAACAGGAAACTATTAGGAGGAGAATTCATTAATTTGATGGGAAATGCCTTCTGTTTTATTTTTCGATATAAATAAAGGAAATTATTAAAAACAAATAACTTTTTAT
Organism: Baronia brevicornis; assembly: GCA_031353405.1. NCBI lineage: Eukaryota > Metazoa > Arthropoda > Insecta > Lepidoptera > Papilionidae > Baronia > Baronia brevicornis. Next base: position 390,763 of record JASFAT010002864.1, read on the forward strand.
TTCCATTGAATAAGGTAGGAAGCTTTAAAAGAGCGAGCGAAGTTTTGTAAAAAAAGAATTTACTAATATTAATTGCTTTAAAGGAATACGCCGATTAATTAATATATTTTCTTTTGTAATTATTTAACAGAGCAGTGGTATTGTTTATACAAATGTTTTTTTTTAATGCAAAGACACTAACACGTTTGGAATTATGCGACAAGTCTCGACATGAAACTCGAAGACACGAAGGCAATCACCCTCCGGCGAGACCTTGCGCGATAACCTCAGCGCAATTATAAAACTTTTAACTACATAGGAAGATATTGTATTATTAATTAAAGGACACAAAGAGAAAAAAATAAAGACTATGAAATATATATTTATTTATACATATTATTATATGTATAAATAATAATATACATATTATTACAAAGACGAAGAAATATCTTCAAGCAGACCTTTTGTCTACTGATATTGCAATCTACTTAAGTTTAATGTACCTTAATATTTATTAATGTACGTACAAAAATAGAAAGAAATCTGTATATGTATGACTCATTATTTAATCTATCACATTTATAGTAACAGGACATGATGACAAGGCAAAAGTCTTCAATCGGTGCATCCTGCTTGTACTTGTCTTACGTTGCCAAAACGTGGACACTGACGGTCCGTCTCCTGAAGCTCAGCTACAAGCTCAGGGGACTATGGACGAGGCTATGCTCGAAGTTTATCTGGTGTATAGAATCCGGATTGAAGAAATTTGCCGGAGAACCAGTCACTGACATAGCTCTTCAACTTAGCAGACTGAAGTGGCAATGGGCTGCACACGTTTGTCGGAGGATCGACAACCGTTGGAATAGACGATTGATGAAGTGAAGATCGCGTCTCGACAAACGTAGTGTGCCCACTAGATGATGCCCCTACTAGATGGAACGACGATCAGCGCAAGGCGGCTGGCAGAGACTAGATATGTATAGCCGAAGATCGGGCTAGGTGGCACGCCTTGGGCGAGGCCTATGTCCAGCAGTGGACTGCCGTGGATTGATATTGATATTGATTTATAGTGAAATATCTTTGTATGTGAATTATTAATATAATTCTAACGGTCCATAGCTGGACTTTGGCTTACTTCAAAATTTAGGTGTAATGCTGTAATTCCCAAGCTTTACGATCGTAGACTTTTATTCTCAAATAGACGCTGCTGCAGGGCCGTCTTTACCCGGGGGTTCAAGGCGTGCAGCCGCATTTTTTGGTAAATTACAGAACTTAAAATTAATAAATGAAAGATTAAAATTATATTGCTTAAGTTGGTATGGTATTTACCTATTAAATAATAATATAAAAAAATATAATATTAATACGAGTATATATTAAAATGTTGATTTTGTTTATACATTTTTTTGTAAATTACAGAGTTTTAAGAAATTAATAAATAAAAGATTAAAATTATATCGCGTTTTTTATAATAACAGGGGCGCGGGCTGATTACCCGCACCCCGGCGCGGAGTATGCTTAAGACGGCCCTGCGCTGCTGCCCATATTGGTATTTGTATTTGATCCAATGGTTGCCTTGTACGACATAAGTATCGACTTAATTTCAGAAACGTGCACACATATGTAGATTATTAAAAATTAGAATTATGTTATTAATATAATAATAATCTACCTTATAATTATCGCGTTTTTAAATTCCGTTTCCGGAAGCTTGCACACAAATTGTGGAATTTTTATAATTCTACATTATTATTCCTTTTTATATCATCCTTCATATTAACCTTATGTATAAGTTCACGTTTCAATTTAATTTCGATTGTTTTTATCTGGAATAAATATTGTTACGATCTGCACAATGCGGCTGGCAGAGACTGGATGCGTAGCTGAAAATCGGGCTAGTTGTCGGGCTTTGCAGGTCTATGTCCTGCAATGGACTGCCGTAGGCCGATGATGATAAAGTGCTGTTCGTTTAAGGGAGTATATAACTCGTATAGAGATAAATTTAGATAAGCGAACTCATCATACTAAAAAGTCATACGACATTTCGCAATGAGAATATGAAACATAAAATATTCTAGCTCTATAATTTTTAATACAGCAAATGCTGTCGTTCTGAAATAGCTAATTAATTACTCCTAGTTTATCTATCCACTGTAATTTTAAATCAAGTAACGTGGAAAACACTGAGCCTAATATATTACTTATATAGACAGTAAGAGATAAAATTAAAGTCGTGAGTAAAAGGAATATAAATAAAACATAATTTTTACTTACTTTACTATTAAATATAAATGTAAATCCTGTATGAACTCTTAAAAATTTATTAAATTGTACATTAATAAAGATAATATAGATTTTGATGAATTACATGGAACATACTCTTAAATTACAATTAAAATCATATAATCGTAAGTTGATTTAAAAAAAAAATTATGTGTATTAGTAATAACAATTATAACAGTAAATATTAGAATCACAACAATGTTAAAAATTGAAGAATTCTTTTCATTTCTTAGTTCAATAAAAATGTTGAAAACATCAAGATTAAAAAAACTTGACAAGGTAGTTAAGAATCATTTATGGGACCTATTGTACCCGACGACGTTTGCGAAGAGGGTCAGAACCTGTCTCATGTATTTTTTATTCTTCCAGACAAACGTGTTCCCAACGGCCATGTGTAACATAGGTCAGTAACTAACCTGCAAAACCGTCTTCATGTTACGAATCATTTCCAAAGAACCTATTGGGATTATTCACTCTGTCCTTTTGATGTTACGCGCACAGTGTACTACATGTTGGCTAAAGGAAAAGCTAATTACGATTCGTTCTGTCGTTCACTTGGAATTAGTAATGTGTTGTTATCAGTGACATTGGCGCAAAGTTCAGCGATCGCAGCGGAGGCGGCGGCAGCGGTGGCAGCGGCGGCGTGCAATCGCCGCTGACGTCACGCGCCTGATACACGCTTTATCGGCAACCGTTCAATTTACATGGCCGCTTGTTTCCGAGGAAGTATGTACATCACTTGCAATAAATATAGATAATTGCTAAATCTGGCAACGCAACGGGCACCCCGTGACCTTTATCTACACGGTAATCATCAAAACGCCACCATCCACGAGGTCATGTGCGCTTATCACATTCCCATTATCGAAACGTTTCTTAGTACTTATTATTCGTGAAGCAAGGTCGTTTTGTACGGTGCGGTCCGTATACTCCCAACATTTTTGTAGTCTTATAACGCACGGGCTCGTAAGCGAGTCATCAGCCATTATGCGTGACAGCAGAACATGACGGCGGGTACAATTACGTGAGTGGAAGTGCTTCCCTTTAAGAGTGTAAGGTTTATGGGAGATGCATAAAAAGAGAAGAGGAAACGTTAGCTACCTTGTCAATGTGGCGACAATACTGTGCTATTTGTGTTAAACGAGTGATTTATTTCAGTCGGTCGCGACGTGAATGTCCGCGGCGGAATTTCGGCCGTGAGGAATCCAATGCCGTTAGCTTGCGACTGAGAGCCGGCGGCGAGTCGCTGCCGGCGTGGCAGGCCGATGCTTGTTGCCGGGCCGACACCTCTAGTGACAAGCCGACTCTTACCTCCGCCAATAGCAATATTTGCACAAAAGGAAAATTCGAGATGCCACTGACTCATCACCTCGCGTTTTGCCTAGCGACACTTAGTTGTCGACGTGACAAATGCCTTCTTGTTTTTTTTGCATTCACTTAAAATTACACGTTTTCATCGTTCTCTTACCTTGCGGTGTCATGATCCATACGATAAGGCCACATGATCGGATCTCACTCACTGCATTGTATACGTAATATCCGATCGTAAATCACACAAACGCTGGCAAGTTGTCGCCGGCAAGTGCGCGTGCGTCGAACTCACCGCTTCGCGCTCACGGAACTGACTGGCTGAGATCCATTTGGTTCACTGTCACACAGTGGTGGGGCGGGCACACGTTCGCCTCTGAAATATTAGCGTCTCGTGAATGTTTCATCGGCGCTGGCGTTTTCCCCTCCCGCCTTATATTCTTGCTTATATGGGCTCGCGGCTCGATTTTGCGAACGAATTTCGGCGTTTGATTCTATTGCGCTCTCTCTGACTTCAAGCAATGTCCGAGGCCGTGGCGTGATTCTGACGACTATAGTAAAAACACTACAGTATAGATACAAATGTATTGTAAGACTTGCCACATGTAATATAAAACACGAGTTGAAGGACGAAAATAAGGCTTCACACAAAATTAAATTAAACATACATGTCTGATATAAAGACTACGATGTTATATGACAAATATATGTCAAGCATAAATAGAAGTCAAGTTTAATTAATTAATTATATAGTGGTGAACAAGAAAAATGAAACGGAAGTCATGTTAGAAAAATTGATTTTCATAAAAACTCAAATTTGTTATCTCTTTTAAGTCTGCTTTACTGAAGTTTTTGAACTACTATGCTAGTTTGAACTACTACTAACTAATACAATTACAATAATCTACTACCTACCCACAACTAACTAGTTTCTAATACCAAAAACCATCAATTTATATTTCATAAGGTAATTTTTGCTAGAAAATCTTAAAAGCAATGGTTTGACTGACAGACGACGCACGGCTTACACCAGTGGATCTAGAAGCGTGAATTTTTGTACAGAAGTTCCTTATATAATGTTAATGAGTACTAAGAAAGTGTTTTAGAAAATTCATAACTTAAGGGGTTATATAACAGATGAAAGGTTATATAGAAGTTTGTCATTTATAGGTGTTTATATTATCGTTAACTAAAGACATATAAATTTGTGCTTATACCAGATTCAGGGTGTCCCAGAACTCAACGTCAAGTCGAAACGGGGTGACAGGATTGATTGTAACCATCATGAGAAAAATCAGAAAAAATCTATCTGAAGACGTTGAATTCTGGGACACCTGAATAGTATTAGGTGTGCATCTAAGTTCTCGCTGTTTGTCATTAGATGGCTCCAGCAGTACGTGTTGGTCGATTTTGACATATCCGAAACGTCATGAATCAAGATCATTAATGGAGTCAGGCGTTACTTTGCGAAAATCCATCACTATATGGACAGTCAAAACTACAAGTGTTTACAAGATGGAAAAGTGATAATGTGTGTTTGGTGTTGTGTATAGTGGTTGGTGGGTGGAGAATTGATGGCCGATTTTCGGTAAGTTTTTGGTTTAAGTTCCAAATAAATCCACTTAACCCAACGGAAAAACACACATTATTAATTTTCTGTTATTGTTTTGCTTGTCGCGGATCTTAGCTACGTAAAACTTTTGACTGTCCATATAGTCATGAATCAAGTTTAGACATATGGTAAACAAACGCTCTGATACTTTCCTTATTTTATAATGGCGTCATATACTTTTAGTTTTGTAAAAATATCTGATTTTGTGCTAAATAATCGTCATTTGCGGGAAGTGTTAGTTTTCTTATTTCATTTCCTAGTCCTACCGCACCCACTATATTTCCCAGATATTGTACCGTCCGATTATTACTTGTTTTCGATGGCATATGATCTGGCTGATCAGCAGTTCCGCTTATATGAAGATATCCAAAAATGGCTTGATTCGTGGATAGCCTCAAAAGACGAACACTTTTATTGTAACAGTATTCGAGCTCTGCCAGAAAGATGGGCAAAAGTTGTAGATAGCAAAAATAAACTTTGAATAATATATATATTAGGTCGGGGCAAAAGTATTTTCGGATTTTGAATGTATTATTAGTAATCAAACCTCTTTGGCTGTACTAAATGTAACTGGCTGGTTTTAATACCATATAAAATGTGACATTCTGAAGATGCAATAAATAAAAAAAATCTAGTTCCCGCCATTTTTCAATTGTTTTTCAAGCAAGCAAAATGAACGTATGTGATGAAGAAATTCGGTACATTTTAAAGTTTTATTACAAAAAAGGTAAAAAGCGACGAACGCCGCGAATAAAATTTGTGCGGTTTACGGACCTAATGCGGTATTAATAAGAGTAGCACAAATGTGGTTCAAGCATTTCAAGTCTGGAAATTTTAGTGTGAAAGATGAGGTTTGCTCTGGACGCCTTGTCACAGATAAAATCAGTGCCATCTTTAAGAAAGTGGAGCAAGATCGACATATTAGTAGTAACGACATTGCTGAAGAACTGGATGTTGATTATAAAACAGTTTTACGTCATTTACGAAAGTCTGGGTACAAGAAAAAGCTTGACATTTGGGTACCATGACAACGCCAGACCGCACTTATATATAGCCACGCAGCAAAAATTGAGAGAGCTTGGCTGGAATGTGTTGATGCATCCTCCATATAGCCCTGACCTTGCTCCATCAGATTTCTCCATCAGTTTTGGTCATTGCAGAACTCTTTAGGAAGCATAAAGCTAACCTCAAAAGAACACTGTGAACACTACCTGTCAGATTTTTTTAATCCAAAATTCTACAGGAATGGGATCATGGCACTACCCACAAGATGGCAACAAGTTACAAAACGGCTCATACATATTATAAATAAATAAAAAATTATACCTAAAAAAAATATTTTCCTTTTTATGAACAATACGAAAATACTTTTGCCCCGACCTATTATATAGCATTTTTGCACAATTAATTTGCGTTTAAAAAAAAAAACAGTGAGAACTTAGTTACGCACCTAAAAGGTATGTATGTATCATGCAAAGAACGCCGAAGAAGTTAATAATAATATATTTATTGATCATTACCACACTGCCTGCCGAACTAGGGTGAGCCCTATACTACGGCAGACAGTTCCCTTCTATATGACACATTTATATTATACATTACATATTTTATTTTAATCGCCATACTTAATATAATATTACAAAACACTGAAACAAAGAATTAAAAACTATAAACGAAATGGTTTGATGGATAATCATTACATATATAGCCTTCAGCTCTGGGAGAAATCTAAAGCTGCCAGTACATGACGGAAATCGCACAAGAAATAGCACATTTAGTCTTATATTTGCATTTTAAAATATCGTTAGGTCATCTCAAGGCCGTGGCGTTTTTATGAGCGATATTCGACGATATTTATGAACCTACTTTTAATGCATATGTATAAGTAAAACAAGGCCACATTCAATGACAGTCACATATAGATATCATGTTTTTATAAATTGACAGAGAGATCAAACTTTTATTAATTAATTTATTATATATAGTTAAAAAAAAGAGATGTACTGACGATCAAATGGGACAAATGATATTAGGCAATCAGCACCGCCCATGAACATGCAACACCAAGGAAGTAATGATGGGAACAAGTAAATAGAAGAATGGGAAAGGTGAAGGCTCTCTGGATACATGCAGTTACCGTACGAAATGTGGAAGCATAAAAAATGCCACCAGACAACGCTGATATTCTGTAAGAGTGTGACATTTCCGTGGTTTCTTCCACGGAAATGTCACAGAACAGGCCCATTCATGCATAGCTCTAACGTTATTAAAATAAATATTTTAACTTTTTTAAACACATACTTACATAATACTATATTTGTAAAAAAAATATGCTAAAGCCGAGCTCACGTTGAAGATTCCTTTCAGCAAGTAAAAGACGTTATATTTTAGTTAGTTGAAACGAATAAATATGAATAATATACGTAGTTTTTTTTTAAATCTTATATAGATTAATAATAAACCATAAACAAAACATACCATAAACAAACCCATAAACAAAATTATCATTGGACTCACGTCTATTGCAGACGATTCATAGAAATAATAATGTCCGAAGGCTTTTTGTGGATAAATAAACCTATGCAAGAACAGTAGGTATATTCTGCTGTAAACCTGAGAAGAGAGTGTCACTGAGGGTAAATAGCATCTATTCGTTCTCCTATCAGCGACGACGCCAAGGTAGGCTTCGTCGCGTCTACCCCCTGTGCCTGAACACTGTTGGCACTAGTCATGACACTGCATCAGGGATTGAAAAACTATTTTTTGTGTTTAAAGCAAATTTTAGTTTTGACCAGTTTTTTAATACAGAATCCTTAGCTCAGCATTCAGTTTATCTAAATACTGAACTAAGTAGTTGTTGTTCATTAATCTAAAGTGTACTTTTTATGCGTTGACTCGATGAGATAATTACGAAATTTTGAAATGATGTGCAACTAATTAATTAATCAAATCAATAACAAAATTATTTTTATTCTCTTCGAAATCGAATGAATGATATTGTTGTCTTTATATATAAGTTTCATAGCTATGTTAAAATATGTCCCTATTCTCTTAGATAGAAATCAGTGATAAAAAATTCACAGGTCATACATGTTAACCAGATTTATGTAACTCATAATTTAATATTTTCATTCATGATTCCGGCGCCATGACGTCTCGCATGCTTATGAACGGAAGAGCTGGCCGAGAAAGTTGTCTAAAGATGCTCAATCAAATTAAGGTATGCGTTGGAGAGCAATTCGTTCGTTGTTGGATAGCCTTTCGAGGTCAGCGCGTCGATACAGTTAACATTTTATGTGACTCACTGCTTGCTTTTTAAAAGAAATGTTTAGATAGATAAAACATTTATTTTTTGCAGACACACTACTACAATATATAATAAACAAAACAAAATAACTTAAAAGTAGTTCCATATCCTACGTTTATAAGTAATTTAAATGAATAAAAAACAATATAGTGTGTATTATACAGAATACGGATGACTTGATCGAGATGGAGAAGAAGATGTATGTTTACTACTAGAATATATGTTTCACATCAATAGTCCAATGGTAATATTGAAACCACAAGGTTAGATCAGCTAAAGCCTAATCAATGGAGCTATTGCAGTTTGATATAAAGAAAATATATTTAATTAGTTATCATAATTGGTTTAAAACACTAGTTTATTCTACTGCTATGTCGTCATGCTCTTGTCAGAGCAGTCGTGGTCGTTATATATAGTGGTGACTTGTTCAACCAGACGCTGCCATTAATCCCTCACGGCTGCTTTCTTCATGCATTTATGTAGGATCCGTCCACCGTATTGGAAATCTGTCATGCATTTGGTTTCCTTCCACTTTTCCCAGGCACTCTCCCTCGCACTAGCAGGCGTTACTTTATAATATGGTTATATTAGCTTTAAGGGAAAAAATATAATAATTTTATTTTAAATTAAAGTAATACTAACAAAGTGCTAAAAATTTTGAAAATGAAATCGTCTGTATTTTTAGTAGACAATCGTTAGTTGTTACAGTATACCACTTTTTATGAAGAAGATTTTTAGATAATTAAGAATTAGGTAAATAAATAAAAATTAGGTAAATTAAGATTCTTCAAAGCGAATTCCACGAGCCGCAAGGGAGGATTGAGGTCAGCCCCAGCAGAGCCCCGCATGATGAGGTAAGGCACCGTAGTACCCGGGAGAGCTCGATCCCGGGACGGTCGGCCCGCTTACGACTAAGCTCGCGCCTAGCCACGCATCCACTGGCACGACAGACAAAGAGGCGAGGACGATTGGCATAGAGGAAGGGAAAAGGATAGAGAAGAAAGGAAGGGGCAGGAAAGGAAATGCGGATTGGGTAGTTACCAGATTCGGGATAAATATTTATAAATCCATACATATATTTATTCCGATGCGGGGGTCGAACCCGACACCATTCGCTCCGCGGGCGGAGGACCCCGCCACTGAGCCAATCGGTCGTCCGGAAAGATTAACCTTTTAATCAATTTAACATTTTTCTTTAATTTTAGGAATGTTAATATGTATTTGATCTTGGAATTTATATATTAGTATGCTTATAAAATAAAATTTACAGAGAATTTTTAAAGAATGTATAAGTGCATAAAAATAAACTAAGCACTTCAAATTATTAATACAAAAAGAAAAAATTATCTACATTGTTGCACTGAGGAAGGGTCCCTAGAATGCAAGTGGCATTTCCTCTTTGTATTTGTAAAGCTATGCATTAACCGTCCCTAGAATCACTCGAGGCGGGAAGAAAGCTATTTAAAGGAAATTCTTGATTTTGGCCCCCATGAGTTTATTGTTAAATAAGATAAACATATTTGCGTCAAAGTCGTACTATCTTTTTTTTAAATGAAATGTATTTATTATAATATTACTACAACTTAGTTAACTAGTCGAACGAAGCTACAATAATAATGATTGTGTTAAAAAATTGATGATGATTCCGAGGGAGGATACGAACTCGCGATCTCAGATCGTTTGTCCGATTTTATCCAAATGAATTATTGCCGCTTATCATTAAGCGCTTACCTGCTATATATTGCTGCTTATTGTTTAGTTATATAAAGTCTATTTAATATTTCCTCCTCCTCAAAATAGACTAAATAGTATTATAAATAAATAAAGACGCCTTTATAAACACACATAAAGTTCAATTATATACACAGTCGTTAGTGTCAACTATCTTAATAATTTTATTTTGTTTATAGAGATATGATATCCAACGAAGTTAAGAAGGATCGCTTTTTATGGGTTGTCAAGGTCAGACTATAGCCACATTAATAAAAAGTATTCGCTCATTTACATTTTATTACCAATGTCTTATTAAATATCGCTGCATGACAACCAACCCGAAAGTAACAATGTGTCACAGAGATATCATTATGCCATTATCTTCTTTAATTATTATTGGTTATTAACAAAACAAAGGTAAGGTTTAAATCGTTCTCATTAAGACTTTAATAAAAAGAATAATTGAATCGATTATATAATAAAAATGGTATTATTTTTTATATAGGGGCAAGAGAGCAAGCGTGTCGGACATTTGCAATACCGTGGACATCGCAGAAGCGTTGCCGCTCTTTAAGTTATCTTTAAGTTTTTTTTTAAGATGTTGGTTCAGAAATACCGGGGGCAGTCCACAAGATGGCGGTACACGAAAAGAAGTTTTACTGAAAATCGCACTGTACTAGATCGTATATCATCTAGATGCCGTGGATGAAAATTTTTAAAGTGTATTAATATAATATTACTGTTTTCGTAAAAATACCTATAGGATTCATAGGAACGACTAAAAATGTAATAATCTATAACTGTCACACCGTGTATAATTAGACTCACTCAATCAAAAGCTACAGGAGGATGTGTTGATTAAAAATGATTAAAAGATGCGCTGGTTGCATCAGCAAATGCTGAGATGAAAAAGAAGAAAGTGAATTTCTTGAAAATAAATTTATGTCCGTAAAACTGTACAGATGAGTACACTGGAGGAATACTATTATTAGATATGTTAATAAAATGATAAAACGTAGAATATTTAAGGTTAATATTATTAGTCAGTAATAATTAGTACCTACATTACTGGATACGAAATCTTCCTTACAAAAGGAAAATAGACCCCACTATACTATTTTTAATTTTTTAGACGAAAGAAACTGGCATTATAATCTATTACAAGCACCACAGTAACCACAAAAGTGCACCCTGTGTTTCTAAGGGCACCTATGTGATGAAGGAGTGGATAACTCCAGCTCCTCATCGACATAGGCTCAAACTAGAAACAGCGCCGTCGGGACTGCGGTAGTGTGTGAAAACATTTCCAATAGTTTCGAAAAATGATGCCGAGTGGAACGCCTTGGGGTTTGAGTTAGGAAGAAGCCTAAAATAACCTCTCCACGAGAGATATCTATGACAGGATTTCCCCATAAAAAACCGAAATCAAACGCCTAATAGTTTGTCATGTATGGGAATTTACAAAATGTTACAAAAGTCATAGTTAATTTTTGTCTTGTCGAGTCATTGAGAAAGTGAGGAAATAGAGTGACCTGTGCCACAAAAATAGAAGTTTTAGGTTTTACCTGTCACACCTTGAAATTGTTTTTATGTGTAAAATAAATGAAAATTATCTTTCCCCTATATTCTTTACGTACATATCTCCACACTTGCTTTTTCTTTAAATTGGCCAGTAAACTTTCTTCTTGATCTTTCTCTTCATCATTTTCCTTCTTCTTTTCTCTTTATGATGTTAAAAAAGGAATATGATGAATGATGAAATTTTCATGATAAACCAAATGCTGCCTAAATCACACTTCTATTCTCGACGTGCTATAAGATAAGCCATTTCTCTTCAATCTTGTTCAATACTTGCATCTTAGAAGGAAAAACTTAACAAAGGAGTATTGAACTTTTTCTATACACATAATATAGTTTTAACGTTGATAAGTTTCTTTTAACTTGCAACCTTAATGAGACTGAATATTTATTATGACTATATGACTGAATTAATTGTTTTAATTAATCTCGTTTTCGTTATAAAAATAATTCTGGCGACCAAATGCAGGGCAAACTTTTTAATTTATATCTACTATTTGTATAATTTTTCACAGAAGTAAAGCTCAAAGCATGTTGAAGGTGAAGATGGAATGCCGTAGGACCGGTAGCACGGAACGGTAAGTGATACGGCGAGACGTCGACATCGTCATTTTTCATAACTTCATATTGACAGCGATAGCTGCAGCGGCACGCGACTAACTCGATACCTTTTTAATTTGGGTGGTCTCTATTAATTGGCATATTTAATTATAAATATTGTACACTAAATCCTCAAAGAAAAAAACACAAAAAACAAAGAAAAAAATTGTATGTTAACTGTGATTAAGATATATTCAACGCTAGAATAAATACTTTAGTACTGCTCTAGTATCCTCTCTATTAAAACTACATCATTAAAATCAATATATCTGTGGCCGCTTTATACGAGAATACGCTTATACAAAACGAGAATACGCTTTATACAAAATTTAAATTGCGTATCCCGAAGCACATGTCGATGTTTTGATAGTCTTTTACACCAACTCTTCACGATAACTGATCAGAAACGGTTCTCTACCGTATCAAAACTATCCAAACGAATAACCATTAAAGAAGTTAGTTGAGATAATTAATTAATTTCAATTTACGTGAATTTAAAGAGAATATGAAGAGCGCGAAAGCTTTATATTTTAAGTTTAATGTTAAGTTAATAGGTTATTTTTTTTTGTTTTTACTTTTTATACAGCCCAAGTTAGATTAAAAGTTTCATCCCCACCTTTTGGATGAGTGGCGATCTACAACGGTGCGCTTCTCGAGAAACTTCTTTCCGCACATCACCACCCTGTGGAACCAGGTACATTCGACGGTCTTTGCGAATCGATACGACTTTGGCACCTTCATAAAACAAGTCTACACATTCTTTAAAGGCCGGCAACGCTTCCGTGACTCCTGTGGTGTCACGGTTGTCTATGATAGGTTTTGATTACTCGTTTCCCCACATAAAAAAGATATATGTTACTGCTGATAACAAGACCTCTCTGTTACGAAAGAAATGGATAGTAAACTATCACAATCTCCATAGTGAATTTTGTCCAACCAATGCAATACCTTTTGCTAACACATACTTATATTTATCTCGATGCAAGAATTAAAATCTCAACCATTAACTGTGAAACCAGTTACTTCGCCACTGAGCCAATTAATTATTTTATATAATATCTTTTTACTAAATTTTCTATGGCTTCAGTTATTTGTGTTCGGTTGTATATGGTAAAAACCTGATATAAAAAAAATATTACCAGACAGTCATTTCCACATCCAAGTAAATGTGATTTACTTGGAGGTGGTGATTAAACGTATATGTATAAGAAACCGATAAATTATACTTATTTGTCACCTATTTAGATGTTGTGACATAAAATCTGAAGTCTATGCATATTATTTATTTAATTTTGTTATAGAAATAGAAATACTAAACAGATAAAATTTTGATATATTCTAATATAACTGTTTTCATAAAATAACAAACTTACCAATGTTATAACTAACCATATTTTACAAGATTTTTTTTGTGGATGTGGATGGAAGGGTCGGTAAGGGTCGGTTAAGATATGTGCTCCTTGGTCTTCCACCAAGGAGAACATATTTTGACAAATTGCTGAACTTAAAAAAGGTCAGGTGGAAAGTATCCTTAACCGGCGAGCTTGTATAAAGAGAGAGAGATGAGTATGGATGAATCAAGGAAAGTGTGCCGAGATCGTAGCAGATGGAGATCTGTGGTCTCTGCTTACCCGTATGAGAAATAGGCGTGATGATATGTAACTAAAATTTATTCTGGTACCCCATTGTTACCTAATTTGGGTTTCATATAGAATCGAGGAGACTTGTGCCCCGTGAAAGTGTTTATTTATTTATCCAATATCAGCCCGCGGCAGTCCACTGCTGGACATAGGCCTCACCCAAGGCGCGCCACCTAGCCGGATCTTCGGCTACACGCATCCAGTCTCTGCCAGCCGCCTTGCGCAGATCGTCGCTACATCTAGCACACTACGTTTGCCGAGTCGCGGTCTCCACTCCAGCACTTGTCTACTCCAACGATTGTCGGTTCTCCGACAAACGTGTCCAGCCCATTGCCACTTCAGTCTGCTAACCAGAGAAACTCAGAGTCAGAGAAACCCCGAGCATAGCTCTCTCCATAGCCCTCTGAGCGACTTTGAGCTTGGTGAGGAGACGGACTGTCAGTGTCCACGTCTCGGCACCGTAAGAGAGTACGGGCAGGACACACTGGTTGAAGACTTTTGTCTTAAAACTTTGTGGTATGGGTGACGAGAAGACGGACTGTCAGTGTCCACATCTCGGCACCGTAAGAGAGTACGGGCAGGACACACTGGTTGAAGACTTTTGTCTTCAGACTTTGTGGTATGGGTGACGAGAAGACTTGACGGAATTTCCTGAACGCTGCTCAGCCCAACTACAGTTGGGCTGGGCAGCGTTCTGGGCAGAGAAGGATACATCCTTCTCTCGGCTTCTTTCTCGAAGTTGTCTCCGTCCAATCGCACTATTTGGCCGAGGTAGACATATTCCTGGACAACTTCGAGAACCTTACCATCGATCGCGGTCTATTCTGGCTCAATATGGTGGTTTACCATTATTTTAGTTTTATCCAAATTCATAGCCAGACCGACCAGTCTGGAGGACTCATTTAGGCTGTTCAGCATTGCTTGTTGTTCTTGCAGCGATTTTGCCAAGATCACGATACCATCGGCAAAGCGCAAGTGTGAGATGTGCTCACCGTTTACGTTTATACCACGTCCTTTCCAGTCCAATGTTTTGAAGACATCTTCCAGCGCATTAGTGAACAGACGACGTTTGAACTCAGACCCCTTGGCTCAAATGTCAAGTATTAACTATTGAACCAGTCATCGTCATCGAGATTTATATAAAACAATTGCTAATAAGCATCCCATGGCTGGGCACATACCCTTTTCTTATTATACCGTGTAGATATGGCAAGAAAAATATAGTGAAGTATAATTTAATACCTACTAAATGGTTGGTATATAATGATAACACTGAAGAACTTGATCAAATCTCGAGAATAAATATTGTCTAAAAGAGAAGTTTGTTGTGTATTGTTGAATTATGGATTGTATTACTCAAACAGTTTGGTTAACCTCTTAAAATAATTACTGTCTTCTACTAAAGAAAATTCTACATTTACCATATTTTATGGAACTTATTTTGAAAAATGTTTTCGGAAATATTTTTTTAAATGAAAGGTTATAGCGTATATTGTTCCAAAAGCGAAATCGCATCGGAAAACATTTGTCACACTGTAATGTATGTCTTATTAAATACATGTTTTGCGATAGTTTAATCAATTTCCGCAGCTTTGAAGGTTAAATTCCGTAAAATAACATATATCACATTGATCAACCGAAATATTATTGATTTTGGAATTATTTATTTGTAATGTACAGGGCTCGACGACCAATTGGCTCAGTGGTGGGCCCTCCACCCGCGGAGTCAATGGTCGCAGGTTCGATCTCCGCATAGGAATAAATATATGTATAGATTACAAATATTTTTTCCGAGTCTGAAAAC
Organism: Baronia brevicornis; assembly: GCA_031353405.1. Classification (NCBI taxonomy): domain Eukaryota; kingdom Metazoa; phylum Arthropoda; class Insecta; order Lepidoptera; family Papilionidae; genus Baronia; species Baronia brevicornis. Next base: position 406,587 of record JASFAT010002864.1, read on the forward strand.
CCCGCCAATACGCATTGGACATTCGTGGTGAGTTTAACGTCCGTTCCTCCAGAAATGGAGAGGCCCGTACTCTGCAGTGGGACATATATGGGCTGTTAAAAGAAATGCACAGAGAGTGCTTGTCACTTTGTCCGAATTTGCCTTTTATCTTAATTGAACTAGAAACGAAATAACACTTTTAATGTGAGAGCGATCCAACCCCCTTCCCCCTCTCTACCCCGATCTGCCACTGTGCTATTTGCTGCTATCAATAAACGACTAATAAATATTAATGACGATGAAAAACAAAAAACGGAATATTCAAAATGTATTTAGTTATTTTGATCACGTGAATGCTTGTTGATGTGACGCTCCTTAAAAAAAATAATCACGTAAAAAATCTATCGTCATAGACTGGTTTGGCTACGGATTAACTGATTAAGGGAATTAATATTTATATGTCGTTTTTTCATCAATAATTCATAACCAGTATGTGTGATGACTTTAGAATTCTGTCTATCAATATTAATTTAATATACGTTTTTAAACGCCATGTTAATTATGCTAAGTCTAAAAATAGATATTTCTTATATTTATGGATTCATCTAGATTTGATTATAAATGCACACATCAAACATGGTAATAAAAATTATTTCAAATTTTAATCTGCAATTTTAATGTCTACATTTTTATTAGTTTCTTATTATTTGTTGACGGAAATTATTATATGTATAATTATAAATTATTATATGTTTAATTAAAAATACTTTTAATCTTAATTAAATAATTTTAATCTTTACTCAGAATAACACGTAACGTCTTGATATTATAAATTGGTAGCAGTTGTACCAAACCTTGCTATGAAATCTTGTAGTATGAAAAAAATCATGAAAAAGGTATTTTTTCTTTGCACTTCATTTTTACGTATTAATCGAATTATAATGAAATATATTTCAAAAGAATTAAACAATATAAATGATAACATATGAAATGAAAAATGAAATTACAATATATATTAATGTAAATTGGTGGAAAACGCCCTTTCATGTATGTATTTACTTTCATAACATTTTTAAATGAACTTAAAAGGAATTGGTTACGAAATGTTTAACTAAGTATTTTATTACGTATACTGTGACAAAAATTAATCATAAGGATAAAAACGAAAAATGTTTTTATAATAGAAAATTAAAATGTCCTTGATATACCGAAATGTATCCTATTATTATTATATATTATTATTTTGGGGCTACAAAATTTGTCTTTCATTATTTACTAAAATCAGAAACTAGATGTGTCGTGTAAGAAAAACACAAAATATGTAAACAGAATCAGAATCAATAACTGTGTACTGTATATTGTTCTAAAGACTATATATATATATATATATATATATATATATATATATATATATATATATATATATATATATATATAGTCTTTAGAACAATATAAGTTTAATTTCCATACGACTACTGCTAATAGCTATACAAATTGTAATAACATAATATATTTCATACACAATATGTGAATTGCAAAACTCGAATTAAAATTGTTAATTCGAGTTTTGCAATTCACCTATTGTATATGAAATATAGCTAATTTTTTAAAGTAAATCTTACATTTAGGCAATGCTAGATTCACAAAAAGTTGTGGGATACATATTGTCTACTATTTTGTATTACCATAAGTTTCAGACCTCTTTAATTCCCATAGTTGCGTTAATTCGATTTTTTGAGATTCAAATTCATATTTTTATATTATTTATACCGATTATTTTTTAAATTATATACATAAATTAGTTTCAATACATAAGTATAAGTATCTAATATCAGACTTTATTATTTCTATCAGAGCTATAAACTAAACGGTTAAAATTTATTTATGAGTGTTATCTAACAGTCAATACATTTTAACCGTTACTTCAATATCAATCGCCAATTTCTTTTGCAATTAAAGGTTAAGTTCATATTTACTAACTTTTTAATTTGTCTCTTTGGTCTTTTTACTTTTCATGGCATTAATAATCTTTTATAAATTGAGTATCAAATATACAGTGTTCTTACCTCTAAAAGTTTTATAGTTCAATTGTACGGCCCACAACCGCCTGTACAAAGAAGCACAGATAACTGAGACGAATTCTCATTTAATCGAGACCGTTCTAGCGAGCGCAGTAAAAACTTGGCAGCAAACAGAATTATCACGACTTAAAAGTGAATATTACCCGAGAGAATCATTGAAGCAGCCACGGTACTGTTTGACAACATATTAGAAGTGGCAAAGCTGGTGATTAAAAAAAAACGAAGCAAAATCATGGCTGTCTGGGCGTGGTGGGGCGGGACAGGGCGTAGCGCCCTTAGCGCCGCCCCCTGAGTCACAGTCAGCTCGGGTGCGCCAGCGCAACAAAGATCGAATGTAGGTACGATATCAACGATCAAGTGTGTAACACTCGCCTTTAGAACGTTATATTATTAAATACTTATTGATTCATTCCTGCGAAAGGTGACCTAAAATATACTTGATATGCACGTAGGTACTACACAACAACAGCCAAGACCATCTTATAATTTAAAAACCTTTCTATCATTGAATTTGTTGTAATTCACTCCCACAATTTTATACGTCTAATTCAACGATGATATTCTTTTATTTTCTTTATACATAGTTTAATCATGGATTTATTTTAGCAAAAGACGACACAAACAGCAATGTATTGACTATTATTAAGAATAATTGTATGACTATTTCTTAGTCTATTGGTGGTACATCTGTATATCTCTGTATACCAAGTATTATAGGTTACCAGCTCTTATCGAAATTAATGTCGTTAACCTAACCTTATCTGTAATTATCAATAAAAATGTTACGTTATTAATTATCTTGTTGAAATTCAAGTGGCTATTGTGTGAATATACGATTATCTCCAAATAATTTAAATCATGTAACCAAATTACTTTTTTATGTAAGTTTGATATATATTTTTAATGATATAAATTAAGAATTAAGAACAATAAAATAAATACAATAATTTGTTGCCTCTATATCATTATCTATTATAATGTTGTTAAGACAACAAATTGTATACAAAGTTATGGCGAAGTAAATATATTATAAAATAAATAAGCTACTACATCTTTATATTTTTTTAGGATCCTTTCCATCTTTGCTCGAGTTCGTGCCGCCTAAAGCGAAGGCCTGCCTCGCGTCAAGTGAGTCACTCGCCGCGGAGAGGGAGTGTTGTGATGACGTTATCCCTCGACCTGCTGTCCTCATAATGGTCTCGTGCATTGTTTGCCAACGAGCTGCCCCGGTCAATACCAAGAAATGAGAGGTCATGATTAGAAGCTACATTGTTATTACAGTTCCCTAACATATTGTCTGATTCATATTATTATGACTGTAATTTAGAACTATTTAATTTTATATAAAAATTAAAATATATGTATTGAAAACTTAAACATTGTCAGAGTGAACTATATTTTGTTTAATATATAAGTTGTACTTTTGTTATAGTTAGTAAAATATAAGTTAGTTAGTAAATATAGTTAGTAAAATATAGTTAGTCAGTAAATATAGTTAGTAAAATATACTTTATAATATTTTTGTACGTAAATTAAGTTTGCAAAGGCTTCATAATGAATAAAAAAAAATAATTCCTTAAAAAATTGATAGTAAAAGAAGTGCTGCGCTGACTTGCATGCAACCCGGGCTTCGACCGGGTGCGGGTGAATGACCGCCAAACCGCGCTAATCCGCCATCTTGGATTCGTCACGGAGCGCGAGCATTATGTCTTTCGTGGCAGACTTGGCAACACTATTCAATAAAATGGCATGACCATTTAGGACATGTTATGTCAAGGTGTATTGCTAAATTATTTTAATATAGGTGTAGGGAAATACTTGATAGGCAAAATAAAGTAGATATTATCGTTGTTTACCAAATATTTCAAGATGTTCCTCTTGACGGCAATAGACAAAATGTAATTATGTTGGAAATTTATTAATCATTAACTTTTTTGAATTTCGAGTTTTTTTAATGAATATTTTGCGGGGTGTTACATACATATTTGGAAAAGGAAGAACATTTAAAATACAGAACGACAAGTTTTATGAGCTACAAGCTTAGATCATGGCTTCACTCGTCTATCATTCTCACCCGTCCTCTTAGCTGCTTTATCTACTGGATGAAGTAGTGATAAATACTTTACATACAGTAGATAAAATAAATTATATTGAATTATTGACTAGAATGCTTTCAGAAATATATAAGTATTTAAATATTTTCTTAGTAATAATTAGTGATGATTTTAATAATGTATTTTTTTATTTTCATTTTAAGGTTAAGTTTAAAATTATCTTTTCACACGCTTTCTCTACTGTGATATTGAATCTTTTTTAATTATAAGGAATCGACAAACAAACCGACACATATAGTGTAAAGACATTATACTCGTGCTTAGCAACAAGGCTGACGAAACGCGGCTATAGACGGGCGCGCGTGAGTCGTTCTCTGGCGCCAGCAGTCTCTTAGTTGATACATGTATTCCAATACGTCTGCCTGTATTGGAATAATATCAGATTCGAAAATAATACTGGTTAAAAAGCGACAAATTTGATAAAAAATAATATTTTATCTCTTTTTTATTAATTGTAATTAATTACATTTATTTATTTCTAGGATTCCATTGCAAGGAATTTATGTTAAACGTATCTGACAAACAAAATGAAATTGAAAGAAAACTTTTAATTAAAAAAAAATTTGATTATTCTCCGGTGTTGTGGATGTATATAGGCGGCGATTATCACTTATCATCGAGTGACTAGCACCGTTTGCCTGCACTGCTATATCTACAGGGGTAATAGCGAAAGATCTCAAGACGGAAAGTGTCCAGTCCATGAGTATTATGGTCCGGATGACTCTAAACATTTGACTAAGCCGATAACGGGCTACACATAGGACACCTAAAAGAAGCCGCTGGGAAAAGTGGCACCAAAGATCGTGAGGCTGTTGTCCTTCTGAGCGGCTCTGTTGCGACTCTAGTAAGAGGAAATTACTCCGGGGGTCGCTCCTACACCCCCGCAAAAACGCTTTTTACAGGCCCACTGCGAGGCACCTATTTTTGGAGGAAGGAATGAATTTTAAACCCACCACATATATTATATTTATGCCGATGCGGGAATCCAACCCATTGCCTCCAAAGCTAGTCGCTTTGCCACTGAGCCAATTAGATCTTCTTAGTATTGATAGTAAGACAAACTAATTGGTTCGGGAAAACGTTTACATTTCCCTTATAAAAAAAATACAATAAATATAATGTGATAATGTGATACTGTAATAATTCCAGAATGTTTCTAGTTTTATGAAAGGTCGTGTATACAAGCAAAATATCCAGGAAATGCAATTCCATTGACGTTAATAAGCCATTGGAAATAGAGTCCTCAGTCGAATGGTATAACATGTAGGTGACATTCCTCGGGCAAAGGAGAAACTAGTCGCGCGGCATTCAGGGCTCGCCCTTAACCGATGCTGAGGCCGTACCGTTGCCAGTCGCTATTTAATACCAAGGGTTGCTCCCTTCTTAATGAATATAGTAAAAGTTTTATATATGAGCTCTTTGTGCAAACAATAATTGTTCCTTAGTTATCAATTTTTATGAAAACGGAACGGATACAATTATGGTTATTTAAAAAAATTATATATATTATAAATTTATTTTCTTTTATTTTACTTTAACTTTTATTTTCATACCCCAAACATCCTCAAACAGGGGTCTCCCTATTTTTAGACGAATGGACTTGTATTTATTATAATTCATTACTCGTACAAAGCAGATTGACCCATCTAGGATGCTTGTAATGAGAAAAAGTTATCGTAGACCAATGGAAGACATGAACTCATGACGTGAAATTGTAATACCGACCTTTACCAACTGAGCTATAGTTGTTGTTTTATGTAATCATGTTATTTGAATCGTACACACCCCATTAATCATGACACACCATAAAAGTAGATTTTTAAGAAAAGTTATTTTTAGTGTTATATTTATAAGTTATTTTAGTGACAGGACCAATAATTTGTATGCAGTCCACAACCCTGCGCGACTTGACATGATATCCAAAAGAGGCTTGCACGATCTGTCCTATTCTAGACCTCATAGACATTACGGTCACAATTGGCTCATAAGATTTTCAATTTATTGGACATTTAAGCAGTCTATAAAGGAAGACTTTAAAGAATAGGTGTTCATAATGTTTTATAGCTATTCTTGTCCAATTCGAAGTCATAAAATATTGTAGACCTCTCTGCCTAACTAGTTACAAGACGGCACAAAATAAATTATAAGTTATGAGTAAACTATATTCTTATATTCTAAGACTGCTGCATTGTTCTCGATATACAATAAAATAAACGTACTCCATGTATTTCAATGTAATAGAGACCATGGGAACAAAATGCAGAAGGTGGCAGTGTCTACATAATGACACAAAATTTTGTTCAATTTTGTTGTTTTCCCCTTTACTAAAATGAAAAATATTATTTGTATACAGTTTCATTTACTTAGTTACAATTTCATGTATATGAATACATATTTATGTACATAACATAAAATAGTTTTTACACTTTTTTTAATATATATATATATATATATATATATATATATATATATATATATATATATATATATATATATATATATATATATATATATAAAGTTTAATAAATAAATAAAATGAAAAACGATTCAATACATATTTTTTCAGCGTTATAAAAAGTTCATAAAAATTATAATCTTTAAAGTTGATATAATATTTATTATACCTCACGATATTATAATAATACAATCTAAATAATGAAACAACGATATGAATAAGCATAACAACATAACTGAAGCTTATTAAAAATTATATACTTACGAATCGAAAATTTTGATTTGGAGGATCACAAAAAATTTAATGAATAACCCAAGTATGTTTTTGTGGTTGTTTAGACAAAAATGATAATACGAGTAGTTTTTAGAACTGTATGTGACTAATAGTAAAGCAATTTCCAGTTTCCAATCTAAGTCCCCACTAACGGGTAAAGATAACATACCTATAATAAATTCAAGTTAAGGTTGACATATGCAGGATAGAATCTCTTCCTTTAGCATTGTTTTGCGGAAGTTTTCACTAGTATATCTGTGTAAGGGGCAAATATTATGTTTCTACTAAAATAACGAATAAGTAAGTAATTTTACATGCATGTAATATAGATATCCACATACTCTACTTGTACATCAACTTTTATTTTATAGCGTCTCCATTCCGTTTGTAGACATTAATTTGCGATAACATTTCCTTTGCCGTAAATTAAATTATAGTCACAGAAATATAAAAAATGATATAGAATATATGATACCTTCTAGACTAGAATAAAATTTTTATATTTATATACTCAGTATGTTTATATTTGTTAATAAAATAAAAAGTAAAAACACAAAAAATTAATATAAATTAGGTTATCCTTAAAATGGATTTATGTTAGAGGACGATTATGAAAACTTTGTAATTATTAGGATTCATAGAATTTTCCATTGGGTACACAGTTAGTTCTAAATAAACGCTAACGTTTAGTTTTTGCAACATTACACTGATAGAAAATAATCATGTAGTTTCATGTATTTTAGTAAAACGATAATCAATAAAATGTTTTATTTAAGGTTTCCATCGAACAACATGATACATCAAAAATACACTTCGTTATTTTTCAACAAGAGCTACTTGCGATCGTTCGTTGATACTTAGGAATGAACGACCGACCTTGAGGAATGCCGTCGCAGCTACAGTTCTCTGTTAGCAGATTAGCAGCCAACCGAGTTGCACGGCGAGATATGGCCGTATCTCGAGTTTCATCTTCCCGCTGCAGCTCGTATGTGCACATAAATAGCTAATTGGTTACTATATGAACGCGTTTAGAAATCTAACTACCAATTCGTTATGGTTCCTGGTACAAATTAGTATGTCTTTATTAAATGGTCTAGATGTAAAAGTTAGTAATATCTGAAATAAAACTGTATATTGGTTTTTTATGGTATAGGAGGACAAATGAGCAAGCATGTCGCCTGATGGAAAGCAATCAACGCCGCCCATTAACATCCGCGACACTGCAGGAGTCAGGGAAGCGTTGCCAGTCTTTTAGGTAGTTGTAGGCTTGTTTTTTGAAGGTGCCAATGTTGTATCGGTTGTATCGGAAAACCCCCAAAGGTAGCCGTTTCCACAGAGTGGTTGTGCGTGAAGTTTCGGAAGAAGCATACCATACTGGATTGCCACAGATCCAGACGGTGGGGATGAAACTTTTGATAGTTAAGCGGATTTTGATGAAGTTCTAAATACAATTAATAAATACCAATTAATTTTTCATATTCTCTTTTCAGGATATAAGGAAGCCAAACGAGCAAGCGTGTTGCCTGATGAAAAGCAAAATAACTGCCCATAAGTATGTGCGACACCAGAGACATTGCAGAGAAATTTCTGGCCTTTCAGAAAGCTTGAATAAGATCTCTTATAAAATATGTATGTATCTTATGAAATATGTATTCTATTGCTTTCTTCGACAGTGAAATAATGTGTATTTTAAGTCAGGAGATAAATGACATTTTTTTTATATCTTTATGTAGGTTTAAACGGCCCGATTACTATAAAAATTTTAAATTAATATTGGTCTTCAGAAAAAGCTGTCAATGTGTGATATGACAAATATATTTATGTGTTCCATACATGAAAAATTGATCAGTTTTTATTACGCATTATTTATGTTTTTTTGATATTAATAATAGCAGTGTAATCCAAATTGTTAGCCATTTTTAAAGATATAAAAATGAAAATAAAACGTGGTTGTGAGTATTTAAATAGTAAGTTATGATTTTAGGTAAAAAGTAGTTATTTTAATCTTACTAGATCCTTTAATAATATTTGTATGTATCCATATATAACAATAAAAAAGACACGTGATATAGACGGTAAGATGGGTTACAATACATACTTTACATCCTTATGTTTAGGTGATGGTTATTTTTTACATAAAAAATACTTAAAGCGATAAAAATCGTAATTTATTGTAGTTAATTATAATATTGCATTAATTTCTTAAATATTCATTGTAACTATTCGTTATTTTTTTTTGGAAACTCATAAATATGCTCTAATTTTGTCTGAATTTTACATTACACGAGATTTTTAATGACATACAATAAAAAGTAATTAGTTATTAGACAAGAGTATGCCAGTGACAGCTAAAATAAATCTAATACGAGTCGTTCAACACATAACACCATAAAAAGACATCAACGAGTAGTGAAAGTGCCTTGCTTCTATGTTTAGATGGAACAGAAGACGTCAAAATGCTATATGGTTATTATTTTTGCTGTTTGATTAGCATTTTTGTATTATTTTTTTAAAAAATTATTACAATATAAAATAGGCCACTAACACATACTTTTTCTCTATTTGTGTCAAAGAAATCTGTGATGCAATACAATGTTATGACTAATTTATTAACAAAAATATTATATCAACAAGTATCAAAGGTTGAAAGTGTAAAAAACTATTTTAGATGACTTGACATTACATAACCATAGTGCGAATAATTTTATTATCTTTCCAGGTTTCTTATTTCATTCATTCATAATTTTTTAAAGCAAAGTTATTATTTAGAATTCGGTTTTTTCGAATAAGCTGCCTCCATTTGTACTACATCATTCGAGAAGATTTTATCTCTTTGAATGTTATATTAAAAACATGTTTACTTTTTAAAGAAAAATAATAATAATACAAATTTATTTTTATAAATTTTCGGTAGTTTAATTCTGAATATTTGTCAAAGTGTTTACTTACTACTTTATCCCTTTTGATTATGGCTTTGGTCCATGCCACATCTCTACAGGATAGGGACAATAATCCATAGCATTACTGTACTAGGTAATTACTACGACTACTATGTAATAAATAATAATAATTAAATATTTTTAAGGATGTATCTAAGGTCTTAACGCCCATTTTCGGCTTATCCCTTTATCGACTTCACCCACGAAAATAAACGTTGTTAATAAAATTAAATTGGATTACTTGAACGCTTCAAATAACCAAGATGATATCTCAAGACGCTCCAAGCGAAACAAACACGTATGGTTCCCCCAACAATGACGCAATTCCTCGAGTCTGATTCAACCTCACTTTATGAGAGCCAATGAATCACCAGGTTGCGTGATGCGTCCATTTCACTTCGATATACAAGGTTGTTTAACGTCGGACCACTGATCTTTGTATTCGTCACATGCGGCGAGCACCAAAATGTATAGCGCGGCGATACCAAAGAGCAATTGTGGCCTCCTATTTCAATTCAAACAAGTTCCGGAATATCGCCTTGTATTCAAATTGCGAAACTATAGTTGTGACTTGAAATAATATTTGCGATGCCGGAAACCGTCTTTATACGTACGTAACGGGCATCGAAGAGTGAGATGTGGTATACTTAAAGTTTTTTTTAAAGACCGGCCGATATGAAATCCATTGGGTTGACGTGGCCTGAAGCCTCAAGACCGATCCCAATGGAGAAGCACTGTGGACGCCCTCTGCCCCACCTCGGGGACATAGGACCATAAGAAGAAGAATGTTTTTAATATCATTTTTCTTGTTAACTAGTAAGTTTATAACGTTCGTGCTAGGATTTGGTTCACATCGGTAGTTCAATGGAAGATACGAACTTACGACGTTCAGATAGTAAGGTCGAGCCATATCCACTGAGCTATTGCTGCTTTAGCTCAATAAGAGAAGGATTGTAGAAAGATAAAAGAAGTAAGAAACAAATGGACCATTCATTGGCGGATAACAATTTTTATACTGATAGTTAATAAATATGTCAAAAATCGCGCGTTTAATTTTAGCAACGGGATAAATATACATACGTATTTATGGTATACGGATATTTATTTTGAGTTTGGGTGTCCTACTATACCACCTTGCACAAGCACGGTAGGTTAATATCCATTAATGCAGAAATGGGCATGGAAATGGAAGAAAAAAATAAGACATGTACTTATTAAAACTAATTATTTGACAAAATATGGGTGCGGCCAACGCAGCTAGCGTGATCGTCCCGACTATAGACCGTAACGGCGGACAGCGTTATTTTTAATTTCAAATCATTATCATTTCGTAGCGCATCAGATAATTAGAGATGTAATAAAACTTCATATTGTGTTCCTTCAAGTTGGATGCGGTGAAACAACATTTGTGTTTACTGAATGTATATTCAAATAATATAAATAATTCTATCAAGCTCCTAAGTTAAAAGTATTTTTATGGGATAGGAAAGGAAACGAGCAGGCGTATCATCAGTTTTTATGGGATAGGAAAGAAAACGAGCAGGCGAGACAATGATGGAAAACAATCAACATCGTCCATTGTCCAGAAGCGTTGCTGGCCTAAAGAAATATGTAGGTTTGTTTCTTGAAGGTTCAAATGTATCAGTTCGGAAACACCGTTGGAGATAGCTGATAAATGGATCAAAGCCAGAGAAAAACATGTGTACAGTCAGATAAAAGGATATTTTCAAAACGATATTTTGTGTATTATAAAACTGCAAATATAAGCAGACAAAATTAAACATTTCATTTGTCTTATTTTTACTGTGTGGTTTCCGGCGTAGAGTGAGGATACCTCATTCAAGACTATGGGCGAAAAAAAGTTCCAGTGGGTGGGAGCGTCTACCTGAGTAGTAAAACTAATCTGATGACCCTAAAGGCAGGCGCCTTGGAATTACGACATCACCCCTCATTTATTTATTTGCACGATACAAAAAAGAAATATATTTACATATTTTTTATTATTTTGACTTGTTGTCATATTTTAATGCATGTTGTGGATCCTTCAAAGACTACACATTTATTATTCATAATATTTTAAATATTATTATACAATATAAGTAATTGATACACTTTTTTGAAATAAATAAACGGGTGGGTTTGATTTTTCTACATTATTGGTAATAATTTAGTTCTAAAGAGGTTATAATAGCCAAACTATGTTACTGGCACTTAATAGTATGGGTATGAAAAAAGTTAATTCCAAATTCGAAGCTCTTATTTTTTTAAAAAATAATCCTTTTTTTAGTTTGTGACTTTTTATTTACTTTTTACGGGTTTGTTGTTAGAAGGTTATCAGGCAACAAAAACTAACTTCTTGATATTTTTAGTAGAATAATTTATGTTGGTCGCATCATCCTGCCTTATTGTGACTTAAAACAGATATCTTTGTGTCTATTGTAATGGCAGAAAAAGCAGTAAGAGCTAGTAAAATTATAGTGCTGCTAGAATAGGGATGTAGCCAATGTTACGTCTCACAGCGGTTAAACATAAGTCGTTCAACCGTCCAAATAACCTGGACTCGATAACAAGAGACAGGTTCCGTTCAGAGAAGGCAAAGTTCTGGGAGAAAACGATACATCGATGGTACATGGATCATACCTCTCGGGCCCACTGTTCTGGCAACGTAGATGCTTATATGCAAAAGGTCGGTATTCGTCGTTTGGACTGGCCAGCGCGGAGCTCCGACCTTAACTCCATTGAGTACCTCTGGGACCTCCTAAAAAGGCGAGTACTGCCTCTCCAAACATCTCCACAAAATATCAGAGACCTTAAACGTGTGATCTCAGCTAAGTGGGAACACATTCCACAGAACACCATCAAAAGCCTGGTGGAAACCATGCCAACACCATTGCATGCCGTAAATGCTGCAAGGGGAGGTCATACTCGTTATTAATTTTTAATTTTTGTAATGGCTTTTTTATTAAAGTACCATAAAAGTACTAAAAGTAACCTTAATTTCACTTCACCCATAAAAATATCCATTTTTACACGGATTTCTGTTTACATTGATTAAAACACCGATTCTAGGAAAATTCTAGTCACCTAATAACATACTAAAAATATTAATATTATCCATTGAAAAGCCCATGATTGCAAGGTGTTCGATTTTTTTTCTAATGGGTTATTTTGTTATATAAATAATATTTTATGTATTATTATACAATATATGTCTTTAAATAAATAAATAATTTACATTTTGTATTTCTGTTTCTTTTAATGTATTCGGATGCACTGATTTTAACTTTCACGAGAAGATAAGGGAATAATGTTTAAATGTCTCATTCGTGAGGTAAGCTATATCTAGTAGTAGACTATAATAATCGATTATTTAGATGTATTTTTTTCGTTACGCACCCAACTTCTACTAATATTATTTATTTATTCAGATATAAAATTGATTCATTTGTCTTATTTCCACATACACACACAGAAAGAGAAAGAGATCAATTTTTTTTATAATAATTGATGTTTTGATCGGTGTTACAGCCTTCAAGTTTGCAGACTTCTCGCGATACTGCCCTCAAAATGGTATAATTAACCCATAATTAAATTTGTTAGTAAATTACAGTGTCAGTTTCACAGTAGATACTCCGAGTAATAAATTTGATCCGATAGCATTTAGTGAAACAATACTCCAGCACATTCAACCGAGCCAATACATTGTTTCGTAAAACTTATAAATACTTCATCACTAGGACAGTAAGTCTGCCATCAACTTAATTACTCCCATTGACCTGTGACTTCAATTAATCAGCGTCTTGAACAAGACTTTTTGTGTGCAATGCCGTCGCCGACAACAGGTATGTTATGTGTATGGCCCGTATAAGGGTCTAATTACGTCGGAATGACAAGTCGTGGTTATGTAAGGGCCCCAACACACATTCGATTGTTCCATCAATTTAAGAATTATTATTAAAAAAAAGACTTGCCATCATTATACCATAAAGTCACTAGATTCATCCTTGTACTTACCTTTGAAAAGAAATAATTAAAATGTAACATAATTTATACATGTTAGTACAAATGTTTTCTATATACCTACAACATATACTTATTAAACTAAAATAGTATCTCGAAACGCAATTCTTTCTTTATAAGATAATATGATAACGATATAGTTATGGAACATTAAGTAGAATATGTTTTGTATGTTTAGTAGTATAATAGTTAGTAGAATATATGTGTATGCATGTATGTATGTAAACGATATGACATAGAATATAGAAAACTTTATGATATATTTTTTTACAATAGCTAAAATTTAAACCTAATAATGTAATGATAGACAAATAAACAATACAAAAAGAAAATAATTTTAATAAAAAAAATAAAATGGATCTTGCTCAGCATATGACAGACGTTCTATTGCATCACCTGGCGCTCGTTTTCAGCAAGAGCCTATAGTATTATCGTTGGCTTACTAATCAGAACTCGTAAGTCCAAAAAAAATTTTTTTTTCTGACGTCTTACAACAATTAATCTCAACACATATCCCATGGAATAAATCGTATTAACATGGTATGGTTTTAATATCAAATAAAACTTAAAAATGTAAAAACGTAGAATATACTTAAACGAAATATTGTTAAAACTTCAGGCACAAACCGAAGCAGAACAGCTATAAAGCTAGCTCTATAAATAATTATATTAAATGAGAAAACTACGAAGTCAAATAAGAACTTTCAATCAAATAATTGCGCTCACGATCTCAAGTCATGAGTTCAAATGTATGCACAATTGGACTATTACCGTGAAGCAATGAACGAAAAGTTTCTTTACCCTATGAGTAGAGTGCAGGTATCCGAACTTGGAGCTGACTGTACTTTTGTTTAGGGACAATGATACCCCCGGTAATTGGCTTTCAATTTCTATTCAATTAAAGATTTGGCGTCTTTCAATAACTTCAACTCATCTCTCGATGTAGTCGTGTTCTAATTCTCTTGACTGAAAATGAGAACACAACTACATCTAGAGACACCTATCGTTCATTCCTGACCCTCCTGGAAGGCCAAGCGGCGACAAAAGGATTCCTCGTGAGAGTGGATGTCACTCAGGAGAAAGTATTTTCTAATGCAATCTTTTTTAGTGTTTTAAATTAAAGTGGCGACGAGAAATTCTAACATATCAAATAAAAAGTAATAGTAATATTATTAACAAAATAAATATATTTTTTAAATTTTCAAATAACACGCTTTAAACGCTCGTATATCAGAAGCCTTAATCATCAAAGCGCTATCGACACAGACAGTCGGCCAGACGCTAGGCGGTAGATGCAGCGCGGGAGGGGTGAGCAGACTGTCCGGGTGTGAGGGGAGAGGCGCCGAGGGAATGAGGGGAGCAGGGGGGGTGAAGGTTTTATTACGTCAGACGACCACATCCGGGTTCGCGTCCGCCGCACGCGCGGCCTATTGTCCGGCATCTACGGGGGCAGGTGGACCTCTTACTTGAGAAAAACCTTCATCTCAGAGGAAAGTATTATAAAAAATGTTTGCAAACGAATATATAAGTTGAAGCAGAAACGATTTCAAATTTGACACAAGAACTTTAAAATTAATTCTTGTCTATTATATAGAATTTTGGTTTCGATTGAGATTAGCTTAGAGATCAATCCTCAATGACTGAGCCGATCAGTAGACCACAACATGTTGCATGTAGCAAATTTAGTGCTTTCATGATACAAATTTTTTGTTCAAGCTTCTGGAGTCAATGGTTGCGGATTCGATTCTTGCATCGGGATATATTTATATAGGGCCTACAGGTATTTAATCCGAGTCATGGTGCCCCGACAACCCGCCTTAGACAAGACCAAAGGGTAATATCCATTCCTCCAGAAATAGACTACTCAAAAAATTTCTTATATACCGTTAGTGAAATTACTGTTAGAAATTTAACAAAAAATGTAAATCAAAACTGAATACCCCTTTCGAAAGTCACACATCCTTTTTCTAGATCTTCTAAAAGACAATCAAATTTACATAATAATATAGAAATATTAGATGAAGTTAGTTGATATGTGAAATCCCAATGTCCGTTTATATACAGCATTCTGTGTTGCAGTTAGCCTCTAAGCTCCATACTAG
This sequence comes from Baronia brevicornis, assembly GCA_031353405.1. NCBI lineage: Eukaryota > Metazoa > Arthropoda > Insecta > Lepidoptera > Papilionidae > Baronia > Baronia brevicornis. Next base: position 422,550 of record JASFAT010002864.1, read on the forward strand.
ACATGCGAGCTCAATGCCCCGGCCTAGCGCGCCGCGATCTCTGTTACCAAGCCGCTTTGGTTTGTACCAATCGGAAATTGTCTGAATTCTAGGCCACTGCCGTGCAGAACATAAGGATTCGCCATCTCATTCGCACATTTGATACGTAGTCGATCTGCAAGAATTAAAAATATTCAATATAACTATATATTTAAACGCTATAGCTCAATTTACACGTGCAGCTTTCGCGCAACTATAAAAAATTGATACCATCATAAATATAATGATGTCACGAGTCAACAGTTTTTAATCATATGCGAATCAAATAGAAATATAATAATTGTGATGATTCGTTCAGAGAAATATCTTGAGAGTAAAGAGATATTTTACAGTACGTTTTAGTAAAAGTGAATATATTGTTTCAAAAATATTCCAATTGCTTATAAAAATTGAGGTTATTGTTGTTATATTAGGTTGGCAACAATTGCCAATTTGTTCAATGCAATAAAAGAGTTGATTTTACTTAGAATGAATTTTAATCTACGACGTATCTTTCATTTTGTTCGATGACTTTTTGCCATCTCTCTGACAACTTAAAAATTCCTTTTCTTCTTGAAAATTCCTTTTCTTCTTTGAAAAATTTCATTAATTTCAACTGGTCCACTTTGACGCTGAACTTTGGTCATCTTTCAGAGAAAAAACTCCAGAACAGAATTTTTCAAACCGATTTCGGCATTGCCTTATAATAATATATTTTTTTTTATATTTTCACGCCTATCCCCTGTAGGTGTTGGCAGAGACCACAGACCTACATCCACCAACATTCATCGCAGCGGAACGGCTGTCGATTGATCGCTTCTCGCCCTCGTGAGAATCATAATAACATAGGATTATGAAAATGAAAAATGAAATAAAAACACAACGTCACAGGTTTAAATTGGCGGGAAAAACCAATTAAATACTTTATTCTTTTCTTTAATGGTAATTAGTTATAACTATTATGCCAGTGTCAAGTAAATACGATAACATCAAAATCATGAAATATAACCAGTCAGCTTATCACGTTACGTCTTGATAAAATCGTAGCTACTCTATCAAAACTTCAGGACTTTTTCAGTCAACTTAAAAAGTTATAATACACGCATTTATTTCATAGTTATGATAATACTCCACCACAATTAAATAATATAATTGATAATATTATACGATTATGAAAATAAAATAAAAACATAACGTCACTGATGTAAGCTTGCGGGAAAAGTCTAAGTTAAATACTTTGTTAGAGAAAGAATACAGATACAAAATGTGGTATTTACGAAAGAGTTTATATTTATTTTTATTTCAAAGAGGTGTCCCTATAACTTTGATATCATATCGAATTGAGGTAATTGACTTGAGAAAGTGCAACATGAACCGCTACCCACTTTATGTGCTTATCATCAACTGGTAATCGTGTGAAAATTTACGGTATTAATGATGAATTTCTTATAGCGTGACAGATCCAGTTCACCATAGCAGTTATAAGCCGCTATAGCTAAGCGAATGAACATTCGATCAACACGTTCACAATGTTACGATTGTCAAAAAAGAACTTGCGTTCGAGATTTATAAGATCTCTTTAGGGACCTTTCCTGTAGTGTGTATCAAACCCAATCAATCTCCTATAAAACTGATTTTAAAATAATATATATCTTTAAAATAAATACATTTGTATATTTGCTGTGACTTAAAGATAATTTATTGCTCTTTAGATGTTTCGCACGAAGTTAAGGCATACAAACAAAAAGTAAAATTTAGACGTTATGGCTTCCTGCACAGAGCGAGGAAACAATATTTTAGTCGCCGTACCGAATAAAAGCTCCGTAAGAGATCTTTTTAAACCCGCATCATATTGAATGCGTTAATGTAATATAAAATGAGAAAGAACTAGTCTTAAATACCACTGTGTTCTGTGTACAATTTCTGTCTTCGATTAATAAACACTTTTATGCATTTTTCCTTTATTATCATTCAACGAGGAAAGACTGAATTTATACAATTCAGAATGAAGCTATGGAACAGGCTAGGCTCTAGACGAGCAGTGATCGATGCCCTTAGTTGAATCTACTATAGGCTTAGCTTATCATATAACTTTTAAGGATTTTTGTTAAGGCTTTTAATTCTGAATTGAACTCAAAAATCGTGCAATCTAAACGCTGAGCTATGCGGCTGTCCGCTTGAATAGAGAGATGGGGTCATGACTGTAAAACCAGAAACCACGTATTGATTATGGTTCTACTCATTACCAACCTGGCAGCTTATTAAAATCATATTTTCAATTATCAAATAATATTTTCGAAAACGATTCTATTAAGATTTTAAAGATCAAAACATTAAGTGTGGGTAATGTGAAGATATAGAGGTTTATTATAAATTTCAGGATCGATAAACCACCTTAAACAATTGAACGAACTTTTATTAGGTTATATTTCGGCAAATGTGTTTGTCGTGATATAAGAAGAATGTTCTAATCAGGAAAGGATTGCTGCCTCACGATGTACACAAATAGCTCGGAGTATTTATTTTTAATTATTTTGTACAGTTGTAGTACATATGCAGCCTCAGTGCCGAAAAGTATTCTTTATCTTTGGGTTAGTTTGAAAGATATTGTATAGTTAAGAATAAAAACAATTACTAATTGACTTTTACATTAAGTACATGAAATAACATATGTACATATATATTCGTATTACTTATACATACAAATATATACATATGATCAAAATAAATAATATTGTACATACATATATAAACAATCATACATTTAATAAACATATATTTATATAATTATGAGGGAGCAGGGTGTAATCAGAGGGCGAGTTTCAAATTAATAAAATTCTTTAATTTTACTTTTAAAATCAATCCGTGTTTTATGTCCACCGAGCTAAGCGGAATCTAAACTAGCAACGGTCCAAGTCGAGCGCATTTTTTTCGCTAATACATTGATTGAACCGGTTACCGAAAGTCGCGGTATAACGGCGCGACGACGGTGGGAGGCGAGGGGCAGTCATGGCCCGTGGGAAGAGCCAGTTCCGGCTGTGCCACTTACACCGAGCCTTTCACCGCGCAAGGTCGCGCGACGACCGCGCCACTTTCTTTCCTTCGCGCGCGCGGAATGTGATGCCCGAATTTATTGCGATGACGTCACTATGATTCACTACCTAGCGCCTGCACCCGAGCGAATTATCATATAATACGAGCGTAGGATTCGTTAAACAAAGAAATTCGCGTGAACGCCACAGGGTCGCAACAAGGTCGTGTTGCATGGCGAGAAACCGGCTCACCGAACCTCTATCGGTTCCACTGTATTAGTATGCGATGGCCATTTGCTCGCAGCTCTGGCTTATGGGAACATACAATACACATGTACATATGTATGAATATAAATACAAAATAACATACGAAAATGTTTCATTATGAGGGTAATTCAATCTTCTGACTTCGTTTTATTTGATATCATCAGACAAGGTAAATTAACAGCGTCACACGGTGACAAATCCCAGATGGATCCTAAAATAAATGTAGAAAAATCTAAACAGTGTTCTAATGTCATGTAGATTGTAGTGTATATGTATATGTTTAAAGGCCTCAAAACATTTTTTTTCCACAAATTAAATAAAAAAATAATCGAAAATTTGGTTATAGTAAAGTAGGGTAATATAGTAAGGGTTACTTTTATTTTATTGAAATCTATATGTTAAATGTACTTCTAATTGTAATATATTACAATTAGTCTATGTCGAGGTTTTGATTTCACTCCCTTATCTGCTATAGTGATATTTCTAGGATAGCTTTAGAGGAGTCTTAGAAATGTTGTCGTTGTCGTTGTCGTCAATACGCCAAACACGTTAATCCACATAAAAATTGCTCAATATTATATGTATGTAATGCTCAAATGTATATGTTGAATTGTTTTGATTTGTAGCGTAAAAGTATTACCCTATATTCATTTTCCAAAAAGTAAACAACCACATAAATAACATATTTTTGACATATCATTAATATTATAATATTAACGTTATTTTTTTTTCTTTGTTGGGCAATTACTTATAACTATTTGATGTCAAGTCAACTGTCAAGAAAAATACAATAACATCAAATCTCTTGGTGGCTATGCTACCGAAACTTCTATGGACTTTTTCAGTCAACTTAAAAAGTCATGATACACGCATTTATTTTATATCAATTCACTTATACGTCTTATTCGAACTATATTGCATCATACGCCACCACAATTAAACAGTATAACTGATAATAAGATTATGAAAATTAAATATAAACACAACGTCTCTGATGTAAATTGGCGGGAAAAGTCCTTCAAAACCTTAATGTTATTATAATAATTATTAAGTATTTTTTTTATTTTTAGCGTAAGATTTAAATTTACCAGGGATGAAAAGGTGACTATTGCTTACAATAGTCTATAATTATTTTTTTTCGTGTAGTGGAACTACGTAGTTTGCAAAATTATTTTGGATGAATACAAAGATGTACCTTATAAATAAATGAAATCTATTCTATCAATTAATTTTATTACCTCAATACAACATTTTCTAGAAATTATTTTAAATTTATGAAGTATCGCTATAATATTTACAGAATTTATGTTACTTTAAATAATTTTAACATTGACAATTATAAAAATGCTTAACGTAAGGAGGTTAATAACGCAAAACGACAGTTCGACATTAGAAAGTGACAACTTCGCACATCCGGCAGAATCCGGAACTAAGGCAAGCGAAAAGGTTGTTACATAATCTACTTGAACAGATGTCTCTAAATCTGAAGTAAATGAGTCAGTTAAATGAAAGTTATTTGTGTCTTTTTAACATAAAATAATTCATTTTTAACATAAAAGTTTTTACAACAAATTTTCTTTTTCTATTAAATTCATTTTTAACATAAATAGAAAATCTGTTGTGATACTGTTTGATTAAATGCATTTTTTTTGTACAAACCCCGATAATATGTATCAACACCATAAATTACCTAGACCACGAGAGGTCATATATTAGACCACCATGAAACATAAAACAGAGAAAGAATTCATTAATTGATAGATATATTACAAGATTTTTTATATATATAACAAAAGGATTGTATGAGTGATGTTTCATTTGCGAGGCTGGCAACATTTTTGCCACTAACTTGTATTGTCTCTTTGTGATCTCTTTTTTGTATATAAAATATGCCTACTTTAAATAATTTTCAACCGTTTTGGCGTTTCTACTTAAAAATATTATTAGAAATAGTCTTACTTTAAAAATATTTTCAAAATGAAATATACTATAATTAAAAAGCGTCCTACCAGTCAATTGTTTGAGTTAAAGTAAATGTATGACAATAATAATTTTGGGAATATTTGATTTCATGTAAATTATTTTTCTCAAAATTCTAAATATACCTTTATCACAGGTGAAAAAAGTTCAGTTCTTAAATTTATACGAATTTGTAACAGCGACATCTCGTGAATGTGTTACGGAAAAATATGTTCTATCACATTTCACAATCTGATTTTTCTTATGTTATTATGAAGAACATTGTAATGTAGATATTTTAACAGTTTTAATTTTAATGATTTTAAGAATTTTACTGATTTTATTGTGTAACTTCACTTTCATGATTTACTTATTACGGGCAGAATTTAATACGTAAACAAAGAATTGAATTTATCAGTTTTTTCTTAGCATGTGTTTTAAAAATTGAAGATGGAACCTACGTCTCAAAAAAAGTTAAAAAGCCCAGCGCTTGAAAATATTAATATCAAGACTTCAGTCACGTAAGATAATATATGCTTGAAATATCGTAAGATTCACAATTTGTAGTAAGTGTTATTTTCATATGTTTACAGTTGCAATAAAGTTCCTGATGGCTTATTTGATGCAACAACAGCCAAAAAACACTTTAGCAAGTTTGGTCGTGTTCAAAAAATTCGGCTCTTTCCAAAGAGGCAAATGTGCATTATTGAATATGACCAGCCTATCAGTGCAGAGCGAGCCGTTCTTAACGCTGGAGCTTTTGATGGATTTATGTTTGATGTCACTCGCACGAAATCTCGAATGTAATTATGGTTTGTCTACCAATAACTGTCTTGAATACTATTTTGATTTGATAGAAATTAAATCTTATCAATTTCACTATAAATAAAGCTTTAATGATCATTCATTGATGAATCAAAAAACACGCAAATCAATTTTTGAGATAAAAAGAGTTTTTGGTTTGGAAAACTGAGAGGATTAAAAACATATTTTCATTTAAAAATCAAGACTTATCTAGTGGTAGTTTTTATTTTTAAACGAAAATTACTCCCAAGTGGTAAGATTTGGTCACAGCCATAGTATTCTCAGAAACTTCTCTTTTAACAATTAAATCATCATAATGTGATAAATTTTGCGTGGATGAATTTAATTACCTGCAAAATTTATTTCCAGGTCATTTTCATTTCTTGTGCAATATTTGGGCAGCAAAATTGATATAATGTAGTTTGATGATTATTAATTAATGCCACTCATAGATATCAGCATCACTATGGGCATTATCTGTAATTTCCCAAAACCAATGCTGGTTTTTGGGAAATGTGTAAGCTTGTTATATGTTTATGTTATTCATTCTTGTCTTAAACTTCCTATTTTCCCTCTATCCATATACATTTCCCAAAATAGGCAAAATATCTGCAGTGCCCTTAGTGTTGTGGATGTTCATTAGCACTGCTATTTACTTACTATCAGGTGATATGATTGCTGTTTGCCTATCTATTATATAAAAAAGTTGCAATTTATTTATTTTACACCCTTATAAGACTTTGACACATAAAATATTTAGTCATTAACATTTTTTCTACTATTTTACATTATTACCCATTCTGTTATTAAATACACTGTTTGTATTAGAATATATTACAGCCTTTTTTCTCAGCATTTGAATTGTACACAGAAGGAGACATAGCAAAAAAGATGATCCAGATTGGGAGCCAGACTCTGATGTGGAAGAAGAACTTAATGCTATGCGAGGTGCACCAATATATCGAAAGTCTCGACAAAAACGTAAATATTTTTATATAAAATCTATATGCCATGTTATTTAACATGTTTTATTATTATTTTTAACTTTCCCCACAATCCACCTTAGATAAGCATATAATACCATTATCATCATTAAAACATCTATAAAAATTGAGTGCTAACACAGGTCTTCCTCAATGAGGGGTGTTTTTATAATTGCCACTCTCGCTGGCAGATTGAGGATCATGGGCAGTATTTATTACTCATGTAAATGCTTATGTCCATCTACTCGTATTTGCTCCTATAGTTTTCTTGTAAGATACAGGAAGAAATGTGGTGACCCTAATTTGAGCAGGGAATCACAGAGCTAATTTTCTAAAATCTATGTTTTATTTTTAAAACAATCACATAAATATTGTATTTTAATTCAAGCTATGGAGGTTGATCTGATAATGAAACCAAAATTACCAAAGACAGCAAAATTATCTCCTATCAAGAAAAATTTACATTCAGCTAGAGCTAGGAAGACACTTAGGTGAGTTATATGTATATATATGTAATAATGTTATACATGGACATAGTATATCAAGTCACTTTTCTCTTATCAAAAAACTTTGTTTGAGCTTTAAATAACAATAGTCTGTTTATAAAAATAAAATTTCTAATAAACTGAAATATTAAGTAAAAATCAATTAATGAATTCTCGGTATGTTACATAAATTATCATCACACCTGTTTAATAGGGATAGGCAGAAACCACAGATTTCCATCTGCTACGATCTCTGCACACTTTCTTTGCTCCCTCCACACTCATCACTCTCCTCATGCAAGCTCACCGCTTAAGGGTACTCTTGACCTGGCCTTTCCTAAAACCTTCGGCAATTTGGTCAAGGTATCCTTGATCGTCCCCTACCAACCCTTCCATCCAGATCTGAAATGTAAATTTCTTTTACCCATTGTCTCATCTATTCTTTCTATATGCCCAAACTGTGTAAGCATCTTGCTGATGTTAGTCATCACTGGATTCTGTCTATCCAATACAAGCCAATGCTTTTATTTAGTTCTCGGCCAACAACTAAACCTGAGCCTCCTCCAGCACCAGTGACAGTGTCGCAGACCAGTCTTAATACTATCGAGGCAGCTACTGAACTTCATCAACTTCGATCAAAAATATCCTTGACTGCCAATGAAAAGTGGAGAACTTTGGATACCAGAGACAGGTTAGTGTATTTTGGACTAATTAAAATTAACAATTTATTTATTGAATTTATATTCAGGAGTAAAATATCCTTATTTTGTATTTTTGCATTTGTCATTACATTAATGATCTTCATGATTTACAGAATTTTGAGGGCATGGGGTGGGGCAGGATCGCGGGTTGCAGTTGGCGGTGCTACAATTGGAACCTGTCCTGATATGTGCCCTGAGAAAGAGCTTTTACATCGACTAGCTGAACATCAGGTACAAACATAAATTTATAGCATTTTTTCTTACTGGTAGTTCATTATAATAATTGTATTGAGTTGTTAAGCATTATATATTTTATACATATTTAAATTCTCTTACAATCATTAAAAAGTTTTAATGATTTTGGTTAGAATCCGTTATCTGTTTGTATGAAGTAAAAGTTTTATTGTATCCCTATACAGATTATGACACTGGAGGCAATGCCGGACTCAGATGGGTTGATGGAACCTTGGCGTGCAGTGAAACAGTATAGTCGAAGTTCAGCCGATCAGGAGATTCCGATGTGCTATGAACTGAGGCCAGCGTCTGTTCTTATGCGTACTTGCGCATATTTGCTCCACGAGATTGTCGATACGAACCGACAGGTATATCGACATTTTTATAGTTAGTAGTCTTTCCAAGATGTACAGTCCCTGGGCAAATTATTAGATGCACTGCAAGATTTCATGTAAAATATTAATTACTGAGTGCTATTGTACCGTTTTATTATTTCAAATTGATCTGGTTTTTATTTTTATATTATCCAATCAATTACCGATTTATTTGAAATAAATAAAATAGTATTAATTTAGAAAAGCATAAGCTTACTAAGTTTTAAAGAAAAGTGAAATTAATGTTAGTAAAAGTCATTATTTAGTTGAGCCACCTTTAGCTGCTATCAAAGCTTTAAGTCTGTGCGGCATGCTATCAATGCAAGACTACTGTCTCCTGCATTTGAGGATGATGATTCCACACATAAATATTCTTTTCTAGGAGTTCGGTCAATAACATCTTTAGTCAATTCTCTTTTCATCAGCTCCCACACATTTTCAATTGGGTTCATATCAGCGCTATTACATGGCTAATCTAGTATATTTAAACTACAATAAATTGTGGTTTAAATATACCATTATTGCATAAAATTACTAAAAAAAAAATACAGTGCGTCTAATAATTTAGCTAGAGACTGTAACTGCTATGATTAATACATTCAGGTGTTACTTTGCGGAAATCGATTACTATGTGGACAGTCAGAATTTTTACTTGGCTAAGATCCGAGACAAGCAAATAAAAGTAGAAAAATAATGTGTTTTTTTCTAAAGGAAATGGATTTCCCGGGAACTTAAATCTTATCAAAAAACGGCCGTCAGCGACTCTCCACCTCCCAACCACTGTCACCAACACCAAACACTCCACCATTTTACCACAATGTATGTGTTCCACAACATCATGTGTTTCGCCTCAACATGTGCTTTCATCAGGTTACTTAACAACCGTTAACAGTTGTTTTCCGCAGAGTTGTTGCTGAACGTTGAAGAATCGCTGATAGCCGTTTTTTGGTAAGATTTTAGTTTCCTTGAAATCTACTTCCTTCAGTAAAAACACACATTAATATTTTTTTACCTTTGTTTGCTTGTCGCGGATATTACCCAAGTAAAAATTCTGACTTTCCACAATGTAATTACTATGTTGAAAACATAATGTGTAATATTTTTTAGAAAATTATGCTGGTATGGTTGATTATTGTTATTATTTTTTGATTCGAATCTGTTAATGCCGGTAGCCTATTGGCTTTATCAAATACAGGGCCCGCGGGCTCGGAAGCCGCAGGCAACTAAAATTTATTTGGAAGTCGGCGCAAATCGCAGATTCCATCGGCTCGATACCGTGTCGGATGTACACATGAGTCGATTTTAATTTCGTCATGACGCTACGTTAAATGTGTAAGGGAGGATTGGACCTAAGTAACTTCCATAGTTACTTAGGTCCTATTATTCCTGTTATTCCCCTAGACCCTAAGATCTAGGGGGTGAGAACCGACCGGGTATATGAGAAAATCTCGTACAAGCGGCTGGTGTAAAAGCGTCCTGGGCTAGTGCCGGGGTGCATGTGAGTATTGGTGTCGTGTGTGGATCCGAATGACGCCGTTCCTTCGTCCGGATCATGAAGACTTTCCGCGGATGTCGTCCTCTCGGGACCGCGTTTAAATCGGGCGAATAATTAACCGATTGTACCACCAGTGGATTCGGGTGGGATTCGGGTTATGGTTGATCTTTTAATAGTTTAGAGTTGTATATTTGAGTTTAGCGCCATCTACGAGTCTGAAACTTTTTTAATATTCACATGTTTTTGTTAGCTTGAACTTTTATATCAGACATATATATTTCACTATACAATAGTGGTTTTAAACGGAAAGGTTTTGACTAGATGGAGAATATTAACACATTAGATAGGCTCGATGCTCAGTTTTTAGGGAACATGTGTGAAGAGGTGATACTAAATATATTTGGAGAAAAATAAGCATTGTTGATAATTTTATTGGACGTATTTTAAAAAAAATATTTTAAAAGATTTTTATAATATTTTGTTATAGGTTTCTCTAGCTGATTGGTTTCATTTCATGTGGGACAGACTACGTGGAATCCGAAAGGATATCACCCAGCAAGCTTTATGTTGCGCAGGTACATACACCCATACATAATTATATTACATTTTCAAATAACTCCTTAGGGAGTTGGTTTCTACAGCCTTATTCATAAATTTCGTTAATAGAGGTCTTAAACATTATTTAACAAACCAACTAATTTAATTTAATTGTATGCTTAAAATTTTGTTATTCATAAAAGCTACTTTGACATTTGCTTAGTTAAGCATAGCCTATTTATTTTCACACTTGCAACACTGGTATAATTTGATTTTATTGGAAAAATCTAGCTGTACGCGTATTATTTTTGGTATGGCCTTATTTAAAAATAAATTTGTGTCATCTGTGTAAAAACACGGAAAAACGCCGCTCGGCTTGCTGGCTGTATCATTACGTTGTCATCACAAACAGCTGTTTATTGTGTAATATTTGTCCGCCATGTTGTTGATTAATTTGTAAACAAGGGTGCCAGGTTGTTTAATTTAACTAGGCTAGGCTACTTAGAGATATAAGCAGATGATTAACTCTAAACAGTGTTTATAAATGCAATTTTTTGTAAAACATTGTTTAAAGAGTTGCTTAAAAGTTAATTAACGTTTAGGAATGAGGCTACTAGTCTTTATTGTTATGGTCTTATAATCATTCGCCATATACAAACAACTGATTAATTATGTTTCTTTATGATCCATGTATGTCTCCTTGCTGGCCTCCCCATTTCTGGAGGAATGGATATTAACCATCCACGCTCGCCCAAGGTGGATTCGTAGACAGATTCAGAATAACTGTAGGTCACACTTATTTTACTGTAAATTCTGATTTGATAATTAAACCCGTGACCATTGACTCCGAAAGCGGTAACTACGCCAGTGAGTTAATTAGGTCGCATAAACATATTTAAAGTAATAAATATTCAATTTACCTTAATACAAAATAGATCTGTAATGCCTTTGGTGTTGCAGACGCCCATGGTTATTTACCGTTAACCCTTAAACGCTTGATTATTTTATTTTCAAATAAAATCCTAACTATATATTGATTCTGTGGGTTCCGCTAATCCGCATTGAACAAACATGGTTGGTTAATGTCAGTTCCTCCAGAAATAGGGAGGCCCGTGCTCAACATTGGAACATATATGGGTAGTGAAAAAAACAAGTGTAAATACATTTTTCATTTTCAGATTCAATACACTTGGTGGAGATGTGTGCACGTTTTCATGCTCATTGTGCCGCTCGTCTAGCTGATCTTGAACATACACAGTTTGACCAAAAACTGAACACAGATAATCTTACTAAGTGTCTTCAGACTCTCAAACATATGTATGCAGATGTGGATCCAAGTTTGAAACCACGAGAAGCAGAGTTTAGAGGTTACATCGCGTTACTAAATTTAGGCGATGCAAATTTTTGGTGGGAGGTTAGCTGTATTTCCTTTAAAATACTTAAATATATGTGCGCTTACCTTAAAGTAACTTAATTTTTTTTTATTTTCAGATCAAACAATTACCACGAGAAATTCAGAAATGTGAATCAATCATGTTTGCTATCCAAATTTTTACAGCTTTAGATAATAACAATTATGTGAGGTTTTTCCGTCTTGTGAAAGAAAAGGCTACATATCTACAAGCTTGCATTCTTCTCAGGTATTTTAATGACGTCCGTGCGCGAGCTCTCGCAAGAATTGTCAAAGCTTATGCACCAAGAGGTGGCTCCCGTTATCCTGCTGAGGATTTGTTGAATGTCCTTGCTTTTGAATCAGTCGAGAGTATGAAATACTTTGTGAGTCATTATGGTTTAAGATTTGCAAAATCAGATACGGAACTCACAATTATCCTGGATAGAAACCAATTCATAGAAGAAAGTGACCCCTTTCCTATTGCCAGAGCGATGAAAGTTATTGAGTCTAAGAGAAAAACAACAGTTGGTGAAATTATAGCAGGAGCAGCATTTCCGACATATGACTATGAGAACCAGAGTTTATACACTAGCTTCAACAAAGATGGCACATTAAAGGAAAGTGCATTGGTTGCTGAAGATTTAGGTTATAATACTATTAACGATAGTAATAAAGACATAAAGGAATTAAAAGCGGTGCTTCAAAGATTTTCTACAGGAAAGAACACAGAAAGCATAGAGAACTTTAAAAACTTCAGCACAAACATTTTTCCAGAAATAAAGGCTAAAAGTCCCGTTCTAAAAAAGCCTTTAAATAAATTTGTATCTTCTAGAAGAGATGAAATTGAAAAGAAACCGTACTTGTTTCAACCAGCTATCCCTGTGGCTTCTGCTGCAATATTAAAAACATCTCCAGTAAATGTAAACAAAAGCGTTTTTACATTTTCTAAGCCTCAACCACAGTCTACAGATGCTAACTTTGCAAATGAATATAATCCATTTAAGTCTTCTATCAAATCTGGCGGGGATGGACTACCACAAAATGGTAATATTTTTGTAAACAAAACCATTCAGAATACAGACTCGTTCAAAGTTTCTAGCAGTTTGTTTAAAGAATTAAAAAGTAACATGTTTAGTAAACCTGCAATAGGAAAATCATTATTCAGTTTACCTGAAACAGGACCAAAATCTGCCATTTTCAAACAAGAAGTTAATAAAAAAAATATATTTGCCGATAACAATAAAGAACAAAAATTAGATAATCATACAATATTTAATAAAAATCAAAAGAATGTTTTTCGGCCGGACTCAATTGGAAATGCAGGTGATAACAGTTTGTTTTCCAAGAGTTCAAACCAGCACATAAGTCAAAATTTACCTAATATATTTCAGTCTTTCGCAAAGCCGACTAATCTTGAACCTAGTAATTCTGAAAAATCAGAAATATCACAGGTGCCAATTAGTAGCCAAAACTTTTTAGTGAATAAAAATTCTAATGTATCTCCAAGTTCATTATTTAAAAATGCCTGTAAACAGGTTGACTCTAAACCTGAAGTATTTTCAATATTTCAAAGTAAAAACAAAGTTCCTACAGTGGGGGAAAATATATTTAATTCAATGAAAGAACTAAATGATGTATATGAATTTAATGAAACCCATGAATATAAGTGGTTAGAGCAACGTCTTAAAGATGAAAAAGTAAAAGAAGAGGAAATGAAGTTGCAGGAAAAAAGGAAGATGGAAGAGCAATTAAGATTAAAACATGAAGAAGCAAAAAGATTAGAAGAAATTGAAAAAGCAGAAAAAAATCGACAACAGGAAGAAATGCGTATAAAAGAAGAGGAAAGAAAGAAAGAACATTTAAGAAAACAAAAACTTGAGGAAGAAAAGAAAGCTGAATTGAAAAGAAAGGCTGAAGAGAATGAAAGGATATTCAAAGAGAATGTGGAAAAAGATTCGCAGATATTGCTTGATGAACTTCTTAAAGAAGTTATTTTTGATATACTTCACGAGGAAATGAAAGAAGAAAGAGAGAGCCTTAATAAACTTATTAAATACTCTGAAGATCTTTCAGAAGAAATATTGAAGGAGCAATGTTATGAGATTTGTATAGCGTTAATGAAAGCAGAAACATTTAGAACTCAAAGGTTAATGAAAAAATGGTTCTACATTTGGAGAAAGCATTTCATAAGAAATAAGAAAAGAAGAAGTCTTCTGGAAGAAACTCCAGTTTGGTTATGTGATAAAACACCTCAAGAAGAAGCAAACAATTTACGAAGATCAGTGGAAACAGCAGCATTGAAATATATGAATGATATACACAGAGGATATAAATTTACTGGTGAATTAAAGCAATTACCCCAACCTGAGCCATGTAACATTATGGAAATAATAAGGTTACCTTTTATAAAACGAATGAAACAGTTACATTATCCATATGATAAATGTTTCTTTTGGAAAATAACTTTAGTTTCACCTGGAGCAGAAAAATGGTTATATAGAAAAGTAAATATTGAAAATTGGATTCATGGTACTTTTACAGATAAAGATAAATACAACTCTCAAGATCATTTATTATATGTGGGGAAGCAATCATGGAATCATTTGATGGATTTTGCCATATCAGTGAGTTTAATCAATAAAGATATGCAGTGTGATTATAATGAGGCCATAGAAGGTACAAATGGTTTACTATTATACACTATTGATTTTGATACTAGTTTACAGAAAACAATAGAAGATATCATTAATTGTAAATGTCCATATCAAAAGATTCCCATTGCAATCATCACTTCTGAAATGCAAGATAAATCAATTCTAACAAGACTGGAGGAAAATTTAACTTATTTAGTTGATAAAAAGTTTATTTCAAAGTTTAAATTATTTATAGTACAAAGTAGCAATATACCAGATTCTTTACAAGCGTGCACTAGAAGAGCATTAAAATTTTTGGCTAAGAATTGTCCGAGTAATCCTCCTATTGAAATAGATTATTTAAAGTCTATTTGTGAGAGGTACCTCGGAAATGAAATATGGATTAAAATGCGATTCGACAATGATACAAGAATCCATGTTCTTGTCAAAGATTTAGAGAAACTGGTTGATTGTTATAATACAGCTGTTGATAAACTGACGAATGTATTAAGTAATGACGATGTGCTTAACTATCCCACATTTCCCATGGAATTTAACGAGTTACTAAGCAAGTCCTCTCCATTTCCAAAGCCTTATGAATTTATATCAAGTAGTGCAAAGAACTCGGATAGTATATATGCCATAAAAAGAATAATGCAATCACTAAAGCTCCAGAAGCCAGAGCTTCAGAATCAACCATCGGACAATGTAAGTTTACAAGAGCTGATACAAAGTTATTGTTATCAAATTGGATGGTTTCAGAACCCCGAGAAAATTGCATCCAAAGCGGTTGCCTGTTTACCAAATGATTTTTTCAAGTCCAGTATTCCATGTGATGAGTTTAGCAAAAACTTTGAACAATATGATTGGCTTGATATTTTAAAGGTGATTGTTTCTGAAAAAATAAACAGTATGAATATTTGTGAAATGGCCATATATGAACAGGCTGCTATGACTGACTATCGTAATTTAGACTGGTTGTATGAAATTGAAGAGATGAAGAAAATTAAACACAAAACTATAGAGTATGAAGATGATTATGTAGATGAATTTATAAATGCAAAGCGCCGCAAAATTGATGCCGGTAGCCCAATAGACTACCTCATGCTAGAAGATAAAGATATCACCATGGTTGAAGAATGTATAAATTCAGCTAACCAAGATATATCATCATACAATGATTGTATAGAAAGTGTGAACCATCTTGAAAAGCAAATTGAAGAAGAGCAGAAAAAATCCATTGAATTTGAGAATTTGCTTAGATCTGCCCTTTTAAATGTATAATAGTCATGTTTTTATCATTATTTATTTTTTAGTATTTGGCCAATCACATATATTTTAATAATTGCCTCCGTAAATGAATAAAGTTTTAAAAAATTGAATTAAATAAAGTTTTAAAAAAATAAAGTTTTCTTTTAGTCCATATAATACCAATCTTTAGCAAAACTCAATATCATTTTATCTTAATCGATATAGATATATCAAGACGACCGATTGGCTCAGTGGCGGGGCCTTCCACCCTTGGAGTCAATGGTCGCGGGTCCGATCCCCGCATCGGAAAAAATATTTAGGATTTATGAATATTTATTCCGAGTCTGGTAACCTGGAACGAACGAACCCGTTTAGAAAAGGAAATGCAGATGGGGGGTGGGGACATCCGCATTTCCTTTTCTGCCTTTTCTTTTCTTCTCTATCCTTTCCCTTCCTCTCCACCAATCCACGGTCTGCCGTGCCAATGGATGCGTGACTAAGGGCGAGCTTAGTCGCAAGCGTGCCGACCGTCCCGGGATCCGGCTCCTCCGGGTACTATGGTGCCTTACCTCAGCATGCAGGGCTCTGCTGGAATTGATCTCCATCCTCCCTCGCGGCTCGTGGGGTTCACTAAAAAGACGAATTTAATATACCTAATTTGTTGAAAAATGACTTGCTTCGTCACCCGTCACGTCCTGATTCTCACGAAGGCGAAAAGCGACTAATGCCGTTTCGTTGCGATAATTCGAAGCGGACGGAGCTTTGTGGTCTCTGCCAACTCCTGCGGGGGATAGGCGTGAATATATAAAAAAAAAAATATCTAAATATGTAATCTAACATATACTATCACATTGATGTTTATTAGAAAAGGATGCTAGGCTGATTGTAATAAAATGTATTTTGTACCACCGATTTTAATTGTTTAAATTTTAACCTTTGACGGATATATCGAAGAAATAAAGAATAAAATATAAAAATTAGAAGGTTATAACTGATTTGCCCACTTTTACTGTGTACTGTGTAACTATTAGTCAAATTTAATCCCTTAGGTTATTATTTTTATGAATTCCATAGCATAAATTTATTTTCCCTCGATAATCTTCGATTTCGCAATGTTTCTTTTTATTTTTCTAAAATGATATATATTCGTTCACGTGCTTTTTGGCAACCACGGTTGCCAAAATTTTAGCCCATTTTTGATTATTGACATCCGGAGCTACTAATAATCCATGTCTCGATTTCTATATGAATAAAAATTACTTTCAATAAAGAGGAATTTTTTTGAGTTTAGTATGAAGCACTTGAGCGAATATGGTATTTTCATCCTAATATAGGTAATATATGAAGTTGATGGCATCAGCATAAAAATGAGAACTACTTTATCCATAAATAAAATATAAATACTTATTTCTCGAGACAGATAACTTTTATCTGACAAATTAAAAATAAAGTGTACTACATTTATCTGTCAACGTGAATAAATAAAAGATTTTGAATGTTTTGAATCAGTGGATTGGGCAAACGATAGAAGCATGAAGAAAAATCTAGAGCAGTATTTCTTTTGATTATTGTTCATAAAAATTTACAAGTGAAGATTGCTTAGACATTATTATACGATATACGAGTACATTAATTTTTATATATATCCTCAGCAGCTTTCCGGCAGCCAGTTATCACGTTACCATCTTCGGTTATACGCATCAAGTTTAAAAACATTTTGGCCTTTTTTTATTTATTTCTTTTCATAATATTTAACACCTATTTGCTACGGCAAACACAAACTTAAATACAATACGTTTTTCCGTATACTGCCTTATCGTGTTATTGAAGTATGGGTGTATGGTGGGTGCTCTAAAATCAAAGATTTTAATACTGATAGCTATTAGCTTTAACAGATTATTCGAATTTATGGTGTCTGTATTGTGGATAACGTGCGTACCTATATTGTGTCGTCGACGCCTGCAATCCCCGCGCGCCGCTCGAATCCATTACCTACAGCTTTAATTCTTGTTTATATTTTTTATATCAACCCTTATGTAAACATCCATAAAACCTGAATTCAAACATCTAACTGGTTTGACTTTAATATTTATATTTTTTTATAGATATGTACAATAAATATGTCATTTCAGATTATGGTGCAGAATCTTATCTTTATGTTCTTTATCTTGTTTAAAATTTCTGACGCAATTGCTACCATCCTGGATTCTTTAAATCAAATGGAAATTAACCTTCAAGATATACGTGAAGTACAATGGGACCTCGTGAACATGGGAGGTATTTTGTATCCTCAAACTAGTGAGACCAGAGATTTGAGAACGCTTGATGGAATTTGGAATTTCCGAAACTTACCTCTAAATTCTTTACTGGGATACAGGAATAGGTGGTACGAGCAAGATCTTGAAAAGGTTACGATCAATACAGCTTTAATACAGCAATAATGAACATATACAAAAATACCGTGTTTTAATATCATAGCTTTTTTTTTCAAAAGCTTGACAACACAACACTAAACTCAGTTTAAAAATATTGTTTGTTTCAAGAAGACTTATTGGCTCAGTGCCTAAGCTATTGCTTTCGAGAATGTGGTCGCGAGTTCACTTACCACATCGGGATAACAAAGTGTAAGGTCTGCGGATATTTATATAGAGTGGACTGTTACTTCTATATCTGATGATGATGATTAATTTGATGCACTGACAACGCACGGGCTTCCAGGCCCCTTTGATTGTCAGGTGTCAACATGTTTCCTGCCAAATAAAGCTCTGATAGTTTATAAACCGTAAAATCCAAATTTTGATTCGATGCGGGCGATGAAAGGGAACAATCTTCGTTGAAAATTCATCTCTGGCTAGATGATACAATGATCTGTACAGGCCGGCTGGCAGAAACTGGATGCGTAAGCCGAAGAGTGTGCTAGGTGGTGCTTCATCGGTGAGGCCTAGTCCAGCAGTGGACTGCTGTAGAATGATGATAATGACGGAGATAATGCTGAGTACAAAATAAACAACCAAAGCGAAAGGTATATAGGATTGCGAGTAAATTTGACAATAGACAGGTCCAGTAATCCCGATACCAGTACCGTCGTCTTACAACGACTTGGGAGAAGATGGATCCCTCCGGGATCACGTGGGACTGGTGTGGTACGATCGTCGCTTCCACGTGCCACCCTGGTGGCTGAGCAACAAGCAGCGAGTGTGGCTGCGATTCAGTAGTGTGCACTATGCTGCACAAGTGGTTAGTAGGAAGAAAATATATTTATAATAGCGTCAAATCTCTATTGTTGAAGTCACAACACAAAAGAACACATTCCTTTATCCTTCCTTTACCTACTTACTTACTCTGCCGGCTCAACGATCCAAAGCGTCCTGGTCTTCGATACGAGAACGCCCAGTCTTGTACGGTTTGGCGAATTCTAGCACCGGCCCTCATGGCATAGAGGAGAGTCTTCGTAACGGTAGATGGGGGAAGGTTGGTAGTAAAGCATTGTGACCCTACTTGGCTAAGTCCAGTGAACTTGCTGATCAACGACAGGTGTGGTCCTCTAGCATTTCTGGGGTTTTGCAACAGACTAACGAGTCCCATAAGTTAAATAGAACGTATATTATTTCAAATTATAGAGAAGTTTAAATTATCAAGTCTACTGTGTCTATATCTGCGAAAGACCTCCCAATTGAACACAAACTATAACACACCTGTATTCCTTGATGGCTGCCGAGGTAAAAGTTGAACTCGGTGGGGTGCGTGATGCCGAGTGCGACTGTGGTGCCAGTTGGGTTATTACCATACTTGCCAAAATGCTCTTTCTTGTCCGTACAAAACAATCGCGAGTGGTGACGCTTCTGCACCATAATGAAAGTAATTGTATTCTGGCTTGTATTCTGCCTCCAACTACGTAAAACATAAAAGAGTTAGCTCAAGCAAAATAAATCAATTTAACAATATTTCAATGAACTCTATTGCACTAAAATTACTGCAAAATTAAATTATATTTTATACATACATATGACAACTCTTCTACTCTTTTTTCTAAAATCCTCAGTTATACTAGGTGCCTGGCGGCCAAGAAAAAATAATGAAATCTGCAGTATCATTACTAGTAATAGTGTATAGTAGATTACTGCTGAACATAGACCTAATACTATTAAGTGGTGTTTTAATGTCCATTCCTTCTGGGTGAGGCCCAATGCTTGCTGGGCACGGGGCCTCCCCCTGTAATGTAACACGTACTGTTAAAAAAATAACGCGTTTTGTCTTTAGCTTTGTATATTCTAGATGGTTATCCGGTTTTCATAGCTACTTTATTGCATAAGATGCTACATTTTGAGACACCTGATATTATATTACCGCTGCCGTTGGAAATCTCTAACACCAAGGATATTGCAAACACGTTGCTTACCTTAGGGTATGTGAATAAATAGTGAGGAAAAGGATGTGAAGGAAGGGGAAAAAGTGTTGGGTCACCAAATCCCTCTAATTACGTAATAATATATATAGAACAATTCTACCACTTAACGCCGATGTTCGGGAGATGTACCATTGAAGCTATCCCACTAAAAGATGACATATATTGATTTGACATATATTTAAAATTTTGATTTTAGTGGGTTAATGGGAAGCTAATGATCTCTCACGAGATAGGCCATCTACCATTCACGGTTGAGATAACGAGGGTGGTTAAAATCAACACCAGCAATCTACTCACAGTAGTCGTCAACAACATGCTGACCAATGACACCATACCACAGGGACATCTAAAGGATGTCGTAATTAAGTAAGTTGAATTATTGAGTAATTTCTTTTCAATTTGTTTTTTTTTCTTTTCTTTGATGGCAATCAGTTATAACTATTATGCCAGTGTCAAGTAAAATACAATAATTGCCAATCTCTTTAAATGTAACAAGTCAGCTTTTCACGTTACGTCTTGATAAAATGGTGGCTATTTTACCAAAACCATCTATGGACTTTTTCAGTCAACTTAAAAAGTTACGATACACGCATTTATTTCATATTACCACACACACTTATAATAATATAAGTTTATGGAAATAAAATAAACACAACGTTACTGATGTAAGTTGGCGGGAAAAGTCTTTCTATTTGTTATTTGAATAAGTTATACCGGTGCAGTTATTGTTAGATCTTGGTGTTACTTAAATTTTTATAGTAATAGAACCATGTTAGTACGAATGTGCCGCCGCGACCTTGGAAGTACCACATTCTCACAGAATACCAGCGATAAGTGTTACTTATTAATCTGTGTTTGCCTTGCCTTTGCTTGCTGCAACTGATCATGATGGGAAAAGTCGCGAACAAAAAAAAATTTTGCCGGAGAAGGAAGTCTTGGCTACGTAATATCAGGGAGTGGACGGGCATAGTGAGTGCTCCAGAACTGCTGCACCTCGCAAAGCAAGAGGAGAGTTGTTCTAAATTAGCTGCCAGCCTTCGCTAGTCGGAGAAGCACTCTTAGAAGAAGAGGAAGACTGCTTTTGTATGGTGCGTGCAGGGCTCCGGAGGATAAATTTCTTACCTCTTCTTTTATTTCCTTCTCCATACTTCCTGTTTCCTCTTCCTTTTATTTTAACTCTTATCCTAAAATAAGCGAAGTATCTGTAGGGCCCGTAGTAATGCAAATGTTTGTGGACGTTGGTGATACCATCAGGTGACCCGCTTGCTCGTTGACCTATTACTTCTATAAAATCAACTTTACAGAGATTGTTGTTTGATCGAGTTACATTCAGGCTTTCTACTGCCACCCGAGCCCGGTCAGTTGTTCTGCTGTATGAATTGCCTGTGAACTGTTTGATCCATGAAACACCAAGATTACCATACATCGTTAACTTCCATATGGTAATTTCCATTTTCTCCAATTCAAGGTTAGTTCGTTCACTTTGTATACCTTTGCTTTTTCTTTTAATTGTCTGTCGACTTTATTCTTCGTCTTCCTAATTTCCTTCCTCTCCAATTTTTCTCTCTATGATATTTAATATTAACTTGCCATGACGAACCAAATGCCCAATAATACTTTTCCTTCTATTCTCAATGTGCTGTAAAATTTGCCATTTCTCTTTAATTTTATTCAATGTAAGAAGTATAATAAAACGTGATTTTTTTATTTCCAAAATACTCTTTCCATTTCTTTCAATATGTTTAAGTATTATTTAACTACTTTAATGGTTATACAGTGAGACATACTTCGTCAGGAGGCAGGCTTATACCTTCGACTTTTTTAACTACGCCGGCATACATCGCTCTGTGTTTCTATATTCAACGCCAAAGTTATACATAGATGATGTCATTGTAAATACAAAAACGAATGGATCATCGGGTAAATAGCATTTATTTATTCATAAATACACCGTGTTTTCACTCTATTTTTAAAAACCAATCTTTTTAATATAATCTAACTGCACTCCTTATGTCGACCAAAATGGTGCAGTAAGGGAAATCACATATCGTCCCGACATCTAACTGGGGCATCCCACACGTTTGCCGAGACGTGGTTTCCACTCCAGCACTTGTTATATAAAAAAACCGTAGTTTGTCAGTAACAATTATATTCAAGTAGAAACGTAAAAAAAATATTTCTAAATAGTTCTTGACATTATTCTTTTTAGGTATAATATTCTACAATGTCACTTACAAAGGTTCAATCGATAATAATGTTCGTTGCTTAGTGCAAATATTTGACAAAAATGACTCGCAAGTCGCCGCTTCTTACGACTGCGCTGGACTCATTGAAATCGGAAACGCTAATTTCTGGTGGCCTTACTTGATGCACCCTAAGCCTGGATATTTATATAACTTGAAGGTGCATATTTTTTTAATTCGTTACTTTCTCTAAAGGTTATACAGAGGATTTATTTTACTCATTTGTAATTTTAGTATGGGCCTATGAATGTAAATATATGTAGATACACAATAGGTAATACACAATAGGAATGTTTGTAAAATAACATGAACATGAAGAGTTTTTTTGCGAATTAATAATGATCTATAATTTACAATTATCAAACAATAATATTTATATATATTTTATATATTCACGACTATCCCCCGCATGGAGCTTTGTGGTCTCTGCCAGACCACAGAGCTCCATCCGCTGCCATTCATCGCAGCGAAACGGCTCGTCATTGGTCGCTTTTCGTCCTCGTGAGAATCAGGACGTGACGGGTGGCGAACCACGTCGGCGTCATTTTTGACAAATTGGGTATTTTAATTCCTCATAGTGAACGTCTCGTCCCACGAGCCGCAAGGGAGGATGGAGGTCAGCCCCAGCCGAGCCCTGCATGCTGAGATAAGGCACCATAGTACCCGGGGGAGCCCGATCTCGGAACGATCGGCACGCTTGCGACTAGGCTCGCCCCTAGCCCCCTAGAAGGGGCAGGAAGACATGCGGATATCAAACAAATTTACTAATTACTAATAAGTAAATAAAAACCTATACACCCATAAACTACTATATCCCTGTATCGCTTTGTGTTATTATAACATACTTTTGTGTGATATAAATATTTGTTGAACTTATCCCGAGGCGGAAATTGAATCCACGGTTGTTGGCTCCGAAAGCAAACTCTTCACCACTAAGCTATTCAAGTCATCAAATATAGTCGAATACTTAATTTTTTTATAACTATTGCGATCTATACGAAATTTCTTTTTACAAAACAGCCACTACCTACATATATTTATTATTGCTACATATTCTAGATGACCCGGCAAAAGTTGTTTTGCCATATAAGTTATTTCTAGGTATAGTTCTAGGTATAAAAATAGTTTACGACTTATTCTCAGACCTGCCAAAAAATATACAAAATTTTTTTATAAAAATTGGTACATCCATTTCGGAAGAATTCGATAACAATCACTGTGACATGAGGTTTTTATATATCAGAACATAAATTACCCACAATGCTTTTTGGTTAGGTAAATCTTTTAGAACATAACAAGACTATAGATAGATATTCACAAAAGTTTGGAATAAGAAGTGTTAATTGGACTAACAAGGCGTTATATATAAATAATAAACTGGTCTATTTAAGAGGATTTAGCATGCACGAGGATTCTGATGTGAGTATAAAACAAAAGAATAATAATACAATAGATACAGCTAAGCTAAACAAATATACATTGTTAAAATAAAAAAGAAGCTACACTTTATAAAAACATTTAGGTTTTCGGAATATGTTTGCAAATTTAAGTCATGTAATTAATAGGCCAAACTTTATTGTATTAACTTTTAGATAATTTGGTTTAAATACATTTTATGTAAAACTAAAATTATCTTTTTTATCGTCATTACCCAGTGGCAGTCCATTGCTGGACAAAACACTCTCCCATGGTAAGTCACCTAGCCCAATATTTCGGTACATGTATTGCGCCTGTCAGCCACCCAGCGCAGATCATGGCTCCGCCTATCTGTCTGTTAATTTGTACTAGGAAAATGTCAATAGCCAAGCAATGGAATAAACTCTAACAATAGAAAGGGAGGGAAGAACATTAGTTGTATTTTGTTATTTTTACGATTTATTATTAACCAGTTGCAAAAACTCAAGAAGTTGCAAAAAGCCTGTCACGGCAAAAGTGTTATAATTCCAGTTGCGAGGCAAAGGTTGGGATCCGGTTCTTTGGGTGAAAAATTTCAACTTGATTCGATGGGTTGGTGCCAATGTCTTTCGTACATCACATTATCCCTATGCGGAGGAAATCTACCAGCTCGCAGATGAACAAGGGATTATGATCATTGACGAGTGCCCAGCGGTCGAAACTTAGTGAGTTTACATATTACACATTAACAGAATAAGCTTTTTTTCTATGTGGAGTAGCGTTTTTGGACCTATAGTTTTTACAACTTCGTCAGAAGGACTGGAGGTCCACAAGTTGCGGATTTGGGAGAGCGATACGACGATATTAACGTCACGATGAAAGTAGCTTCTTGGTCTTCAATATCTTTAAGTCTTCTATGGGACAAGTGAACATTCAAAACCATTCTTTAGCTTGAATTTAAAATAGTTACTTTTATCTTTATTATAAAGCTATGATAATGATGACCATTAAATGATTCTGGCATTAAACCAAGGTTGAAAGAACATTAGAATATTATCTTATTTGCTAAGCAAATTTAAATTTTTCTAAGAGATTTTCGTATCTCAATCAATACTAATGAAAAGGATATACAATATATAGGTACTCTATAATATATCTTTGAAAGCGTTTATAGATGTCAATAAAAGCATACACTTTCCATTGCCACAGGTACTGTAGTGATACATTGATAAATGTATCACTAATGTAGTAAAAATTTTATTTGAATATATCAAAACCTTTTATATTATATTACTTCTTTTTAAATTCTTTATTTTAAAAATTAAAATAAAAAAGAAATAAATTGTTTTATATAAAACCAAAAAGATTCGATCGACTGACGTCTGGGATGTAACATATCGCCTTTCTTAGCACAAGTAAATAATATTGATAAAGTGTGAATAAATTATGAATAAGATATAAATGTACAGTGAATAGAAAAATAAATTACTTTCACTTGGAAGCTGGACGGCTGGCACGCTATAGTACTGAGATTTAATTGCAGTGTGAACGAATTCTATTTTCGATGGATTTCGTGAATTGATTGAGGTAAGGGTACGGCCGGGGTTCCAGCATCCTATCCTACAAGTATATACTTTAATTTCAAATGCATACTCAGCTAGGTAAAAATGTGATTTCAAACTTGAGCTTCATAATTTTTATATTGTAAAAAAATAATTAAACACTATTATTATACCCATTTCACTATAGGTATCTGCTTGGTTCCTCTAGTGAAATGGGTATAATTTATTAAAGAGTTTATTTTATCAAATGATGTGTTTTAGCATCTTCTCAAGCACCTTGCTATCAATGCACAAGCAATCCCTAACGAAGCTCATACGACGTGACAGAAATCATCCGAGCGTGATCATGTGGTCTGTTTCCAACGAGCCCGACTGCAAGAATCCCCTCGCTGACGCGTACTTCAGGTAATTGTTTTTCATTAAGTATTTTTTATAGCCCAGCATGTCGGACCGCTGCGTACGGGAACTACCCATTTCTGAAGGTATAGACACAATCCTTTATCACTAAATTATAACACTAACGATTATCTAATGCACATTGGCGGAGCAAACAGACTCGAAATATTATAAATACCTTTACACTATTCATATTATATATTTATACTGATGCAGAAATCAAACCCGCGACCATAAACACTGAGCCTATAAAATCATCATTATGAAGTTTCCTTACTTTTGTACTGTTCATGAAGCAATCGATCACTTATAATATTATATTAAACAACCACGAATTAGTATAGTATTTGGACGCCATGATAATAGTGATATATGGACTGAGAAAAAATCACCGAAATACATTTTTATAAAATGCCTGTTCATCGTACCAAATTCTTTGACCAATCTTTCAAAGTACAAGCTTTTACAAGAATACAAGAATTTTTTGCCGTTGAAGGCGAGTCAAGCGAAACTGCCGATTTTCAAAAAGCTTGTCATAAATCACTATCTATCTTTATAAATATCTATGTATGTTTTTATTTATTTATTTATTATTTACAGGTAACTCATATTTATATATACTTATATTTTTGATTATGGCTAATAACTTTCTTTATTAATATTTTTTTTCTATCATCCTCGAGATAATGTATCACCAATCTACATTAAATTTTCTTTTAAACGCTGTGTCTGCAAGAAATCGCTATTAGCGATAAGATCTCCATTTGTATACAAATAATACAATCAATAATTTTATAGCTTTGATTTTTGTGTACAATAAAGAATATATTTATCTATCTAATATACTGTTTAAGAGGCTTAAGGTTAAGACATTCTTCCGAAGTCAGCTTGACTAGGTATCTAGCTTAATTTCATAAAGGTAAAAAAAATATTTATGTTACAATACTGCGTTATAACTAGAAAAAAGGTCTGCAAAGTTTATTTTCTGTTCAAAAGAATCTTATTACGAAACGGTATTAGAAACCTAAACAGGAACTGACTGAAGTTTGACAAATGAAATATTATATAATCCCTTACATTTCACTTTTTTTGTCACAGAGATATAGTACGTCATGTAAAATCAATGGATAAATCAAGACCAGTCACATTGGCCACTGCACAAAAAGTATTCACCGATCGTTCTGTAAGTACTTGCCGCTTATTTGAACTGTTTTTAAAACATAGAAGATAACTTTAGGTACCATTAGGTTTGCTAATTAATAGTAAAAAAGGGTCTGAAAAAAAAATGATGACGATATAATCATGTATATAAGTAATAAAAAAATAATCAGACCCTATGACAGATAACATAGTATAATGAGATGCTTTGGCATTGTTTTCTATTGCAACGGTTAGTGTATAGATCATTGCTCATAGCTCATTCTTACATATGAAATACTTTACACATTAATTGTACAATAAACTCCCGTCTATCCGAAACAATCGGGATGCGACAAACCGAAGTCCTCTGTTTTCCCCGGTTAAACACCCCTAATTGGTTCAATACTGTGAAATTTGATCGTAAAACGTGCTTGCGTAGAATGGTATTGATATGGTTGTGAATATGGGGGTAGGGTAGATACATACGTTAGACTGTTAACCACCTATTACATGTTGCTTTTCTAAGTACATATTTTGAAAGTTGTAAACAAAGCAAAAAAGTTTGTTCGAATAAACGAGAGTTGACTGTATTTAATATATATAATATAATAATCCGAGCAACGCCAGGTACAACAGCTATTTAATAATAAAAAGGTGTTGACTAACAGGCGCGGCATGTAGATATCATAGGTTTCAATCGCTACAACGGCTGGTACCGCCACGCCGGTAAACTTTGCGAGATTGTTGAAAAGGTGATGAACGAAGCCCATGAATGGCACCAGGTACTCAACAAACCCGTGATGATGACAGAATACGGCGCTGACTCCATTCCTGGATTGCGTATGGTTAGTATTAGCATATACATAGTATGTATGGAGCACTGCTCTAGTCTATGGGCTGGAGCTCCCAAGTACCAGCTCCTTCCATTTAACTGCATCCAATGGAGAGCATCCCGAATCGTCGGCGACCGCAGTATTTCCGATAGGCTCGATGCTCTGAGGAGTTGTTTAATCTAATCCCAGCCACACAGTTCCGTCATTGCACTACGCACCACAAAAATGGGTTCCATCCCCATCACCTGGATGGCTGGCTGTCAACCACCGATTTAGTCGCGAGTCTAGAAGAGCGATTTAGTCGCAGTTTTCTGCCACCAACAGTGGAACAATTTACCACCTGCGATATTCCCACATAATTATGACATGGGGGTATTCAACAGAAGAGCGTATGTGTTCTTAAAAAGGTACTTGTTTTTCAGTTACACTACAGACGTTCGAATTTAGTTAATTCGAACGTGTGTCCTAACGATACGTCCCGTTTACCTTACTTACGGTTGACACAATCTCTTCATCGGGTTATGTAATTATTATAGTAGTATAGTCAAAGAATAATAGTTAAAACAAGCAAAATAAAATTGTATTCATAAATTTATATTAAGTATACATAAAATTATAATTACAATCTAGCTATGAGCTAATAAGTTATTTGTTTTTAACTCAATTTGCTAAGTAGCGGTGATATTTTTAGATGCCAGAATTTCCGTGGTCGGAGGAGTACCAGGTGGCGTTAATGTCGGAGCATTTTAAAGCCTTCGATAAGTTGCGACAAGCCGGTTTCTTCGTGGGCGAGTTCATTTGGAACTTCGCCGACTTTAAAACGGCAGAAAGTACGTAAAGCTTCTTTTTGTAACTTTATTTTGATGCAAAATGACGAAACGGCAAGTCTGTTTGCTTTAGAAGTCGAACACCGCATCTATTCAAGATTAACAAATATTTGTAATAAATAGATTTTTCATTTATTGAAATACTGTTTATTTATATGCATGAAATATCTATCAGGCAGTGTAGTTTTCATTTATATATCAACGCAAAAAAACGAAAACGCTGTAAATGACACAAACGTCAAAAAAATATTGCATATTCGCATTAGTACAATTGAAAAACCACCTGCGGTGTTTCCACGTTATCATGACATGGGTTATTCAAGAAAAGAGCGTACGTGTTTGTTAAAGGCCGGCAACAAGTCGCGACGCCTCAAGCGGCGCTTATCAGCTTCCAGTGATCACTTACCAGCAGATGACCCGCATACTCGTTTGCCTGCTTTGCTATAAAAAGTTATTTTTTTCACTCCTCAATAAAAAAAATATTTGTGATGATAGATCAATTTCTACATATCACAAAATGTTAATATTTAAATAGTTTTTGTGAAAAGCAGTTGTGCATATACATAGAAGTACATCCCAATATGTTAGTAATAACCCACTTTTCTCACACAAAATTAATTTTATTTCCTTAAATATGGTTTGTGAAGAAATTATTTATTGTTCACAGATTCAGGTCAAAGAGTAGGTGGGAATAAAAAAGGTGTTTTCACACGATCTCGAGACCCAAAGGCTGCTGCATATCATTTGCGAGCACGCTATCAGATGCTTGCAGCTTTAGACACTGGCACCACACCACCGGCCCCTCCTTACTATGTATCAGATAACAAACATATACATCATGAAGAACTGTAAAATAAATTATTGATCTAATATTTAAACCGATTTGTTAATTTAGTAGTAAAACAAGATAACATATAAGTTTACCAAAAGTAAAACCTGGATTGTGGTATCTTTGGCAAAACATATGGTCATTATGACAACCCCTTGATATTTAGTAATGTATGGTTTTTCACTTCATCTTATTTGGACTATAAAGTAAAATATAAATAAAACAACAATTTTATTAACTTCTGAAGGTATTTTATTAATCTCTTTTAGAATGTATAGTATCCATTGACTTTTTTAGAATGTTTAGTATTCATTGAGTTAAAATCATCTGTGTGTCTATCTGTCATCCATTTTTTTATGACATTTTTAATCATTTTATAATAAGAATATTTTTTCTTTCCACATTATTCAGTCTAAGATTGAAAATTAAATCAATTTTCAATCTTCAATCAAAATCACAATGACAATAAAAGAAAATATGCTACTTTATATTTTGATAAATAAACAGAAAAAAGTATGCATTGTCCACCTGTATTTCCTCTGTAGTTCATTTGATTATGTCTAAGTTCTCAAAACTTTTAAGATTTTAATTGTACATATATAATGTACAAAGTTTGTCTAACCTCTTTAGGGATGAATTTTTTTAAGTGAGAAAACATTGATAAAAATTTTCTTTTTATTATGAGTTATTCACCTTATATCTATAACAATTCAGTAAGAAAAAAACAGAAAATAGTAATTTTTACAAAAATAGATAATGTCCTTGTATATGGCCATTTAGCATAATTTCTCTTGAAATAACTAAAATAAAAAAAAGCTAAACATACACACATGTGCCAATGTCCCTGAAGAGGTTAAATACTCAAAATGCTACAAACAGAAGTAAATATAGGTATTTGTTCACAGTTGTGTTATAACAGCCAGTTTAATATGAGGTATCTTAATTTTCACCCATATTTATTTATGGAATAGGAAGCTTTGTAGGCATTGTAGATGCACTGTCCGCTTTTGAAAATATGTCTACTTGTTTCTTGAAGGGTTTAATATTGTACCGGTTTAGAAATACAACTGAAGGTGGTTCTATTAAATGTTGGTGTATAAATGGAAGTTTCAGATCCTGTGTATATAAAAATACAATGTAATACATTCACTTATCCAGATGGGATAATACTACTCAAATAAGAGTAAAATATTTATTTAGAATGAATAAATTTTTGTGTTGTTTATTTCTTAGAAAATTTTATGTAATACTCATTGTTCATTATCATTTCCTTCTTGTACTATATTTAAGCATATATCTACAAACTCAGTGAATATAGGCTCTTGCATATATTCCCCTATTATTCCATCAGGGTTAGGCGATTTGTCTAAAGTTTCCAATAATTTGCGAACATGAGGATTTTCCAAACACTTTTTTAATGCTTCTGATTGTTCTGAAATGTTAAAGTAAAACATAGTGTAACAGTTTTGTGATATGTTGCTGTAACAAGTTTAGTAGAATATTTTTACCTAATAACTTTAATTTTTCCAATGGCACTGTATCTTCTGTTGGATATTCATATTGGACATTACATACTGTTTGTTCAGTTTCTAAAACTTGGGTTTGTTTTGGAGCAGAACATGGATTCTGTTTATGAATTTTATAGCAACCAACTGAACAACTAAAAAGATAATTAATAATATTAACTTTAAACTAATAATTCGTTACCAAAAATAAACATATTAAATACATACTTACTAGGGTTGAAGACATGTGGGACATTTGTATAATGATTTATTAGTGCAGTGCAAACAGCTCATTTTTGATAATTTACGTTATATGTGTATCGGATGTAATTCAAAATAGTGATAATTATGTTTTATCTAACGTTCATTTTTATTCACTCATCTACCTATGTATTATTTCTTTCTATGCATTTGATGGCAATTAATTATAACTATTATGCCAGTGTCAACTAAAATATAACAATATCTTGGAATGTAATAGTTTGCTTGTCACGTTACGTCTTGATAAAATTGTGGCTATTTTACAAACTTTCTATGAACTTTTTCAATAAACTTAAAAAGTCACGAATCTACCTATGAAAAATTACATTCTGTTTACCTATTTTTACGCAACAACTTGACAGCTTTGCATTTTTCCTTTTTCTTTGATGGCAATCAGCTATAACTGTTATGCCAGTGTCAAATAAAATAATAAGTATCCTGTGTAGTATATAAAATTTTAATTTTATATTTTTTATTAAAAAAAATTTGAGAAATTCTACCAGGTTTCTGAAAATAAACGCATTTAAATAAAGATGAATCTTGTAATGTGTTTTTTCACAGCCCATATACGTCCCACTGCTGAGCACGGGCCTCATCATGTCTAAAGGAACGGAGATGAACCCACCATGCTCGTCCAATGCGGAATAGCGGGGTTACCAAACTCGAAATAAGTATCTGTAGGCCACACCACATATTTATTCCAATGCGGGGATTGAACCCGCGACCACTCACTCCATGAGCGAGGGGCCCCGCTACTTAGCCAATTGATCGTCTTTGTATTCATTTTATTGCTTCAATGTATTATTTTAAGATAGTTTTTCTTGGGCAGATATTCTATTTTTTATCACATATGAAACCAATTCACTATTAATCAGTTGCAACTATATAAGAATCAGGATCAAACTATTTCATTTTTATGTTATTCTCTTATCAATCTAAATGCATAATGAAAAAAAAAACAAAAAGAATTGAATCATATACAACTGATGGCCATATAACCATCCTGATATCAACCTAGCCATAAATTATTATAACCACCAATAAACCTACTCTGCGTGATGATTATGAGCAAACCTTTTTTACTAAGTAAGAGTCCTATCGGTAAGTATATAGATCTAATGATATCGAATAATTAATCATATATTAATAGTTGAACGCTACACGTATGTAATATATATGTATATAAATTATTTGCAAGGTCATCGTTGTTTTTATAAGGTGAAGAAGAAAACCGACAAATAACAAAATAATCATCATAAAAAGTAGTCTATCCATAAACACTCATAACAGTGATAGGCAGTGGCATCGTTATATGATGTAGTGACTCGTCCTGCTGGAAATTTAAATCCGGAAGAAATTCTTCTTGTGTAACAAAGGTTTATGCACAGCAATGGATTGAAAAGATTTTCAGGTCTTGGTGTGGCCAAAGCTTGTATCTAATATTCATATACGTCTAATGATTCGTCAGCGAAGTCAATTATAATATAGTTCTATTGTTATTGACTTTGGTCAAATTGCTTTGCTTTGTGTAGGTGAAGAAGCTTACAGAAATTAAACGAGATTAAGATATTTTTGTACTTTAATTCCGCACGAGGTATTCAAATATATTTAACCATAAATTTTAATGGCGTGGATAAATATATAAATTGTCGGAGCTAAAATACATTGATACTTAATTAAACTTAAGAATAGTCATAGAAATAATATATTCTAATATTAAACAATTTGATATTTTAGTTTATTTCTTTTGCCGAAATGGTTTACTCTGAAAAAAATCGAGGTTTAACACAATTTTGTCTGT
Source organism: Baronia brevicornis (assembly GCA_031353405.1). NCBI lineage: Eukaryota > Metazoa > Arthropoda > Insecta > Lepidoptera > Papilionidae > Baronia > Baronia brevicornis. The sequence goes on from JASFAT010002864.1 coordinate 455,916, forward strand.
ATGTATTTTATGTTTCAGTGAGTTATAATAGCAATTAGCTTTTTATACTTAAATGTCATCTGAGATATATTTATATTAAGAATTGTATAATAAATCGTTGAAAACTTTCATTTAGCCTATAATTTGATTGACATTGAACAACAATTTAAATTTTTTGATGATATTTAACAATTCCAAATTGAACTGAATTACTACAAGATCGCTGAATTTCAAAACTATTATTACATACATATCTCAATGCTTACTTTTTATTTTAAAGAAATAACACATCTTTGCAGAAAATTATTATTTATATATATATGGATTGCATAGTTTTGGATTTATAGAGGAAAAAGGACGGACCGATGGACGGACTGCTAGTTTTTTCTGTGGGTATAGGAAAATCAAAATCGAAAATTGTATATAAACCAGAATACTAAAGGCTTACAATGAATTATACTTATATTATCTACTTTGCATTTCTATTACAGTCTTCATAACTTAATTTAATAGTTATAGTAACACAAACTGGTCAACACTGATATAGACATGGGGCATTTATTAATAAACACATCATTATTGCTCGTATTGTACTAGTATTTAGTGTACGAAGACACAATAAATATAAAAATAAAAGTCAAAATCAAGTAAAATTTTCGAGCACATTGTTCATATGAATATAATATATGTTATTGAAGTATATGTTATTCTATAATGTATTTAATTTACAGGTCTTCATAAAATTACCATATATTTTTTAGTTCAGTAATACAAATATAAATTTTATTTTGGCATAAATATTTTTAAGTAAAAAACTAAAAATATATTACAACGGTAATAGGTAGGTACTTATAAAATAAAGAAAATAATTGAAATTAATTACAATTATTTATCGATGTAACATTGGAAGCCCTAATTTGTAGGTTAGTAAATCTTTAGAGCTCTTCGTGGCGTGTAGGTCTGTTGTCTGATATGTAGTACGGTGCATCGGGCGGTGCGGCGCCTGCATCGGCGGCTGCGAGAGCGAGATAGCGCGCTCGCAAGTGATGCGCTGACGCTTTTGGTTGCCTCGAACGTGTAAAAATACCTTTTTTATTTCCACCAACTCGTGTTGTAGCTGTAAAAAAATGTTTCATTTAGATAAACAACTATTAAAAACTATTTTTGATTTTTTATTTCACTCCTCTTTCCGTAACTTTTTATAGTATTGAACATTTACAATCTTCTTATTAAACGTAATTGATAGTTAAATTTTATTACTCTATAACTTTGCCGAACAAGTGATTAACAGTTATTTTGCTTATCCCTATGTTCAACCCTTGATGGAGAAAAAGGACGCCAATTTCAATTGTTAAATCCGGTTCGAAAAAATTAAAGTAAAAAGAAGTAGATTCCAGACTGATCTCACATATAAATACAAAATGTAAGGTTTAAAAATGGGATTAACATGAACATTTGCAAATCACAAATTTTTTGTAACTTGTATTAGGGTTTCAATCTCAGAATGTAATGCGAGTACTTCGACAATTGGTAATTTACGGTACGTACTTTGTGCAGTCTTAAAATCAGCAAAGTTCCAAATGAACTCTCCTACAAAGAAGCCAGCTTGTCGCAGCTTGTCAAAGGCTTTGAAGTGTTCAGACATGAGCGCCACCTGGTACTCCTCCGACCACACGTATTCGGGCATCTGAAGGTAAAATTAGTAGCATGTATTAACACAAAATGTTGACCAATGATATAGTGACATTATTGACATATTATTTATAAAAAGCAAATATAGTGAAAATTTTTATTTTATAAATTATTGGTAAAAGGTACTAACGCAGTACTTTTTATTATTTACACATATTCCATTGTTAATCTAATGATTGTCGGTTCACCACTACTACTAGTATCTTATTGTACTAAAATAAAATTTAACTAACGTAGTTTATTCGCAATCTATATAAAAAAAATGAATCGGCGAAATGTGTATACGCAGATTACTTCAAAAAAACTGCACCAAATTAGATTATTTTTTTGTTGTGTTTGTTATTATCAAGACAAGGCTTGTATAAAAGATAATTTTCAAAAATTGTACGGAAAGACATAAAAGAAATAATTTTTCTCTTTTCCATCATTTTAAATCGCATTATAGCTAATAGATGGCCCCATTACTATGATTAACAAAATAAATGCCAGTATTGATAGATTGACGTTCTTTGTATCACAAAAGCAAAACTTTATTTCTGTGCTTCGTGCTTTCTTTTCTCTGAGGTTCTATGTATTTTCCTGTTCGTCGACGAGTTTTATCGTGATAAAAAACGGAGGATTGTGTCTCATTTTTTTCATTAGGTACACCACCTGTGCGAAGTCGGGCGGGCACCTAGTACTTGATAAATTCTTGAAAACTTATACTCACTAGATGAAGTCCGGCAATTGTGTCCGCTCCATACTCTGTCATGATAATGGGCTTGTTATGCCTCAAGTGCCAGGCCGTCGCCTCGTCTACCACGTTCTTGGTGATGTCCCATAACCACCCGGCGCCGTGGTACCAGCCGTTGTACCTGTTGAAACTTACCACGTCGAGATATTGCGCCTGTAAACAGATACTTAGTTGAATTTAAAATATTATAATTATTGTGCTAAATATTGTGAATATGTACCTATTCAGTGGTGTAGCTATGTGGAAAAGGGCCCTGGTGCAATTGAGAAAGAATCAGGTCCTCACCTTTTCTTTCCACATAACTTGAATTTATATTGGCCTTCAAACTAATAGATAGGAATGAGAATTGGATACAGTGAGTTCAACGTATCCCTAGTAGGATAAATCTATACGTCTTCTTTACGAGGGTTAGAATCTCTATAGGAAAAAGGAATAAATAAACAACGACGCACATGAGAATATAAAATAATTATTATATGGTTGAGATCAATAAACGTAAAACAAAGCTATTTCTACTTTACTGCTATGGACGTTCTCAACCAAATTACCAAAAAACGATAATAAATAGTACATTCTTATCAAGGATGCTTGGCGTGTGTGTTGAAATCGAATGTGTTGAAAGTCTTAAATCATGAGTTGATGTTCATTTAACATTATAAAAAAAGTTCTTGTGAGGGGGCTCGAAGTTTCCTAGATTCGGGAGCTGGCTGCTCACCTCTTTTCAAGGCTTAGGTTAGGGGCCCCTCTGAGCTTCAAGGCCCTGGTGCACTGCACCACCTGGCCATACGGTAGCTACGCCATTGCACCTATTGTCTTTGATATAAAATATTTACGTTGAAACACGTTAATTATAATTATTTTTAAGACTGTTTACTTAAGCCTTCCTTCCTAATGATTGCAGTATTCAATATCTTGTTGAACGAAAAATTAAGTGTTTTTATACGAGGTCGATTCCTGAATCGAAATAAATATCATTATAAGAAAAAAGAAAGAAAGAAAGTCTTTATTCAATAATCCACAAAGCAGTACAAAACAGTAAACAAAGGATATACGTATATCATACGATAATCATATTTTATTTTTTATTCGACTATTGATTATTGTAATATGTATAAAACTGATGAATTGATAAAAAAGACAAAATGTATGGCCTAACAGGTATTTGTTCTGAGTCTGGGTGCCCGGCCAAACCTTGGACAAGCGTGGCGGATTAATATTCGTTCTTTCAAAAACGAGAAAGCCCCATGTTCGGTGGTGCGACATAAATAATGTACAATAGATGGGCAGTAAAAATTAAAGTTCAATTACACCAAAATTACTTACAGATTTATCGTTGGCGGATGCTTGTGCAATGGCAATTGTTACTGGTCTTGAGAGGTCCATTGATTTTACGTGTCTAACTACTTCGCTGTAATACAAAACGTACTCGTATATTATATTTTTGTATATTTACTTATACATAAAGAGGTACAATTTCACTGACAAGCTGACTAGTTACATTTCAAGAGATTTGATGTTATTGAATTTTACTTTACACTGGCATAATAGTTCTAACTAATTGCCATCAGAGAAAAGAAAAGTATAGCAACTTAATTGCTTATTATATATGTAAAATATTGTAATCGGGGACAAGGATAAGAGCGGACTAGACTAATATATAAACAAACGTTTAATATGGTTGTAAAAACTACTTACGCGAAATATGCGTCAGCGAGGCGGTTGGCAGATCTGGGCTCGTTGGAGACGGACCACATGATCACACTCGGGTGGTTCTTGTCGCGTCGGATCAGCTCCGTCAGGGACTGCTTGTGCTTCGCCAGTAGAGAAGCCGAAAATAAACTGTTGGAAATGATATGTAATTACGGCCGGCAAAAAAAGTCTCACAATATTATAAAAACCTTAACTAAGTTAATTAGGCATACGTTTGGAACTAGATAGAAAATCACGATTAGATATGGTAGGTATCGGAGATCTTTTATCTCTTGTATTATGTCTTAATTCTGGTAAAATTATACGAGTTGAATATGAGTTTCCTTAACTGCAATACTCACTCTGTATCTACTCCCGGGCATTCGTCTATGATCATGATTCCTTGTTCATCTGCTAGCTGATAGATCTCTTCTGCGTAGGGATAATGCGAAGTGCGGAAGACATTTGCCCCCACCCATCGGATGAGATTGAAATTTTTCACCCAAAGCACTGGATCCCAGCCTTTGCCTCGCATCTGACAAAATATTACATAAGTTACAAGTAAAATTTATTTATGCCTAATAAACCAAAATTTAAAAAAAACACAATAAAGTACAGTCACAGTGAATGGTGGATTTGTATAAGTTATCTCTATCTTTTTTCTATATATCTATCTTTTTTATGGGTTATTATGTAAGACCTCTTACCGACCTAAATCCTTTTTATTTATTTAATTTTCATAATATTCTATTATTGTCATTTATTGTTTAATTCTGGTGACGTATTTGTCAATATAGTTTAATTACGTTGTCGAAGTGAATTGAAATGAAATAAATGCGACTATCGTGTCTTTTTAGCTTGACTGCGAAAGTCCATACAAGATTTGGTAGAATGGCTAGCATTCTATCAAGTCCTATCGTAACAAACTGAATTTACTATTCATGATTATTGTTATTATATTTCTTGATAGTGGCATAATAGTTATATTATATAAGCTAAATGCCATCAAAGAAAAATATGCTATATTATAATATAGGTTATATCCAATAATATTCTCACAGTGTATATGGAGATAGTATCTGTGTATAAACACATTAATGTTTATCCAATAAAGCTCGTAATTAATGTAAATATTATACTCACGTCGGAATCCTCGTGCATACCAAATCCTCTTAAGTACATAGGTTTATCGTTTATATATAGTGTTGTGTTGGACCAAGTGATTGTTCTGATGCCGATTTTTTGGCTATATGTGTCAATGGTGTCACCAAGCGGCCCAATGAGACTTGCCTAAACAAAACATAATAAATATACTTTATAAAAACTTTGAATGTAGAGGTAAAAGTTTGATCATCACGAATTACACATTTGCAGCATATATATATATAAAAAAAGAGCCAGTAAAAATTTTCAAACTTGGGAATCTGTGATTAGATATAATTTTGAGATTCTTATATTTATCTTAGAAGACGCAGATTTTTTGCACTTCGCATTATTACCGACTTTTAAAAAAATATTGTTGTTTATTTGGTTGTTTTTGTTGCTATCTGGCTTTCTTTATATACGTGAATTAATGTAAAAGTGTAATCTTGATGAAAAATGAAATATTAGGGTCATCATCAATATTATAATACTTCATACCGTGAAGTTTCAAAGTCTTTGTAGAGGTATAGTAAAGTAATTTATCCCTTTTGATGTTAAACGTATTTGAATTAAGTTCATTACGAGCGAATTTCCCTTATTACTATGTTTGAGAATTACCTCAAAGAAATGTAGTATAATAAGGGAAAATCCGTTAAAAACGGAATAGTATAAAATGAGTATAATATATTATATTTTATTTAAAAAAATGCCTCGAATAGCTCGATAATAGTCTCGAAAATCCTGGCCAACAGCTAAATCCCATCCCAAGATTTCGGTACTAGGATCGGTACAAGAATCGCCTGGAATCCCGGGACTGTATTTGTTAATCATAGATATTTACATAGTAAAATACAGTGTTGAATGCTTGTGATGTTAATAACAGTTATATATAATATAAATTATTTAAAAGAAATAGTAGGTCGTATCTCAATTGTAAACCTGCCCTAACCAAATAACAAAAGTTTTGTTAGTAGGCTTACGGCGGTACAGTCTTCCTCAATAAAATTCTGTGCATAATGTCAAACTTGTGTCGGGCAATAGTATTACAATTGGGAAAGTCTTATTCACAAGTCGTATTATCCGACTTACGACAAACTTTATATAAGACAGTGATGAAATACCTTTTTCCTTGTTTATCATGGAATGTCATATTTAAAATATTTGTACACATATCATTAGCTTTTACATGTTTACACTTCGATCATAGGTCTGTTGGAAGATATTTATTCGTGAAAAAGGTTTTAATATGCCTTTGTTGGTGTATGCGTGAATAGGCGATTGTTGTGATATTAATTTTATGTTGTCTTTATATTCTCTTTTTTTTTAAATTTTTAAATATATTTTTCTAATAGTTAACAAGGTTATAAAACTATACCTTAAATGTGTACAAATAACCAGGACTAGGATGCATTAAGTAAGGCCACCAGAAATTAGCGTTTCCGATTTCAATGAGTCCAGCGCAGTCGTGCGAAGCGGCGACTTGCGAGTCGTTTTTATCAAATATTTGCACCAAGCATATAACATCGTCTCTATTGATACCTTTATAAGTAATGTTGTAAACCACGAAACCTGGAAACGTTAAATTTATATTACGATTGTAACTTTGCAAATAATATTACAATAACATTTGAGTTCATTACAATTAATAAGTAGCAGAAGCCTAATTGGATAGGGGTGGCATTTATAATTTAAAGTGATGGGTTCGATCCTACCAGTGAACTTTTACCATGAACTGTATTTTCCTATCACTAAATTAGCATAGTTCTATTAGTTATAAGAATTTTGATTGTGTTAAAATTACCGAACTTATATTTTAAAAAGAAATTAGTATTATGTATCTATTATTTATATAATGCTAGATTAACGACTATTTCGTTCTAGAAATAATTGTTAATCATTGTTCAATTATAGAAAGATTCGGAGCAGAGGATGCTCTGTGTTTGCGCACTTGAATATATTTTATATTCTGCGCAACTTTATAAATAGGGCAAACCGTTAAGCCACGTTATTGTGCAGCTGACAGCATAATGTTGATATCATCTCGATCACATTGTTGTCATGTAAATAGACACGCAATAAATGTTTACATTCTAAGCCCGCTTTGTACGTGGTTTTTTGTTCGCAGTCACCGAATGGACTTGCGTATACCACACGTTGGGTAGGTATAAATAAAATTTATTGATATATAAGTACAAAATCTTATTATAATTATAATTTTGTTTTTATAAAACTATTATTAGGTTCATAAAAAACGGCGTTCGAAACTTAATCTAGGCTAAACATAAGTTAACCAAAATCTGCGCTAGTGTTAGTCACTATCGTAGAACATGCACATCCCAAAAAATTATAAACGGCGATGTTTTCTGATTTTATTGTAAAGTTGATATTCTAAAGCAAAGATGGTTAAGCCTATTTTTTGGTAAGACGCTGATTTCATTTAAAAAAAATTGCGTATATATTAACAGTAGGGCACAAAATAATATTATAATCGATTTATATTAAATGTCTAAAAACTTATTAGACCAAATTTCTTAATAAAAAAATAAATACAAAAATTACTGTAAGTTTAAAAAGAGCTCCATCCGCTACCATTTATCGCAGCGAAACGGCTCTCCATTGGTTGCTTCTCGCCCCCGTGAGAATCAGGACGTGACGGGTGGCGAACCAGTCGCCGTCATTTTTCAACAAATTAGGTTTATTAAATTTGTCTTAGTGACGGTCGGCACGCTTTGCGACTAAGCTCGCCCTTAACCACGCATCCTTTGGTACGGCAGACCGTGGATTGGCGGAGAGAAAGGGAAAGGATGGAGAAGAAAGGAAAGGGCGGGAACGGAAATGCGGATTGGGGGGGTTACCAGACTCGGAATAAATATTTATAAACCCATATATATATTTGTTCGGATGCGTGAATCGAACCAGCGACCATTGACTCCGTGGGCGGGGGCCCCGCCACTGAGCCAACCGGTCATCTTATATAAATTATCTTTTCATAAGTTCATACGAACAAATATATACTTTCTTACTTTCACTGAAATGTCTTTTAAAGATTTATTCTGAAATTTCTGAAGTACTCCCTCCTCAACGTACATAGCCCAAACACCAATAGCACTGTAAAAGAGTATTTTTACACTTACCTGTCAGTCCTTGAATATCAGTGTTTACAATCACGTCATCAATGTACAAGGGTGGCGTTGAATATAGGAACACGGAGCGGTGTATGCCGGCGTAATTGAAGAAGTCGAAAGTGTAGACTTGCTCCTGAAGTATTTTGTTGTTGCTACACACAGAGAGAATACATAATGTGAACGCATCCATGTATAAAATGTTACACAAATATCTACATCAAGTAAATCAGGTGTATGTTAACAAGCATCATTGATCATGCAATTGACCTTTTGAAGGATGCAAGGTTTAAATGGTCAAAGAACTCATTGGCTTAATGCTTCTTCTTTGTGAGGCTTATGAACGTCATTTAGAGGTGATATTTTTAAGGAAAAAGTTAGAACTACCATTTAATTAATTATTTTATAAATATCGAAGAATAGATTTTTAAAATACTACCAAATGTCTATGGCTTGGGGGAGCTTGTTGACGCGACAGGACTTTATACTAGCGGTAAGTCTTCTCACCAACCAAATCCATATAGTCAAATTTACTTTAACTGAGTCCCTTTATGTAATTCATTTTAGTAAGATTTATAAAAATATATTCGGATATGAGACCTTATTCTCTAGTGGTTACTGGCGTTACGGGCGGGGTCGAGTTAATTGGCGCATTTTTAGTTCCTGCTTCGGGATAAATATGTATATGTGTGGCCTACAGATACTTCGAGTCTTGGTGCGTGCCTTGTCAATCCGCCTTTGAAGCATGGTGGATTTATGTCCGTTACCCCACAAATGGGGAGGTCTGTGTCAGCAGTAAAACATATATACATATGTGGCCGGTAAAAGAAAAAAAATTGACTTTTTTATAGGATAGGGAGGCAAACGGGCAAGCGTTTTGCCTGATGCAAAGCAATCAACTTTTACCTATAGAAATCTGTAATGCTTATGCATTACATATATACTGCCGGATGAATGGATATGCGTAGGCTTGGTTTTTAAAGGTTCCATTGTCGTATCGGTTCAGAAATACTGCTGAAGTTAGCTGGTTCCGTAGATTGGTAGTACATGGAATTAAGTTTTGGAAAAAACGCAAGTGTTGGCATTCGGAGTTTTGTTGGTTGATTGTGCAACGCAGATGAAATTGCACATGGAATCAAATAAATAACGAACCGTGGTACTAAACATGCCGTTTACCTTAGATAATGGTCCCTTATATGTCCTTGCGGCACGGTATCGCTGAGTAACGTGTTGTCTACAACCACGGTGAGAAGATTGCTCGCATTGGCGCGTACCACGTCCGTGATTTCAATCTCGAACGGTAGATGGCCAATCTCGTGGTAGACCATCAGCTTTCCGTTTACCCACTAAAATGTTATGAAATACGCAATTGAAGTTGAGACCAAGGTATTTTTTGCTCTGCTATCTTATTAGAAAGAAGTTTAGGGCCACCCTATTTCTTCGCGTGGATGTCGTACGAGGTGACTAACGACAAATACCAGGAAATAGCAGCGTCTACCTGCGTAATAAAAAAACAATCCACGTAGGGTTGCTAACTTTTGTGAGAAAAATATTTGTATTATGTGTAATATGTATTAAATTCTTTGAAGAGAAAAAAAAAGTATTAATAAGAAAAAAGTATTTTTTGTAACTTAGAATTTTATACTCTTAGAATATACATTTTCGGATACTTTTAACATTTGTTAATATACATAAGACATATAATAGTTTTCTGTCTTTTTTGAACAGTCCAAATTAAAATTTATAAAAAATTCTCTGATTGATAAATATTTATTTATTTTATTTTATTTATAACAATTTGCAGTTAAAGTTCGATAGAGTATAGTATGTCTCACTAGGCTGGCCCGTGCTGAGATTCTGATTCGGTCATTATTCAAATTTGGAGTACGTTTATAAATACACATGAATAAGTACATGCATACATAACACATAATATATACATACACACACACACACACACACACACACATATATATATATATATATATATATATATATATGTATATATATATATATATATATATATATATATATATATATATATATATATATATATATATATATATACACATAATATAAGTGCCAGCAACTGACGCTAGTACCCTGTAAAAACCATGTGGATTTGATTCTTCCTAAGTATTATAGTTTTATCCATTTATTACATTTACTTTTTTATTTCAATATGTCTTGCCCAGATACATAATGTGTATATGTATCTTTTGTTACTCGGTTAGGTATAGTTTTTTTTGTGAGGAATTGCAATAATGGTATTATCACAATTTGGTCAGTAGGACTCTTCATAAGGAAGCGGAAGGGTCAATTTTAGTTTGTAATGTGTGGCGTTTGGAAAACCATTTCATGGACGATCTGTCACATATAATTATAATTTTAACTGCCAGAACCACAAATTAGTATAGTAAAGTCTCCAGGTTGAGTTAAATAAAAATGTCTGGATGTTCTTGATGTTCACCTTTTTTTTAAAAAAAACCTCAAAACATGCTATTGTTACTTTTGGGCAGGTTTCGGTATATTTCAATTATGATTAAAAAGTCAGCGATTAACAATTTTTTCACATATTTTGTTTTGATTTTCTTTTCATGTTTTAACGTTTGGGAGAAAAGGAAATCATACCCTTGAATATTAACTTACAAAATATTATCCAAGTATAATTCAGTTTAAAATTCAGTTGACGGCAGGTTCAGTGGCGAAGCTACTGTTTTGCGAATCACAGTGGTCGCAAGTTGAATATGCTTAACGAAATACATCTACGCACGATCAATAAGCATTTATTTCAAGTTTGAAAGTCTCGCACATTTGCTTTCGACAAGCGTAGTGGGTTTATGTCCAATCCCACAGAAAGTGCAATGCCTCGTATCCAACATGGCCCATATAATATGGAATGTAAAAACCTCAATAAAGTTGGGTATGACTTAATTTCGGTATCACGTTATCCTTAAAATTAGTTCGTTGAACTTTAATCTAAATATGCCAGTTAAGCAATCACTATTTATTATCAGTTTATTTCCCTTTATATATTGCAATTTTCTTAAGATAAACTCTAAGGAAAATGAAGTACAATAGTGCGGTTTCAAATAAACCGAAGAAATTGTTCAATAAGCGGACAATGTTTATCGCTGTTGGCAAAACAAACAAGAAAAAATATTTCGAAAGTATGTCTTACTTAACTTTTATTAGTTATCACAAGTATTCCTGCGGTGACAAATAGCTTTCTTAAGTAATTACTTGTGTTGACAATGTGCAAACATTCGGTTATCGCCAGTATCGATACGCTAAGTAATTGTCAACAAATTGCAACAAACGATAAGATATAGGTCTTGAGGATTCGGTATCATAAAAATACATTTAAGTAATACGCAGTCTGACGTGTGATTCATAGAATAAGAACACCCTATTTCTTTTTGTGTCGTAAGCTGTATCAACCTATTTTTACATTTTTTCAATTCCTAATAACAAAGTATTTATAAAACATACTTTTTTATTTACCCATTCACGTTCAAATATAGTTTTTTTATTAAATCATTAATTAAACATAATTAATTCGTTTTAGTTTTATATAGGAGAAAATTTTTTTTTTATGTAACTTATTGAATTTTACTAACAACCTACTTTACTTATAATATTATAATACATACCTACCTTACTTACTTGTAATATTATATACATACTTATTAATAATGTTTTAATAAACCAACTAACTGTAATAATGTTTTATATTTTAGGTTTAGTATTATCCCAGTGTTGTTAAACGCATTTATGGCATGCACACTAAACGCTGAGAAATAGAATTGCCACTCGTCACGTGAGTCAAATAAATCGTGATCGCACTTTATATGTATGCATTTCATTTGAATACGATAGTAAACGACCGCGCTGTAATTTGTATTCCGCACTAAACCAACCATTGTCGAGTATCTAGATATTTTAGATAATAGGGATAAAAAGTTTAGGTTTCACATGTTTACTAATATTGTGTTTTTATCATAAAGCTGAACAATGTGATACAAGACGTGGCGCAGGTATAGATAGAATTTTTATCTAAAAACACACTTGATTCTCTTTCTGCTTTCATCTGTAAGAAGTATATTAAAAGTAAGAAGAAGTAAGTTTTTACATTTTCCAACATGTACTGCTGTGGTGTAATTATTTTTTAGAAACATAGATGGAAGGGTCCATAGAGGAAGACCACGAAAAACATACCTTGACCAAATTGCTGAAGTTTTTAGGAAAGGACAGGTCAAGAGTACCCTTAACCGACGGGCTTGCATGAGGAGAATATTGAGTGTGGAGGAAGCAAGGGAAGTATGCCGAGATCGTAGCAAATGAAGATCTGTGTGTCTCTCATACATAACGTCACGCCTGTCTCCCGTAGGATTGCCTACTCCTACGGGAGACAGGCGTGACGTTATGTATGTATGTGTAAAAACATGGCAGCAGTTTACCATTATGATCCTCCTCCTCTTCCTTCTAAGGTCTTACGAGGTTATTAGGGCAAATCCTCACACAATGGGTGAGGTCAAATTATATTATTTAATAGTGGACTGTTGAAGGTTTTTTGATAATGATGTATAAAATATTTTACGGTTTTGAATGTCGATATATTTTCTGTATACCGATTTACATTAATAGAACTTATTTTACAAATAAAATTCTTACTTATATAATTTATTTCATTTCTACGAATTACTAACAAATATGAAATGAAGTGGTGACAAATCATTATGCATAAGTTAAATTTGAATATCCGATAGGACGTGGTTCCGTGTTAAGCTTTCTACATCTTTACGATATGTATATCATAATACTGTCTCGTAAATTGCATTTCACGTGTATGGCACTTCATGGTTGGTTTACAAATGCATACTTAGGAATAATCGAATTGTCATATACGTGTTCGCGAGTGTGAAGTGTAATCGAGCTATGGGGTGTGTCATAGCTCGACTCGGCACTGTGGATGTCTTTGATTGTTTTTCATCACATGACATGCCTGCTCATTTGCCTTCCTATCCCATAAAAAACATTAGGTAGTTATTAACAAAGGCATATTTTATTCCTATACAGTTGTTTTCAGATATCAGTATTGTTTTAATCTATCAATAATATCTTTTTCATTATTCAGGAAGTAAACCAACTCTTGCCACCCCTTTACCTTCCCTCTTCTTTTTCTACTATTACTAATAAGTAAAAATAAAAGGGTATATATATATATATATATATATATATATATATATATATATATATATATATATATATATATATATATATATATATATATATATATATATATATCTCCTAAAGCAGGTAATGCACCGCGTTGTCGTTATTTATTATGGTGACTGATTCAACCAGACGCGTATCACCATCAACCAGCGTATCACCTGATGGAAAACAATTATATTTTTTTTATTATTATATAATTTTTTTTTAAAAAACTTTAAATATTTTGCCCTTCGATACCTGAAACACTACCGTTGTAAATAAGTTTTCTACTACCAAGCTAGGTTTAGAAAGAAAAGTACGGAAATACGACGATGATTTATGGCGCAAAAGAAATTGTACCAAACTTAATTCATATATCTTAGAAACGAGACATACAAAGATTACCTTTTATATTTTATATAAAGTACAAAGTCTTTATATAAGTCCCACACTAATAAATTTAGATGATTATACACACCGTAATTTATAATTTCAATAAAGAATTAAAAATTCTTTGTATACTAAGATAAGTTTTAAGATAATACAATGAAAATTAATTGTATTTTAATTTGGAGCCTTTTAGTTAATCCTTTCGTCGGTGATTACATAATCGGTTATACATAATTACAATAATTTTTTTTCTGTTACGCGGAAGGAATCTCTGCTTTTTTCTTTGTTTTACTTGTTCACTCTGTTCTTTTTCAACGTTTTTGTTCAACATCTTTTGTTTTAAATATGTTTATCAACAAATATATTATAATTCATTCCAAGTTGTAATTTGAATTTTTAATTTGTAATGAGAATTAACTGTAAAATTTCTGATTTGTCTGAATGATACGTCAAATCTTTTTCTTTTTAATTTTAAGGTAATATTTTTCGGAGATATTAAATAAGTTATAATTAAACTTAAATTTTACTTTAGATTCAGACCTTACATGAAAACTACCTATTCAGTATAGATTTTTAAAATTGTAATTTTGTGCTCAACAATCAATCCATTAATCAACAGCCTGCTTGACATAGGCCTCCCCCAAGAAGCGCCACTTAGTCCGATCTTCGGCTCCACGCGTCCAGTTTCTGCCTACAATTCCTATTAATACTAACTAGTTAATTCATTTTGTTAAGAGTATGTTTTGATTGTTTCAATAACACGCACATTTACGGACATCCCATCCCATCCCATCCCTTACCTTCGGAATAATCGTCAAGGTTTATTTTTAAGTCAGATAAGTAGTTTTAGAAGAGTCATATGAAGTCGAAGTGATGTAAGAAGCTAAGTCATCTCACTAAATACTAGTGTTAGGTGCTACGGTGTTTGTACTGTTTTTATCAACAGTATATACAATACATTTAAATGCAATGCTAATAGCGTTTGCCTGTATCTCGTCGTATCCACTTCCAGGTCAATTCTTATCGTTCAATTTGCCCGCGGGTCAGGCGAGAGCGACTCGCGCGACTCGCCTGACAAATTGTTCAATTACGTGAAGCAATTGCCCAGCGACAGCTGAATGACACGGACACCTCCAGTTTGAACTAAATGTAATTTAGTTCACGGATGATCTGTTGAACGTCAACCCGCTCAAGTCGGTGATGGTTTATGGTGCATCAACTAACTCATCGCACCGATTTCAATGCAATTCGCGACGGGCCTTGATAACAGCAATTGTTTATTTTTTGCCCTAACGGATTTCCAAAACATTACAAAAACTCAATGAAATATTATTTACATAAATCTTTTCAGAATTGAGGTAAAAAGATAACTTGTTTTTAAATAATAATTTAAAAAGTTAACTATTGAAAAGTTATTTTGTTTTTTTTAATGAAATAGGCTAACGACCACGCCGATCACAGTAGATGTGATACTTTAAAAAATTATAAACTATATATAAGTTACGCAGGTTTCTTTATGGTATAAATAGGCTAACAAGCAATCGGGTTAAAGCAGGTGCATTACCTATCTTAGGGTATGGTTACCTCCATAATGGAAGAGAAGAAGTAAAGTAAATGCAGGGAAAGGAATAGGGTAGTAATTTTGGATACCTGCACTCACTGTAAGAAACACGGTAACAGAAAAATGCTAATATTGTTATATGCGATATTCTACGAGAGTGTGATACCTCGGTTTGATATATAACTGTGGGATAAGCTGATAAATTCATAAAAAATGAAATATCCTTCTCTTTGACTCACCACTTGTGCAGCATAGTGTACGCTGCTAAACCGCAGCCACACTCGCTGCTTGGCGCTCAGCCACCACGGCGGTACGTAAAAACGGCGGTCGTACCACACCAACTCCACGTGATCCCGGAGCGATCCATCCTCACCCACATCGTTGTAAGACGACGGTACCGGCATCGGGATCACTGGACCTGTCTGTATTATAAGAACCATTACATACTTCTGTAAAAATAGTGATATATCTTAGGCATAAAGTAAAATTAAAATTCTCTAAGAAAAGACTTAATAATTTAATATTATCTTTTGATACTAACTTATTGCTGTGTACAGTACACAACAGTCTAATGATATTTTTTTTTATGGGATAGGAGGGCAAACGAGCAAGCGTGTCGCCTGATGGAAAGCAATCAACGCCGCCCACGGGCAACCGCGACACCGCAGGAGTCACGGAAGCGTTGCCGGCCTTTTAGGTATGTATAGGCTTGTTTTTTGAAGGTTCCAATGTCGTAACGGTTCGGAAAGACCGCCGAGGGTAGCTGATTCCACAAACTGGTGGTGCGTGGAAAGAAGTTACGAGAGAAACGCACCGTAGTAGATCGCCACTCATCCAGGTGGTGGGGATGAAATTTTTCTTTACGGCGAGTTGTGCGGTTGTGGAATTCGGCGGCGGGAATTATTCCAAACAATTCCTCGGAGCACTCCCCATGATAGAAGCGGTAAAAAATGCTGAGAGATGAGACATCTCTCCGCAGCGCTAGAGAATCAAACCGATCGGTGAGATGTTGGTCATCGACGATTCGGATCGCACGACTTTGAATGCGATCAAATGGAAGAAGTTGATACTGGGGAGCCCCGGCCCAGAGGTGAGAAGAGTATTCCATGTGTGGCCTGACTTGTGCCTTGTACAGTTGGAGGCAATGGCCAGATGTGAAATACTGTCTCGCTCTACTGAGCAGACCCAGCTTTTTCGAGGCCAGATATGCTCTTCAACAACTGTTGGTTGCGGAGGTTGATCTGTCAGGTGCTTTGCTTTCTTTTATCTCCTTCTTAATATATTTCTCCTTCTAAGTTATAATAAACAGGTATCTTGTTGTTCTCGCCATAAAATAAGAATAAGTTTTTTCCTGTGGATATTGAGATTGTGAGATCTCTTAATAATGTCGAGGTGACTCGGGAGCAAATACCAATAGATAAGCAACAGAGTCAAACGGAGTGATAAAAACAATCTGCGATCCCCAATCCATCAAAAAGGGGAATTCCTTGATCCTTAAATTTTAACAGATACAACTGTATTGATTGATGATAATTAACTGTACATAATACATTTTCCTGATTGTTTATCAGACTCTACAAAATAATATGTGTGTACCAACTATTGCATTATAATAGAAATTATAAAATCAATTAGAGGATTTCTTATCAGTTTCTCTTTACGGAAGGTAACTCTTTACAGAACAGTCGTAGAATCTTGATTGTAAACAGACTGGCATTTAACAAATGAAATGTAATTACTTATGTCAAAGTAAGAATGAATTAGAATTAGTTCTTAGGGACTATCCATAAAATACGTCACATGAAGTATATGATGGTACGAGATATTGAAGTATATAATTAAAATTTATAAAAAGCTCTTAATTTATGCACGTGGTACTACAGAGGTTCCGACTCATCCTTCTCTTTTCACTAGATGCCACACTTTATGAACCCCTTCCTCTCTCCGAGACCCCAAGCGTGTGATGTAATTTATGAACGTAGGTATATGTGGATAGAATATGGGAAAAACAAGTTCCGTTATCACACACATATTAAGTTATAATTTTACATTTAAATATATACATTAAGTGGTATATATTAAAGTGCATAAAATAAAATGTTTTACATTACGATGTAAACGTCAGATTTACAGAAATACAGCAAAACATGAGAAGATCCGCATACATGAGAACAGCACGGCTTAAAAATAATTAATGTAGAAATATATTTTGAGAAGACAATACAAAAATCAACTAGCAGTAACATTATATATTTACGAATGGACTTTTTTATATCGTGTAGAGAAAGAGTTGTACAATAACAATCTTGCATTATAGAACTGAATGTCATGAGATGTTTTTAATGCAAGTAAATATACCGTAAGAAATAACTGATATACATGTTTAAATAATGGAATGATTTTATTTAACAACTAAACCTTGTGAGTCCATCGACACAAGAAAACAGAGAACAATTGAAACGAAGAAAAAATAACGGCACTTATACTTACAACAATGGATTGATGAGCTTACAAAAGAACAAACACATTCTTTTTGATATCAATGTAGTTTTTTTATTCCCAATAAATAATTCATTTTTTTAATTATTAAATATTAAATGTTATCTACGACTTACACCGTATCAATTGTTAAAAATCGGATTTACATAAATTACGTCACTGTTAAGAATGAAGATAACGAATTTCGCCTCTTAACAATAAGTTGATGACATCTTAATGACAAGCGTGATTTGGATAAATTTGAACTGATCCTTGAATTTAGTAATTTATGCAGACCGCACTTCGGAATGTACATATTTCCAAAAGGCAAAACGAGTTCTGACAGAACAATGGAAAACTTGACACATTGTATGATTTTTTTTTAATGGTAAACTATTATAAAATGGAATGACGACTGATGTAATAATGTTGGTTTTTAAAGTTTTATCATTTTCAAAGTTCCAGAGACCGCTGCTATTCTTTATTCAGATAGTTTTAGAAAGTTTGTAATAGTAAATGTAATATTTTATATGAAGAAAAATGAAATATTTCATACGTTCGTATTTACGAGACATGAGAGAATATAATGGGAAATTTTAGCAGTTTTATCGATTTAATTAATAATTCAGAATTGTTTTTTTCAAAATATTATAATGAACACTGTTCATTCGATATTCTGGCATCTTTACATAAACGTTACAAAACTTTTTTATATTTGATAACAAAAGCTTTATTTTTATGAAACTTTTATACACCACACATATTTAATTTACAAATGAATCAGTCCAGTTAATACTGATATTTATATATCGTTGCTTTTTCTCAAAAACCAATAACTTGACGAGATCTGAGAATTAAAATCTTAGTATTTAATTAATAATTATCTACATATCCTTTAATGCTCATTTAAATAATATATTTCTGGGACCGATTCACCATGCTAATACACTTATTGGTCTTTATAAAATCAAATTAAGAGATATGAAATCCATGACTCACTTTTTCCAAATCTTGTTCATACCATCCGTTTCGATAGCCATATTCGGGATCTGAGGGTGATTTTCTGAAGTTCCAGATGCCATCTAGCGTTCTTAAGTCTCTGGTTTCCGTTGCTTGGGGATATAGAGTACCTCCCGTATTTATCGATCGTTTCTTCTGTAGTTCGTTGATCTCATTGGAACTGGCTGATCCTGGCACGGTGGCATTGGCAATGGAGATGATGAATATGCTTGAGAGCAGAATTCGTTTAGTTACTTTCAGCATCATCTGTAATAGAAGTAATAAAATTGAAAACAGTTGACAATAAAAGGAGATTTTTGGAATATAAGAAAAGTAGTATATCTCCAATGACCATGGCTCTGTAGATATTTATGTAAGATGGTAATTACTTAAAACCAGTTAATAAACGAGAAATTTTAATTTACTTTGAACCTGTGAGAAGACTGTTACCATTCCCGAATATAGGGTCGGACAAACCGGACCATCTGTCCTGGAGAACAGTTTGAGCGGTTACCCAGGGCACATTGTACTATTGGCAAGATGCTACAATTATTCTATGCGAAATCTTCTCAATCTATCTGTGTGAGACTCGAGTATTACTTAACCTATTGTAATCGATTTCTTGCCGGTGTTTCTCAAACTTTTCGCGTTGTTTGCGAATGTTTTGTTAGTTTCCCCGTCGATCAAACTCACCGAGCGTATCGAATTAAAATAGTTATATAAATCGGAATGACAGATAAATGAAAGTTAATTTATGGTAAATTGTGTTATATAGTTAAGCAGTTATTATATATTATTATTATATAGCTCAGTTGGTAAGGATCTGAAGCTGTTTATTTATATTTTCCATTGGATAAATATTATTAGTTTAGTTGGAATGGTTAACGAGAATCATAGTAATATTGAAACATTGTTAGTTTTCTTTGAACAAACTTTATACAACATTTTTCATGGATCACCTTTTTGTCCAGGGGAAATCCTTTATGGATGCCTGTCAGTTTGGCAATAACCAGAGGGTTATACTGACACCGTATACCGAATAGAAACTCTTGTGTATTCCTTCTTGTCACTTTCACCGTAGTCGTAGGAACGCTTGTTTCATATCCGTTACTTGTAGATTCTCAACCCTAGTACAAGTTAAAATAATATATATTAATATTTTATTAACACTACACGGCACGTTAACGACTAATGATTAAAACTTTACCCCAACACAGTAAATAAAGCGCGAAATATTCCGATGGTAAGAAGATACATGTTATGTTTTATTAACTCGCTTACGTAGGCTACATAAGCGAGTTAATATACACAAGCAAGCCAATGTTAAATAGCTATTAATCTATTTCATTTATTGGCATAATTATAAGGAATTTTAAATTATATGATTTTGTAATTACTAAACTTAACATTAAATTATTTTCTATTAAAAATGACGTCTCAACCATTTTATATAATATATATTTTTAGGTATCGACAAATAATATCGTTTACCTAGTTATGCTTTTGTTTATACAAATAAAGTATTTTATTATTATTATTGCAGATTTATTTTTCATTTGTAATGCTGAATACGATGTTTTTTTTAAATAAATACTAATTTCAAACTTGTCAAAAAATGTCAAATGAAATATTACGTTGATTTTCTCCTAGCCTATTAAGTTATGAACACATCTAAGAAACCTAAGAAGCTTCAGCAGCATAAATTATATTTTTACCTATTTCAAGAATGTGTGCATAAATATGGATGCCCTGGATTTGACTTGTGAAAACGCTCTCTTACCTGATAGAACAACTTGTTCGTAATATACAGAAATTACGAACAAGTTGTTAATTTTTTATGGGATTGGGTGGCAAAAGGACAAGTGTGTTACGTGATGGGAAACAATCAATGCCACATAGGTATCACAAATAGTAGTAGCGTAGCCAACCTTTGGATTGGTTTGGGATTCATACTCAGAATGCTCGCTCGGAAGTTTTGTATACTACAAATGTGTCAGTAGGTTATTTTGAAATACTCGTACTAGTAGAGAGAAGTTAAAAGTAAACAAATCAGGAATCAAATATACATGAAGAAAAATGCCGCAAATTAATCTAGGATTTTGAGACAATTCCTAGCCGATATGTATATTTGTAAAACACGTTTAATTCAAGACGTATGGAAAGTGAAACATTCATGTTTAGATGCGCGACGAGCCACTCGCGGTATGTAATGCATGCTGAGTTGTGTAGTACTCACAATTCGATAGGAAAGTTGTATGGTTCGGTTAATGTAGGAGGAACCACGGGAAATTGTCTAGGTATCAACACCTTTAAAAATTCTCACTTCTGGTACACTTTCTGTTAGAAAATTTGCTTTTATTGTGTGCACAAATGTGTGTTGAATTTATATTTGTTACGAATTATTTAAGTTCGTATATTTGCAAAGGAGTGAAAGATTTCTTACAAAGTATCTGCAATAATTGGTATACTTATGATCTAACCTCGTGGGTTCGCGTCTACAAACTGGTAGTCTTCTTAAAAAAAAAAAAACAAAACAACAATATTCTTGTGACCAGCCTGTCAAAACCGTTTGCAAGATAATCTCGGTGATTTCTGGCCAAGGATATTACAGCAAGCGTCGCCAATTTGATCAAACCCAAGATCTACTGTTTATTAACTAGTCTCTGTCATATACCATTAAAATATTCAGTACTTGTTTATAAGATTAACTTCGAAACGTATTTCATAATTATAATTGATTAAATGAAACTCTATTCAAGTAGTATTTTTAATTTTATTAAGAAGGAAAAACAACAAAATTGAAGATTATTCTTGGTATATTAAAATTATATTTTTCTTTGAATTGTCACGAGCGACCGGTTGGTCACCCCTGCTATAAAGTGCAGTTGTGAATTTACTTTTATATATTACTAGCTTTTGCCTGCGGCTTCGTTCGCGTGGAATTTGGCCTGCCACATTAAGTTTCGTGACAGATCATTTTAAATAAATATATTTTTTGTACTTAATTTATGGTTCACAATTTTGGTCATAGTGGCTTTCATATAAAAGGTAGATTAATATGCTGTCGCAGACTTTTATTTAAAACTATTCATGACAAACAATCCTAAGGTACATCATCTTTGTGTAACTCCAATGGTTTAGGCAGCGTACGCCAAGATAGCTCTCAGAGGCCAGATTTTTCTCCGACTTAATTGACATGTATCATTATATTACGACCAAAAAAATTACTTTTTTCGTGAAAGAGTAACAAACATACATACTCACAAACTTTCGTTTTTATAATATTAGTAGGATAGTAGGATTAGTAGGATATATATAAGTGAGTAGTACTAAATAAATTAAGACACAATGAGAAGATTAAAAATTGTACATTACTTATTACTACGAAGAAAAACTTTCCTAAATAATAGTTTCAGATACGTCTCATTATAAACAATAAATTATTTCATATATCTATACTTCGCTGACCGGAAATAAGAACAAGATAAATAAAATAAAGTCAAATATCAGTTTACTCGTTGTTCTTAGACAAGAAGATACTTATCTTGTTATTTGTAATTAAATACTCGTATGTTCAGTGTGGCAATCAAATATTATTATGTAATGTTTGACATTTGATACACACATCAAAAAAAATATAGTTAGTAGTATAAGTTTGAATGAGATATTATATTTAATTCAATTTATAATCAACAAATGCAGCAGTGTCGAACGTTTCGGCTTTACGCCATTAGGCTCGTCGTCGTACACAATATTTTTAATGTAGGTTCTAATGGAGGAAACGATCTTCACACTTACATTTATTATTTAGTGTTTACTGATATTACGAAATCATGTTCTCTGTAGCTGGCGCTGGGATGAATCCTGTGTCACTGACATCAATCCGGCTAGGACTTGACATTATAACCGATCTTATTGTGTCATTAATTCTTTTATTAAACAAAATCTATTGCTTATTTTAAGATTATATATTAATTTTCAAAAAGGTAAATATAAAGTCCTTAAAGATTTGACAACGGCTCAGTGGCGGGGTCCTCCGCCCATGGACTCAATGGTCGTAGTTCGATCCTCGCATCAGAATAAATATGTATATGTATGGATTACAAATATTTATGAGTCCGAGTCCGGTAACCCCGATAATCCGCATTGGACAAGCGTGGTGGGTTAACGTTCGTTCCTCCATAAATGGAGGAGTCCGTGCTCAGCAGTAGGACATATATGGGCTGTTAAAAAAAAAGATTTACTTTTTTTACGATACATTTTTAATATAAAGAATATTTCTATTTAACTTCAAAAGGATAACACAAATATTAGATATATGTACTTATTCTGCGTTTAAGTGTGATTATAAGAATGTCTATACGTAATTTATAAAAAATACAAATTTTTGGCATAACTTTAACATTACTTTGAGAAATAATTATTTAACATCATTAATCATCAATAGCCTAAATCAATCCCCTACTGAAAGTAAACTTCTCCCAAGCCGGAAAGATTTTGTCATCGCTAAGATGATTAATGGGATCAGCCAGTTCTTTGCGGAAATCCATTATTTCGATGGAAAGTTAATAACTATCTATGCTAAGGTAAGCTTGTGTGTGTTTACTTGTTGTATGTACACGATATTATTTTACGACTTTGATTTTTTACGGAATCTTAGCTAGGTAGTGGCTTAGAATCTCTGTCATCGTTTCCATAGTGGGCAAACTGATTGACGATCAGAAACAAACATCTCGGCCTAGAAAAGCTGATGCGTGACAGTCTTGTTATAAGTTATATTTAGGTTTAATTTTAGGGTAGTTATGTATACCATTTCAAAGTTGGTTGCAACCAAAAGTCCGTCAAGATATCTCATTACTCCTTACATCACAAATCTCCTCTCATACTATTGATACTCCATTTACTTGTACTTTCAAATAAATTAGATATTCAACTTTAACGTCTACATAGTATCGTGGAATAGATATGGCTGTTAGGACATAGTAATACTGCGAATTCAAATAGATAACGAGTGAAATAAAAAAGTGTTGCTCCATATCTGCATATGCGAGCGGATAACGTCTGTAACTGTGCAGCTATTGATGCATAAATGTTTCAATTTGCATTTTATGTATGGAATTAAATGCATTTACATGATTTTTTTAAAAACATTTTACTAAATGCAGTTACGACATTATTGGCTTTCTATTAAACGAATAATGGATAGAATAAAAACTCCACTGCGCTCTTTTTTCATTAAAAATATTGACTTCTCAAGTTTCCCAAGTCTTGTTTTTGTGTTATAAAATATATAATTGTAATAGCAGTCACAAAACAGTACATTATAGAGTGGATGGAAGTGTAAAAGGTTACATTTATAAGATGAACATTTTGTGAGTTATACATGAGATGGCCTAGAGGCCATCTAAAGTGTACTCGTTTGAGGGTAACGTTTCGGAGGTAGGCCCTTAGGGACTTGCTCAAGCCCTGAATTGGAGACAAGATAAATGACACTCAAATGGCCTCTCTTATTATCGAAGGCCAAGATTCATTGAGATCAACATGGCCTCTGAGTGCATTATTGCAGGAGAAAAAGTTGAATAAGCGAATGAATTTGTAAATTTGGAGACATTGTTTACAACAGATGGACAACTATTTGTTATTTCAATATTAAAGTAGACATGTTGTGAAGGTAAATTTACGAATATAGACTTATGAGAATATGTTCATACTTTTATTAGATTACCTACATAATGAATCATATATAATACTTCTTCACTATAATATTGGTATGCATTTTATTTAACAAACGCAACAGTTAGCATTACTATAACATAATATATAAAACACCTAGCGACAAAATTCGCATCTCTTATCGAGTAAGTTAATCATAGTTTCCAGCGGGTACAAACAAAAAATACTACCATAGCTACAACCACAATCATGTAGCCAACACTCACGTAAAACAAAACTACTTTGGTATGCGGATGTGGGTCAAGTGGTTTTTTCTTTATATTAACAATTCAATAGTTTTGCCGTATATGGAGATCCATAACTTAAGTGTCTTATCATAATATAGTAACCAAAGCTAAGTTGAAAAAATAGTATTGTATTTCTTTGGAACGTATCTGTAACTTAAATAATAGTATATCACTTAAAGGAAAAAATGTAGTATTATTATCAAAAATATTAAAAATAATTCCACGAGCTTCATTGGTAAGGACTGCGTACACGATCTAATAAGATACAACCTAGATCGTAGGTTCGATTCATTGCTACCATTAAACTATTAATGTGAACCATATATTTTGCACAAACACCATCAAATAGCTGGAATGGTTGATAAGAATTCTATTAATTTTATAACATGGTTAGTTTTGTTTAAAAAAATCACATTATCTACAAAAGTTATATTAATATAAAATCAGAAAATATGGAAAATACTCATACTAACACTTCAAAAGGTGGTATACCTAGGACGAATAATGTAGGATATATATTATTCGTCCTAGGTCGAATACAATCTACGACGAATACAACTCTTATATTTCCTCCATTATAACTCGACGACCACATGATGACATAGTTGGTTCATTGACGAAGTTACCGCTTCCGGAGGCAATGGTAGCTGGTTCGATACTCGAATCGGGATAAATCTACATGTGTGGCCTACTCGTTTTTATTTCGAGTTCTGATATCTCGTCAATCTACCTTACGAGCGTGATGGGTTTATATTAAATCCGCCATAAATGGGGAGGCCCCGTGTCCAGCATATATGGGCTATAAATAAATGTCAAGACTAAAATAAGGTTAAACCTATAGCAATGAGCGTGGGCTATTATCAAATATTTGAAATAACAACAATCCAAATTCGTTAATGTTTGCGGAAGGTGACGTGGTAGACTAAAAACCGTCAACTTTGTAGTTGGTTAATTATCAAATTATTTTTCCTTGTACAGACTATTACTTCAAATGGAATCACCGCATACATATCTATAAATTACTTTGATACTCTGGAACCTAAAAATAGGATGTATGTAAATCTATCTACAAATCTTAGGGCACTGCAGATGTGTAAATACACTGCATAGGGTAAAAATTTAAAAATAGTAGGCAAATAAATATTATATGGAAGGGAAAGGAGGAAATAAAGAATAAATTATCTTAATTATATCTCTATCCTGAACTACTTTAGTAACGTAGGTACTTTACTGACTTTAGTGACTGTCGACAGCTCTATTTTTTACATAACATCCGTAATGATATTTTTTACTTTGTTACTACACAACGCATCGAATGAAATCTTACACAAAGAATTGAATTAAATCAAAGAGGAACTAGTTTTTTAGTCAGTGGATTTATTCAAATTTCAGTATTAAAATACTTCGGTGTCATGTGATTTTAAAAAATTAGGATTTCGTTTTGAATCACATACACGATATTATGTTCTGTATCTATATCTGATTTACGCTACGACGATAAGTTAGTTAAATATTTTATCATCATATTCAATAAGACACATTTTACATAGGACAGGAGGAATTTGTGTGCGGTTTCTTAGAGACATATAAGGTATCTGCACTCCACAGTTGGGGGAGGCCTTTGACCAGCAATTACCATTTTCATGATGTATGTGTGATGTTTGAATTTAATATATATTCATGAATCCGAAAATAAATTTTTGCTTGTTAAACAAATTTTAATATCAACAGAACTCTATCAAGCCAAATGGCGCTCTTATCTATTTATTTAGAATAAGCAAGGTTTACACACTTTAACTTATACATTAATAACTGATATAAATTTAAATTTTGTTAAAATTTAAAGGTGATTGGAGCATGTATCTTTACAATTCTATATAAATATTTAATAATAAAATACTTGATGAGTTTTTTTACGAATGTTGATAGGAGAGTCAAAATTTATGTCTTATACAATATAATTCTTATAAATATAATAATAATATAAATCATTGACTAATTTATATCATAGATGTGCAAAATTATCCTTACACCATAAGTGTGCAAAATGAATTATCCTTTTTAATGGGGATGACGATCTTGTTGGCTTAGTGGCAAAGTTATAGTCATGTGTTCGATCCTTGTTTGCGTCTTGTTATTGGGATAAATAATTATGTATATTCTTATTCCGATCCTGAATTACCCTGCACAAGGATAAATATCGATGTAAGGCCTGCACGCATATTTTTCTCTCTAAGTCTGTATGTCCTGCCAATCTACCTTGCACAAGCGTAGTAAGTTAATGGCCATTTCACCATAAATGGGGAGGCTTCGTGCATAACACTAGAATTTAATATGAGTTGTATAAAATGAATTGGGGAATTACACCATTCACTGTTTTGCGAAATCTATTATGTATGATATTTAATTTTCCTTAATATGATCGGGGATGGTACATTTCATGAATACTTTCAATATAAAAAGAATATACACTCAATTATACATATATTAATAGACACTATTCTACTCACACACTTTTTCTATTAAAATTACTAATTCGTGTAAATAACATATGACTACGTAGTAACGAATATATTCATTGAGGACGGTATGTCAGTATGTGGGTGTTTGATTTGTTTACACAGTATTAGTTTTGAGGATGTAAACGGCCTCGGCTGACTTACAAGCGGAATGTTATTATCGTTTCCGTCAATGTTATCTTCTGAGCATACACTTGTATTGTTTGTCGATGAAATTTAGGATAACTATGTATATACAAAAAAATAGTTTAATTCTAAAACAATTAATATTAAATGTGTATAAGTAATTTAATTCTTTTTTTTCTTTGAACTCAATTAAACTTGAATCGTTGGTGTATAACTTGTGTTTTAAAATATAACTTTCAAATTAACTTTTAAAAAAAATTACGACGATCTAATTACGTATCGGGATTAACATATGTTTTGGCCTGTAGGTATTTATTTTGGGTCTGGATGTGCCCCCGATGCGTTCTCCCCGAATTCGGGAGGCCCTGTGCCAGCTCTAAGACGAATATAAGCTGTTAACTTAATACGTATGTATTTCCGCCAGTAGTACGTAACTAGTTGTTGCCCGGCGTGTGTTGCAATCTACGCAGATATGGCATAAGTTTATACGCAGAAAACAAACTTCCTAAGAACTGGCACGCGCTCATTGTTCCAATTTATAAATCTTGCCAAGCGTGCGAACAACAACTCACCGAAGTATAATCTCAATGGAATTAATTGTTTAGGAACGTACACAAATCAAAAATTAATTTTTATACATTGTTATGTAAAATATTAAATAATATTACGTCACATAATCAATTCTCATGCCTCAACTTGTTTCCTATATTTTTTGTTTGTCATAATGTTTCTAATTTCTCTGTTACAACAATAAATAGCTCATACATGTATATATATATATATATATATATATATATATATATATATATATATATATATATATACATATATATATATATATATATATATATATATATATATATATATATATATATATATATATATATATATATATATGTAGTGATCGCCTTAACACTTACATATAAAAAGTAAGAGAGAAAAATATTTGGTATTGATTACATTTGTTTATTTTCAGGTCATTAGAGGTCACAGGATCCGCGTTAATTGGGGATCAAGTTTTTCTACAGCAAAAAATATGAATGTTGTCAGACTAAGCTAGCAATTAAGTAGAAAACATTATATTGCAAATATATTTGCCATCAAAAGGGTCATTGCCTGCGGTATGATGTAATCTTTATAATATATAATAGGAATTCTCTGAGTAAATGTGTGCGAAATTCAGTGGTCACTGACCAGCTAATTATTTTGATAATTTATTATTAAATAATCTTGCCGGCTGATTGAATATCAAGTACCGTTATTTGGTAATCTTTTGCTAAATAACAAAATGAACTTTGATTTTCACAATAGAATAAAGTTATTTAATTTGTATACATGCTTGGTAGGGTAATTTTATTTTTGATTGTAGACTATCAAACAATACACTTAAACAAAATCACTAAAAAATTTACTTAAGTGACCCTACTTAATTTCAGCATGCGCTATAAATATCATTTTTGAAAATTGTAATGAACTTAGATTAAATTTAATACTAATAAATGATTTCTAACATAAATTTTATAATTTATAAGGTTTTGCCGAACTTGCGATTCCCGTATCATATTTTTGCGCAACTTCTCGTCGCCTCTTTAGCTCAGTGGTAGAGCACTGGTCTCGTAAACCAGGGGTCGTGAGTTCAAACCTCACAGGAGGCATAATTTAAAACTCATATTTTATTTTCAAGTTTTTATAATTGTTTCATTTACCTTTAATTTATAATATTTTAATTGAAATATAAATGCCACGATTTAATTTGTATACTATAATTATGGGATCTAATTGAAAAATTGAAAAACACCCGATTCTCGTGAAATGGGTAAAAAAATTGTTTGTAATTTTTTTTAGAAATTCTTTTAAATACAGAGTTACTTTTAATAGTTCTAAGAGACTGTTACGTAAAGTTATCTTCTTAGGTTTTGTTTCAATACAATGGTATTATTATTTAAAGAAATAACGTTTCACCACTTAAACACGCTGCATTATAATAAAATAGGATGTCTATTCATTAAAAGCAATCTGTGATAAACATTACCATGCGTAAGCCCATTAAAATTCCCCATTACTCGCACATCCTACCGTTTGAATGGACGCATTGTGCCCGCAGGAATGTTTTATCGCGTATCTCTTTTGATGCATTATGCTAGGCTCTGTAAACGGGCTTCGTTCTCATTCCTAATGTAAGACTTTGTTAGCGCTTTATTTCATTCAATATGTCTTATTTACATTAATTCTTTGTTAAAAGCCAGCGTACACTCACTCTTTTATATGCCTAACAACTCGTACCTATTACAAAGAGAACATGATCGCAATATCTCCATACTATCCAATATTATGTATATATTCACAACCTATATGTATTCCACTGCTGGCAACGGGCGTCTCAATTTTCGGGGAAATGGACATAAACGCACTACACTTATCCAGGGCGAATTGGCAGGGCTCACAGGCTAGAAATAAATAGGGTTTTATTTAACCAGGCAGCAAAATATTTGTATATTGGTAGTTTAAAAAATACTTGTGGATACAAAAAATAATAGGTTGGCAACTAATTTTAAGATTCATCATATCTTAATTATCGTTAAATTTTAATGTTGTTGTAGGAATCTTTTAATCACAGGCATGTATTAGATAATTATTTTTGCAACTGAATTTATGTAAAAGAAACCATTTTCCTAAAGTTTAATTGAAAAAGGGGCATCTGATAATTCAAAATTTGAATGTATTTTAATTGCAGGCAGATAAAAATGTTCAAATAAACATTTACAAATTATGTATCTGGAACTTTCATATGAGCTCTTATTTGCCGTTAAAAGGTCCATAAAAACAACTAGAGATGTCAGTGGGTCGATCGAAGTAGCCAGGATTGTGGTCTTGACCCCTCAAAAAGATAAGTACTAGATCTTAATGCAAGACTTTATTATGTTCACTAGAAATGAATATGGAGTGCTTGTATGATCTGATGATAAAAACACTAATTTTTAGGGTTTTTTTTTTAAATAATAGTAGAGCCACGCTGCAGACGAATGGCATAATATTTGTCTGTAGCATGAATGGGCCGGCTTGCCCGGGGAAGTACCACACTCCCGCAGAAAACCGGTGTCTGTGGTAGCTTACCTACCACGCTTCGTACGGTGAGCAGTTTGAGTTCCGGAGTTCGTACACCCTACACCCTCCCCCTCCCACTCCCGTTCCTCCTCCCATAATAACACTTTCCGTAAAGGTCGGCAACGCATCCGCTCTGCCTATGGCACTGCGGAATTCTATGGGCGGCATTGAATGCTTTCCATCAGGTGACACACCTGTTCGTTTGCTTTCCTATTTCATAAAAAACACTGCAATAGTGAATGTTCCAAAAATTAATAAAATATAGACACCATTTTTCATCATCAATAATAACTTATAGCAGTCATTGTACTACGTTCACTGCACTACATTACTTTCCAGGGGTGGGTGGATTCACCCATAAATGCCGAAGACCCAGGCGTCTTTAACCAGTACAGCAGCTCTAATAGATCAATAATCAAAAATTACAACCATCACGAAAAACATACAGAAGTAAAAATTGTTTAGAATTTTTTTGTTTTATCTTAACGTAGGACTTAATGCATGCAATCATTGACCTAGTGAAGTAAAACACACGAAATTTAATTACCGTCACGTAAAGCTTTGGATAGTTAGTTTTACAAAAACATTTGGATTTCATTTAGCTTTAATGCAATAACGTTTAACCTGGGTCAATTTGTTGCCAGATAAAGTACAAAGAATTTTTGACACGACCCAAATGATGCAGTGGAAGAAGTGTTCGCTTTCTAAACATAAGGATCATGGTTTCGATTCCTGCAAACATATTTATATGGCGTGTGTGTTTTGTTCTTTTGATTGTTATGTTTATAATTAAACCTACTACACAAGGATTCTTAGCGCTGAGCTATAAGTGTAAAGCGCTAAGTTTTTTTATTACACGCGGTTGCTATCGCTCCGACCACTATTAAAACTTTTCACCAATAAGGATGTTCTACCACACGCTAGATGCATTCTATTTTGTTCAAATACTACTTAAAATAAGTAAAATAAAACGCAATTTATTTGTGATATGTCATAGTTCTTCAAGAATGCACGCTGAAGATACACGCATATTACTCAAGACTAAAATAAAAATACAATTTTAAGATCAATCAATCAATTAATCACTTGGATATTGTTCTTCCTCGCCATGAGTTATTTCCAGGTTTGGCAGGTAGATTGGGGATTACGGATTAAGTTTTATTGTTTAGCTTCTGTTGCTCATCTACCAATATTTACTCCTGTAGTCGCCTTGTTAGACCCCTACCAAAGGAAACAAGATGACTTTATTCTACGTCGGTGACCATATATATAAATAACTGATAATTTAAGTAGGATTGAAGAATTTCGATGCAGAATTTAAAATACCATGTACATCTGTAAGTTTTATCCAAATATCTTTTATTTGACCAGTGTTATTTCCATGAAAAAATAGATTAGAATTCGTATTCCAATAGAAAGTTATTGATATGAAAGCACGATATAATCTCTGATAAGAACATTACGTTATGGAAGTTCATAAACGTAGTACACGAGTATGCAAACGGCCTTATGTTTACTATCTCAATTGGGTCAGTGTGTTAATACCCTATTCATACATATGTGCGTTGTAAAACTAATGAGCTGAGCGTGCTAATCGTTAAAGGAGTCGTTATTGATTTTCTGTTCAGATAACCTAATAAAATATTTACTGTTTTGTTTTTTAGATTAAGAAGTAAGTTAGGTAGAAAAGTAATCACCGCCGTTCATGGATATCTGGGGGGTGACATATACGCAGTGCCTATCTAGGGTGAAGAGGTGAATAACAGGAGGAAAAGATGGAACTAAAGGAAGGAGAAATGCTTCCGAATCCCTATGCTCACTATACGAAGCAAAAACCTCCTATTCAAGAAAAAGAATGCTCCCACTTAACGCCAATATTCTGTGACTAGTACTTCTGCGGCCGATCCAATTATATTCTAGCACTATTAACCGTTATTATTTGCTTTTTTCATCGGTATATATACAGACAATCTTATAATATGTATGTTGAGTGCACCAGCATAGCCTGTTTAAAGAAAAGTAATTCTTTCAAAAGGGGCCTCGAGATGCAGGTTGATTTAGTTTTGGAGCCCACCGTAAACACATACAGATGGATATTGTAGTCCCTCTAGCTTTATTAGTGTTTGTGTATAACTTATTTACAATGTATTTTCATTTGTAAAGAAATAAATAATTATAATGATTTATGTCTGTTATTGTTTGGAAAACTCAAACAACTTGTATCATGTAAGGTTTTTGTTATATTTGATAACGTTGTATGTGCCATTGCAACATAAAAATCATAAAAAGATATATAAGCTTACCTATGCCTATTATTAGTATCGAAAAAATTATAGAAATAAATTAACAACTGTAATTGCTTCGTTTAAATTAATTGTAACCTACTGTATTAATACACTAGTTAAGATGAATATGAATATTTATGAAGTGCGATCGGTGGTCTTGTATTTTTTATACAATAATATTAATAATTTATAATTACATGATTTGCATACATATGATATATATATATATATATATATATATATATATATATATATATATATATATATATATATATATATATATATATATATATATATATATATATATATATATATATATATATATATATAATATACTTTTGACATCTGCCAAGCCTGGGAAATGCAAATACGTTGCTGCTTTAAAGATGTAAATTTGTAAAGCTCATGGTACTACTAAGAATAGATAATCTTGGAGAATAAGACATTTTCCTAAAATGCCACCCTAATGTGCAGCTTCGTGTGTAATACCTATGATAATACCTCAAACAATGCATACGTGATTGATATAAAACCTGCCTTAGACTAAAACATTGCAGGAATTAACTTTATTGTGTTAATTAAGCAAGTTTGTATATTACGATTTTTAAGCAGGTTCAAATTCGTCCGATTATTTTCAAATCATTGAGATTTCTCTCTTGGAAATATGGAATTCAAAGCCATTGAGATGCTATCAATAGTTACACACATTGCCAGCATTACGTAATCTTCAAACACTACTGTCTCAAGAATACTAAACCCTTTCTCATCTCACGGTCACTTTATTAAATTTGTACACATATCATGTCCTTCTACATAAAACTAACTACTCTCACACGGTAGCCGGAGGACATTATTTCATTTTTAATTTTGTATTCCCGTGGGCCACTGCGTCTATGATGTTATTCTAGTTTATGATCTCATGCTCAGGTACTAAATTTATGCTAATAAATGGTACGGTGTTTTTTAATAATATAAAATATATTTTTGATGTCGTTTTGGTTTCCCTTTGAAATACACACTAATTTTATTACACTAAAATAAATAAATATATAATACATAACACTTTATATATATAGAAAACATTCTGGAACTTAGTCTTAGTTAAGTAAATAATTACCGATTAGAAGAAAGTTAAGTTAAGTTAATATTTAACGTAATAATAATACTTTTTACAAAGTTTTATTTTTAAAATAAGAATGTTGAACATTTTACTTCAATTAAATAATAAACAAGTTTCGTAGAAAGGTATATAGTTTAATTTATTACAGAATTACTATTTCACGGCTCACTTCTACTCCGGCCGCTTACACGAGATTCTCTCACGTACCCGGTCGATTGTCACCCTCTAGACCTTAGGGCCTAGGGGACTAATAGGGACTATAGTTCCTTTGGTCAATTCCTCTCCTAAACGTTTAACGTAGCGTCATGACGAAATTAAAAATTGGCACACACACATGTGTACTACTCGAGTCAATAGAATCTGCGATTTGCGCAGATTACCAAATATATTTTAGTTGCCCGCGGGCGCAGAGCCTGCAGGCCTAGTATTCGATAAAGCTATTAAAGCTAAAGGCTACCAGCATCAAAATCTTCGAATCAAATTAAATTAATTAATTCCTATTTCAAAAAGGCTTAACTTATTCCAATTTTTTGTACTGAATCTATGATTATATTTTTCACCTTAACTTGATTTTATTTTATTGACTTTATTTATAGATGATTTTATTTATTGATTGATTGATTTTATTGACGTTATTCATAACATACAGTACATAAATAAAAATGGCATAACTATAACGCTAAAAAATAATATTTCACTATGACTTTAGTATCAATATGTTAAAGTCATGTACATATATAAGTGTATACCTAAAGATAATATGTTAATTTGAATTACAATTGAAAAACCTTTAAATTAATAAATATGTTAGCATTACATTAATATTACCTACCTTATCGCAGACATCTTAAAAGATATTGTTTAACGAGTAACAAAGCAAACCGTAAGCGCTAGAGCAAAGCCTCATCTCGGGTACTACTATAATTAGGCACTTTGTAGACTGTATAATTCTATACCTGAGCAAAGTTGTAGGCCCTCTATAAATATTGACGCAACAGGTTTGGAACTCCGTCACGCATATCATGCGGTTTGTCCCACGAAGATCTTCATTTCTCCTGATAGGAAATCCAGGATAGCGGTGTTTTTAACCGTTATTTGACATTTTACACCTGAAGATTATACGGAGTAAGTAGATACATATATGCGTATATATATTTACATATTAATAGTTTTTCATACTAAGTTCAAATGTAGGGGAGTTAAAAGAAATGCGTATTCAAATTAATTTGGATGGAACGTGAATCGATGATATTTGTTTTTTGAAATTCGTGGTATTTGCATTACCCACAGTAGTTATTTTATGGAAGAGGTACGTAAATGTGTCTTACCTAATGGTAAGTTATCACAGACATCAATACTACATGCGCGCAATATCTTAATATTATAATAATAGTCAGAGGGAAAGAGGTAAGAAAAGGAAGGCGAAATGAAACTTTCTTCTACCACGTTATGGGATGACAGATGATCATTATTCAAATGTTTCTTTTCTTATATTTAAAAGGCTTATTAATTCGTTTAATGGACAGAATTGATTATTGATTGAAGTAATGCATTTCATGTGCAAAATTGGTAGAGAGCTCAAATGTAAAAAATAAAATAAATGATGCCAGCTCTAAAATATAATATGTAAAATGGTCGCTTTTACACGTATATAAAAAATTGTCAATCGTACACGTATATAAAAAATCAAAGCAATCCTTGTGCCAATTAATAAAGTTTCTTATGTCTTTCAATCTAGATGAGGGAAGTATCGATGATTATAACAAAGACATTCTATTGTTATGTAAATTTTATATTTATTTCATCCTATCGTTAAAATGTGAACTGAGTATCATTCAAGAGAAATTATATTATTATATATCTTAATCTCTATTATCTTATCTCTCTTGTCTTCAATAAGAGATCGACGGATGAACGATAACTCTACTAAAATTTTATTTTTAAAGTTGCATTTTTTAACCATAAGTTTTATTTTTTAATTTATATATTATACATTTTTGACATTTATAGGAACTTTATATGAATGTAAAACGCGTAAAAAAATATTTTAATTTCAGTTATACTATTAATGTTGCAAAACCTCTGTTCTATGACACAACGAGACTATTGCCTAAGTACAAAGAGTAAAGTAAGTTAGTAGTGTTAATAAGCGTGAAATTTGCATTATTACGCATCCATGTCACTAAGTCGCTGTCTCCATCTCCACAGCGACAGCCAGGTTCGTTAAAAACAGTTTATTACAGTTGTATACATTGCGTGGAACGAAGAGTTATTTCAAATTAGTGACGCCCGTTATGCGAACATAAGCCACGCATGCGCGATAATTTTATAATGCGTGCAATAATGATAACACAAATAAGTATTATATTTCTTTGTCATTTAAACATATGGACAATATTTTTCTAGTCACAGTATTTTTTTAATTCACAATAAGGCAGGATGATGCGACAAACATAAATTATTCTACTAAAAATAACGAGAAGTTAGTTTTAGTTGCCTCATAACCTTCTAGCAACAAACCCGCGAAAAGTAAGTAAAAAATCATAAACTAAAAAGGGATTATTGTTTTAAAAAGCAAAAGCATCAAATTTGGAATTAACTTTATTTCATACCCAGACTCTTTATTAAGTGCTATTAAGATAGGTTGGTTATTAAAACCTTAAAGAGGTTTTAACTAAATTATTATCAATGATGAAGAAAAGTCAAAATCTCCCGTTTTTTTTTTACAAAGGAGTGTATAAATTAACCTAACAGCCAATGAACAGAGGCTCCTCTTTATGAAAATATATCGAGGTATATTACAAACGTTGGAGTGCTAAACATCATTCTGAAATACATGTATCGGATCATATTGACTTGGTTTTGGCTCATAGAATTAATTTTTTGAAGTAAAAATTTCTATAGCACCGTTGTGATTAGAAACTCGATGAACGAAAAACCGACACTAAAAAGAGAGGAACACATACATCTAAAGGATTTAGACTGCTAGAGAATGAGGTAGAATAAATTATACAGTGCTTCAGTTCGATCTCCTCTTTAAGCGGTGATTAGTTTCCGAAGGTTTTAATTCTACTGCGTGTGAACAGAACACATGTAATGAATGAAAGAAAGAAAAGAGTAAATAATTATCAGTGATCGTTATCTTCCTTTCATCGTCCTGTCTGTCCCTCCCATCCTCCCTTCCGTTATTGTCTTTTAGTTAATATAGACCTATCTACCACATTAGATGGAACTTTATACGCCAAAAGCTCACATAAGAAATCTGAATCCATTCGAAAAAGTCACATCCATATTATTTATAACATAGAATATCAGTAATAAATGTGACAATTGTACGAAATTTGATCAAGGATAACAGTGTCTTGTTTGCACAGGTTGTACATGTGAGAGACAACGTCATCTATATGTATTTAAATTTTATTTAACGCCAGTTAAAACTATAAGTATAAAAATATAAGTATTGGAGTTTAAAGAAAGGAAAAACAAAGGTTTATTACGGTTGAGTGAACAATAGCGGTTTTGTAGACTAACTCTGACTTAATATGTAGATTACGGCGCATCTATACATCGATTAAAACATATGTGTCAAACATAACATTTCTATGTAGATGGCATTTGGATTATCAATCTTTGATAACTAAACGGTTGTAGTGTTAATGATTCCATTCTGAGAGACGGCATCAGAGAAAGATTTTCTTACGTAGTTCCTAGTCGCACCCTAAGATGCTTTGGCCACATCCTTAGGAAAGAGCCTAAAACTTAAAACGCAACATTCTACTGGGGAGGGAGAGGGGGATAGATAGCAAAAGACCTTATGTCCGAAAGCCAACATGTTAGGCACACCAAAATAGCCGATACACTGGAGATGCCCATGAAAAAAGCTGTGATGTGATCGACACGTGAAGGGACTTCTAGGGACTAATTTACATCAAGACAGCGCCAACAACCAGTGCAGGTCACGATCCTCACGATTGAAGGAACATGAGCTAAATGCTAGGTATACTCGGAACAAGTTTCGTAAAATATGATCGAGTAATAAAAATCGAGTTTACCTCCGTTTTTCGTTTTCAACTTGAGTGAGAGCCTCACTTAGTAATTTTACTTCCTCCTTGGGAGATGGGGATCCCATTATTACCCTAAAGTAAGCATGAACAAATTTTCCCTAAAGTAGGCATGAACTCGGAAATACCCTTAGTGTTCCAGGTGTCCATGAGCGGCTTTAATTATTCGCTATCTGACCTGCTTGCTTGTTTGCCAACGTGTACACAATATGCGAAATGGGAAGCTAGGAAGTAAACCAGAATGTATATTTAGGGTTACTTCCCAGCTCCCCATTTAAAGTTATGTATTCGTGTCGTTGCATAACTCTCCAACTATAGAATGTTAAGCGCAGCATGAGCCATACATTATAGGAAATGCCCATTTGCCACTTCCAAGCTATCAAGTTTTGCTTATTACAAAGCTAGGTGCAACTAGACAGGGACAGTCCAATTTAGTGTTTTGAAATTATCATATTCAGTTAAAGACCAACACGTTCTTCTACTGAGTTTCATTTTGCGAGAAGGTATGGCAGGAGTAATCAGCTTTAATAAACCTAAGATCCATTGTTTACTAACTAGACTAATTATACTTGTATATATATGTATATATATATATATATATATATATATATATATATATATATATATATATATATATATATATATATATATATATATATATATATATATATATATATATATATATATATATATATATATATATATATATATATATATATATATATATATATATATATATATATATATATATATATATATATAGAAATTTTATTATTTTTACTTATTTATATATATAATATTTATATATATATATTTTTTGCTTTACCGCAATCGACTGGATTAATAGTTGCGACCAAACGGTTGGCCACCCCTGGTATATAACAATGTCTGCAATTTTATCCCTTCCGAAACCGGTTCATTCCTTCCGAAGATAAAGCCAAAATTTATACAAAGAAACCTCTATGTGAAAAAATGTATTTGTATAAAGGACACAAAAGAATATTCCAAAGTCCAAATCGCCAAATAGCGGTCTTAGTTTATTGACCTCAACAATATTACAAATACCACGATAGGTACTTGATGATTAAGATTTTAAGCTTTTGTTTACGTTTATGGCAGAAATGTTGTTTGATAAATACGGGTAAAGTTAAATGCTAAACAATATTTATAATTTTCTATATGAAAAAAGTATATGTTAAAAACGATATTTTGCTAAACAAAAGTCATTGCTTTTGGGATAAACTATAAGTGTTTTTTTTTACTCTAGAGCATGTAAAATAAAGCTTAACAATTGTAAATATGAATGCACAGTTTATTTAATCTAAACAATACAACAATCTTCTTAAAAAATATGAGATTGTCTTAGCAATTAGATCTTTGAAGTATACTATATAATAGATACATATGAAAGTATTAACACTAATTCGTATTTAACGCAATGGTACACATAATTTTATAGGGAGTGGGGAAGGCGCAGTTTTATAGCTAGGGAGGGGAATACTCATACCCTACTTTTATAGTATTTTTTTCTGTTCCAAATAAATGACATCATTTTTCATGTACAAGGTGGGGTAAAGGGATGACTTATCTACACCCTGATAAAATGAACCGTCACTTCACGCATAAAAGTGTTAATTTTATTTTTTAAATTAATTAGATTATCATTTACATTTCGACGCAGGTTGATAATAGACTTTTTCGAAAATTACATACTGTCACGCCGGCTTATTAAGAGTTGTTTCTTATCACTAGGCACGTGGCGTTCAAAATGTAAACAGCAATCATAGTTGCGTTGAACGGGCACTGGATATTTTACTTGTCTTATTATATTTTAATTGGTGTGTTAACGTTACTAGAATTATTGTTAGTATGTCAACTGCGTTAAGGGATCTAGAACATCTTTTACGCATCTTTCATTCAGGGCGGCGACTAGAATAGTGTTTTCTCGCACTGTGCCGTAAGCCTGAGTATTAATGAAATCATCTAAAGATGCAAGCATTTAATTAACTCACAGCAAATAAATAAATGTCTTTATTTAACACACACACACTAACACATAAAAGCGCCGCACCAATCGTGATTTGTAATGTAATTGTAATTTAATTATTTGTTATTCACAGCAAATAAATTAATTTCTTTATTTAACACCCCTACACACACAACACACAAAAGTGCCGAACCAGTCGTGATTTGTAATGTAATGTAATTTTTATTTTTTTTAGACAATATTTCTTTTTGTTTTTAATTCTTTGTTTCAGTCTTTTGTAAAATTATATTATGTATGGCAATTAGAATAATATAATAATAATAATAATTCTTTATTTGTATAATGTGAGGTTATAACAAGATGAAAAAAAGAGACGTATAAAAGCTCCATCACATTGCCACTTACGGCGTACAAATTTCATTAATAATGACACACTATTAGAAATAACTAAAACAATTATTACAAATCTAAATACATAGCTAGATTATCATAATATCATTAAAATTATAATTTATTATTACATTTATATATCACTTTTTACTTTACACTATATATTTATCTATTATATACATTTGATCGACTCTTTAAAGCAAAAAAATCTTGAATATTATAAATATTGGCATCTATTAGCCATTTATGTAATATTTTTTTTAAAAAAAGGTGCGTTCAATTCTTTTAATACATGAGGTATATTATTGTAAATGCGTATACACATGAACAGGCAACTATTTATATATTTGCTGAGTCTGGGGTGATCATCCAACACTAATCTTCGAGGATCACGCCGAGAAAGACCAGCGTTATCATTGGCTGTTTTAAATAGTTCTTGATGCCTCGATACAAATACACACACCTCATATATATAGAGAGCTGGCAATGGTAGTAGGCCAAGCTTCTTGAATACTGGCTAACAAGATTCCTGTGGTTGAAGACCATAAATTGCCCTAATACATTTTTTTTGTGCTACAAACGCCCTATTTTGGTGAGTGCTATTTCCCCACATTATTAATCCATATCGCAATATTGACGCAACGTACGCATGATAGCATATAAGAGATGTTTTTATGTTAGTTATGTTTTTGACTTGTTTAAGGGCATACACAAACTTGTTTATTCTAATAATATATCTATTACATACATTTATGTGTAATTTCCAGTTTATGTCTTCGTTATAGACGAAGTTACTTCTAAGAATTTCGTGTGTGTTACTGGTTTTATTTTAGGTAATACATAAATGTGTAATAGAAGGAAACTGTCTACCGTAGTAGTGTTCGCCCTAGTTCGGCAGGCAGTGAAACACAATTGTAAACTTGTTGACAAAATTGTAAAATTATTAGTACTATTGTTATGCTATTTTGAAAGCAGTTCTTTAGGAGATTGATTAGGTATCATACGCAGTAAAGAGTTCAACTGTAATAGTAAAGAATAAATCTCAAACTCACTGTCTAAGAGTTTTTTGAAAATAGTAGTGAACGTAATAATACATTCACTGCGTTACTATTTAATTAATATTTATACGTCAGTAAAGTAATATCTATGTGTAAATGCTTTCTGGATACCCGGTATAGAGTAGTGACCATGGTAGCAAACTTTATATTTATAAAAACTAATCTGGGATTTATTCATGAGCGTGTGAATTAAGAAACACCTTCAGTTAGACAGGTGGCCAATGTTCACCTATGTTGTTGAAAACTGTTGCAACTACATTGTTGAACAATACTGCTATTTAGAAAATGTATTACTGTATTAAAAATATGATTGATTGATTGATGAAGTTTCAGTTTCAGTTTTTTTTTTGCAAACGAGCAAGAGTGCCGCCTGATGGAAAGCAATCAATGCCGCTCATAGCAACCGCGACACCGCAGGAGTCACGGAAGCGTTGCCGGTCTTTTAGGTATGAGTAGGCTTGTTTTTTGAAGGTGCCAATGTCAGTAATTATGGAGTGTTTTTGGAGTACAAGCCGTTAGGCCAGCACAGGTGTGGTCGATCTGAAGTTAACCTGGCGGCTCTAATATTGCCAAAGCTAAACACATGAGCCTTACTTAGAACGGAACAAAGCATAAGGCTCAAAACAAAAATGGCTCAACTTCATATGTGTAGATATTTGTTTTCGGCTTCAACGTGGGGAATTAGGATTAGAAAAGAATGAAGTATCAGGGCGACATTTCAACCGCAAAAGGCTTAGAACAACGTAGAAGAGCTTTAAAAATCATAAAATCATTTATATGAGGTGATAGTATTTTCAAGCGACTTCTTAGAAGAATTACAATTAATTTCAAGAATTATTTAAAAATTTATTATATGTACCTAAAATAAAACGAACGCCGAAAAATGTTCTTCTGTGATAATACAGTACGGGTAAGATAAAGAGAATTTGCGTAAATAATTTACATAATCCCATACGTAATTCATGTTAAACTGAATTAATGAATACATAATATCATTTTGCATAACTTATCACATGTATAACATTAATATCACCAGATCTTTTGTAACGCCACAACGGGTCATGCTTTTGAAATAAATAAATATTTAAACCTTTTTCGTTTTATTTAAATTTAATCGTGCATACGCGAAAAACACGTAACAATACTAAAAGCTATTACTAGCAAATACTTTTACGTTCACTCTATTAAATTTGTCTTTTAATTTTCACTTAACGATATTGAATTTTAATAGTGAATTCACTTAACTTGTTCTGTATAAAGTTCTCTTTCGTCTCAAAAAAGTTTCTTTAACATTGACCCAGCCGTTTTCAATATTAATACAAACATTTTTTTTTAAAGTAGACTAGCAAAATTTTAATAGTAATAGAATTCTTGGTAACCATTCCAGTTAAGCTAATAACGCTTGTGCTAGGATATGGTTACGCACGACGTTCAGATAGTAAAGCTGAGGATTACCGACTGAGCTATTGCTTAAAAAAAATCAAGCTGACAAAAATCTTAATAACTTGAAAAGGAATTGATATTAAGATAACCTATTTTCTATTCACATAATGTGAATTTGTATATTAATTATTTGAATCAACATTTTTCATTGGTTAAACTTATGTAATTCATTTGTAAAAGTAATGTTATTTTATTTGAATAAGTATATGAACTTAGGATATATCAGATATTTCGACACAATACAAAAAATATTAATCAGCAGTTTTATGCTGTGATGTATTCCAATTCATAGAATGTTAATTTGTAAACTCATTTTTAAAATTTATATATTTTGGTAGAAAAACTTATTTAATTCATTTGTAAAAGTAATGTAGTTACGTTAATATATGTCATAAATATTATTATTGTTAATTGAACTATGTCTTTAAAACAGCTGATTTTGCTTAAACCTCTGTTCATGCATATGTAGTACTTATATCCAAAAATATTTTATTATTATATTTCAAATAATTATTGGATACAACTTGAAGATTTGACTTTTAAAAACTTTTATAGATGCTCTAGTAACCTGTAAGAATTACATTGCATCAGTTTTGTTTCGAAATTCATTTAACATTTTAAATGCTTGACCGAATTGCTGATATTAACAGCTTAGATGTATATATTGACGTTATCAACGGGCAAGCGATGTAAACTATGCCGTGAGTAGTTAAATAAAATTTCTGTTGTAACACTTGGGTTTATAATGAAGTGTTATCTGCCATATATTATAACACAACTTTCGAAGTAAATGGTCGTGACTTTGATTCTCGCTTCGTAAAAATTAAGATGGATGCCGTGAGACAGCATCAAAACTGAGAAGTGAGAAAATATGTTTTTTTTTGGAGATACGAATTTTGATAATTAGGTTGATATTATGTGTTTAAGGTCTGAAGATAAAAATAACACAGAATAAAATAGCTCTAGACCTTTATAGACTTATGTATTACTGGACAGTAAGTACAAAAGACATGAGACTAGTATAGACAGACATAAGGTAGTACATAAGACTCCGTCGAATGATACAAAACCAAGCAATGGCTCAGTTGATTTGGATTTGACGACGTGAGTTCGTGTCGTCCGTTGAACTATTAAATTTAATCATTTCTTAGCATAAGCATTATAAGCTTAATTGGAACGGTTAACAAAACTTCTGATAATATTAAAAACATTGTAGCCTTTTTTTAAAATATTCATAAAATACATCAATGGTTCCTTACGCCAGCGTATCGATATAGTAAAGAATTGCACATAAATTCCTTGTTTTATTAAAAATACTTGCTTCATATTTTGATGATGTAATACTGTGTGACCTCTAATCATACTAGTAATTACTGCGATC
This sequence comes from Baronia brevicornis, assembly GCA_031353405.1. NCBI lineage: Eukaryota > Metazoa > Arthropoda > Insecta > Lepidoptera > Papilionidae > Baronia > Baronia brevicornis. The sequence goes on from JASFAT010002864.1 coordinate 500,354, forward strand.
GATTGTGGACAGATGTGCAAGGCTTTGATTTATACAATGCACGGACGGACTCATCTAATTGTCACGTAGCTTAATGTAAACTGGGGTTCAAACAAACCGTATACAGAACTGACAATGTTTGTAAGTTGTAAGACATGCATCAACATAATTTAAAGACAATGAAAATAAAAAATGTTTACAATAGTTTAGTTTTAAAGTGTCAGTACTAACATATTTGCCCTATGAGGATCACATTTTGTACAAATAACAATAAAAAGAATTAGTAATAAGATAAGAGTATTAACTCGTAATACTTTTCTATGTTAAGGTATTTCGTGCAGTTCCAACTCTTTCCGAACCTCCAATTCGTTTCTTCCACTTTCTTTACTACCTTCTTCCTTCATTATTCACACCTTTGCTCTTAGGTATCTGCAATACCTTTAGTTTTTAGTTAATTGCGGTGTCTATGGACGACGGTGACTATCCACTATCAGGTGATCCGCTTATTCTTGCTTACCTCTTCTACCAAAAAATAAAAAGAAGCAAATGGCTACTTGCAACGTAGTAACCGATTGAATCATTTGTTTCTTTCGGATCAACAACAGGTCTCCAAAAATAAAGAATAACAGTGAATGTTTTCTAGCCTTCACAATTTTGTTAGAAGAAATCGTAAGTAGCCTACAAGCAGTGGACTGGGGAGACACGAGAACGATACATCGGCGAGAAAAACTGCTTCTCAATCTTCAAACCCCGCTGAAATGAGCTCCCTCATTCACATATCACGACAGCAAAGGAGCGGCGAATCGATCCGAACAACGAACTATAATAGTAATGAACCAAGGGCCCCTTAGGTGATGTAGAGACCTCTGCTCTGACCACTCTAATTAAGGATAAGTCTGTCAATTAAAAACGGCCTTGTACACGAGAATATCTCATGTAGGCCACGAAATGCTGTCCCCGACACTGTGTAAACTACATTTTGTATTGATTTAATTTCCAATTAATATTGTGGATAGTAAAAATTGTGGTAGAAATGTACGTAACAAATGTTTTCACAATCGTGAGTTTCAGTTTGCAAAAATTACGTGGAATTCATTAAGATTTCCTTAACATAGTAATGGAATTGCAGTCTTAAATATTTTAAATTAGCATAGATTTTAGGAAGAATGAATTGCCAATAGTCTAACAGTCTGCAGATGCGTTCGCATATACTAAATTAAAAATAGTACCAAGTATTTGATTATGTATTATATTATACCAAGTATTGAATTATGCATTAATCACAATTTTTCTTTTGCATTAAAAGAGTAAGAGTTCTTATACAACTGAAGATTACTTAATGACCTCTATATTTGGAACATTTCTTTTTTACCTAAACAATTATGAGTAAAAAATGATGTGATTAAATAAAAAATATTTTCAGTTAGATGAAATTTTTCAAGAAGATCGCTATTTATATGTGAGTCTATTTATGTCAGATTTTAAATATACTTTCAAAAATTTATATTTACTAATATTTTCATAATTCTCAAAAAAGTTATGAAAGCTTATTTGATCAAATATGATTCAAATCTTTTTTTTATAGCCGACCAGGCAAACGAGCATACGGGTCACCTGCTTGTAAGCGATCATCGCGGCGCATAAACATCCGCATTCCGGTGGCGTCGCAGATGTATAGCTGGCCTTTATCAAACTTATACGCTCTTTTCTTGAATATCACGTGGGAACACCGCAAGTGGTAAATTGTTGCACATTTCCATTGTTGCCAGTTCGTGGCAGAAAACTGAGACTAAATCGCACGGTGTTTGACGGTCAGTTGGTTCAGGACGGTTCAGGTGATTGGGATAGAACCTATTTTTGTGGCACGTGCTGCGATGGTGGAACTGTGCGGCTGGGAGGAGATTAAACAACTCAAAGCATTCGCCGTAATAAATTCGATACAGTGCGCAGAGATGTACGTACCTAAAAGGCCGGCAACGCTTCCATAACTTCTGCGGTATCGCGGTTGTCTATGGGCGGCATTGATTGCTTTCAATCAGGCGGCATGCTTGCTCGTTTGCTCTCCTATCCCATAAAAAAAGCCTATCGGAAATCCTGCAGTCGCCGACGATTCGTGATGCTCTCCGTTGAATGCGTCAAATCAATGGAGCTGGGGGACACATTGAAAATGGATATATCCCTAAAAAAATTACTGTGTATGTTATGTGTGTTTTATCTACCAATTAATTAAACACTTATAAAATCCTTCGAGTATCCGTACATTGAAACATTGATTCGTAGAACGAGGTTTGTTATCAAAAAATAAAATGTTGGTATGAACGATGATAGCGTTATGAACGACTTCCATTGATTGTGTTTGTTTAAGTAAAGACGGTTAATATTGATACTTTTTAGATAAATTAGATGTTTTTAAATGTGTTTGCCGTGTGATATGAGCGATAGTTTCAATAATTTTCCACTGTTGTTTTTTTGATTATATTTTTTTAACAGCCCATATATGTCCCACTGCTGAGCTCGTGCCTCTCCATTTCTGGAGGAACAGACGTTAAACCACCACGATTGCCCAATGCGGATTGGCTGGGTTACTTGACTAGGAATAAATATTTGTAATCCATACATATATTTATTCCGACAACTGTTGGAGTAGACGAGTGCTAGAGTGGAGACCGCGACTCGGCAAATGTAGTGTGGGACGCCCTCCTACTAGATGCCTGGATGCGTGTAGCCGAAGATCGTGCTAGGTGGCGCGACTTGGGTGAGGTCTATGTCCAGCAGTGGACTGCTGCGGGCTGATATTGATATTGATTTATTCCGATGCGAGGATCGAACCCGCGGGCAGAAGGCTCCGCCACTGAGCTAATTGGTGATGATACAGCTTTGTTTTTTAAAATGTATTATAATAGGCTGATTAGATATCATTCAAAGTTTTAATATTTAATTTCCGCACATTAATTTTGCTAACAATTTCATAATATATTGTTTTTGTGATGATCCATTTTTGTTTTCAAAATGTAACAAAAAACTGATTGGTTTCATTGAGTTTTATAATAATTAATTTCAATAAATTGTTCAAATAATAAATATTGTTAAAAAAAATGTTCCACTGTTGTTTGTCATCAAAGTTATAATAATTAATTTCGGCATATCGGTTAAATAATTAGTTTTATTAAAAAAAATTAATATTGCAAATTTCATTTTTTAATTTCATTTTTTAAGCCGAAAAAGCAGATTAATTATAATACTAAAATTATAAAAACTAACGGTTTGTTACACTATTACATTTTATAGTAGATATTATACATTATATATATTAGTAGATAGTAGATATTCGCAATAGAGTAAATATATATTTAATATATTTAAATGTCAAATATTTTAATATTTACTTAAATAGTAAAAATACACACTAAATATTAAGATGTGTATAAATAATAAATACAATATAAAATACTCACGTTTACTAGTAAACTTTCTTCAGTCAAATTTGTTTTCTTAACATTTAATATATTGGTTCAACTTAAAATAATCTACAATATATATAGTCCTTTTAAACACATTAATTTATTTTACGTAAATATTATTTTTCAGTCTATTTATTATAACTTAAAACATCGCACGCGATATGAATCGCTTAAAATTAACATTATATACGTATTTTTCATCCGACGCACATCGGAATACTGGCCGCAAATAAAATTTGTTGCTAGTTGTCACCGTACCAGCAATCAGCATTCGGAACGATCTGGCATAAGCCGACTAAAATGTATTTGACACATGAATGCGTCTAGATATTAGCAAAAGCGATTCTACTGGATTTTTGCGGTTGTTAATTACCTCACTTTCTAGCTTACACATGACAGCATTGCTTCACACTGGTAAAACAAAATAATGATAACATTTATGAATTTTCTAGCATAGATAAGATGTGGCCGAAATATTTATCTACAAATATTTATACACATATACAGGTTGTCCCAGAATTCAACGTCAAGCCGAAACGGGTGACTGGATTGATTGTAACCATCATGAGAAAAATCAGAAAAAAAATCTATCTGAAGATACTACCTACTAATAGTTTGTGCAAATAAAAAACATTTTAACTGAGTAAAATGGGTTAGCAAAAATCAGGTTACTTGAGGTTTTTATTTTTTTACTTGTTTTATTTAGTATGAAACTAATAAGTATTGTGCCATTTTACAATCCTGATTAAATGCGCCAACTTTTAATGGCACTTGCCAAGGCACTTTCAAATTCGACAAATTTTGAAAATTTTAAATTCATAGTTTAACAAATAGTCTTAATTCTAGGAAACTAGGGGCAATTGCGTCATTATTTTTTACTGTGATTCTAGAAATGTTATTTAGGGTTACGGTTCCAAAGTCTAAATGAACAAAAATAATAAAAATTAACCACAATAACCTAAAAACGGTTACAGTTTGACCAAATTTCTAGGTTTTTCTTAAATATATAATTTTCAAATTGCATGGGATAGATTTTTTTTCTAATTTTTCTCATGATGGTTACAATCAATCCTGTCACCCCGTTTCGGCTTGACGTTGATTTCTGGGACACCTGTATATGTAGTATAAGACATAAACTATAATGCTTCAATAAACAAAATTTTCACCTAGTTTTGTGGTTGGAAATAGTAATCTTATTACCTGAAAAATAAACAATATTAATTACGATAATAAATCATCTTCATCATCAAATAAACCACCACTGTAACACTTATACCAAGGAAACGTTACTTTTCACTGCTGGAAATTGGCCTACCTCAAAAATGAGGAGTATTGCTTTGCAAGGAAACTGTTTATATACCTACGTATTTAGTCTTAATATTTTTATTAAATTCGTGACATTCCAAATTTAACTCTGTGACAATTATTGACAAACAAATCTTCGGACATACATCTTTAACAGTCAATGCGTATAAATGCAAAACAAGAGGTATGTATACGAGTATAACTAGAGCCTTATAATAATGTGTAGTGGCCCACAGAATCTTAATTATAAAACATACGATATTGATATAATATCGTGAATCGCTTTATCGCCTTGTGCAATCATGTACATTTTTCACAATAAATATTTGTTTTAAAACTACCTTCTGAACTGAACTGATTTATTAGTACTTGCATAATATCTCAATCCCATCCTTAAACAACTTATTTTATAAGTAGTGTTGTAGCCTATTATTTACCTACTTATTTTCTAAATTTTCTTTAAAATTTAGAAAATAAGTAGGTATGTAAATACTTCTCATCTATTTAGTCTACTGAGTAATTATGCGATAAATGTGAAGATACTTTTGGTAAAACTGAGAAGAACAGTGATTTCCATGATGGTTGATAATCATGGAAATCGAGGAAAATTAAAAAAAATCATTTTATTACTTAAACTGAGTTGAGTGTGGATCTAACTTGGGTGTAACTGTGTATTTTATTCAAGTGCTGTGACTTACTCATTCGAGTGACTCGCTTAGCAAAACTTAAGTCACATCACTAATGCATTTTATAAAAAAGACAAAAATTAAAGTAAAATATCTGGTTTCATTATCTAAGCCGGCGTGACCTTTCTGTACAAAGGATCCATTTGTAAGGTTTATGTATTTACATTAAAGTATCTTCAATATTAACAATTGTATTTTACAACATATTAGTGCTGGAAATATTTTTTAAATACATGTGTATATGTACGTATAATATATTGCACATTTATCAAAAATAAGATTAAAATGGAGAGCTAAAACTCAAAAATGGCTCGACCGATTTGAATATTTTTTTTATTTTGTTCGCTCTAATACAGGGAAGGTTAATGAATAAAAAAATATTAGGAAACAGCTGGAAATACAAAAAAATCAATATTGCCAATTTTGTACTTCCAATTTCTGTCAATAAATCGCGTTCGTGACGACTCTGTCGTCTTACTGACGTGTATACAAATCTGTCTTTTCTTTTATGCGATTTAGAATCGTTTTTTGCATTTTAAATTGTTTTTTTGGAAAAAGAAAGATTTATTTTAAGAAAATGAGAGAAAGTAAAACATTACAAAAACTGGTAACATATATTGTAAGAAAATAATGGCGCAGTGGCAGGGCTGCTTAAATGGTCGCGGGTTCGACCCCACATTAGGGTAAAATGTGTTATATGCTATATATATTATCGGTCTGATTCTAACGCAATCAGACACTTTCCGGCAATTAGACACGCAAGGTGGGCGACCCATAATAAGCAGTAGGATATATACGGGGTGTGAAAAAAAAAATTTAGATCATTTATCAGTGCGTCCTGCCTAAGAGATTAAACGTGGAAAATGACGGTCTGTTTGCGTCATAAATTCAGTCAGCAGTCAGTAAATTTTGTTTAAGACCAAAGGGCTATGGAGAGGACTCTACTTGGAATTTTTTCTGGGAGATATGATATGATTTTCGGAATTAAAAAGTTAGCCGGTAAACCAAAATAACCGATATAGGTCTTCAAGTTATCAAATTGAAGAGGTAATAGGCTGGTTACATTTGTCATATAAGCGATAAACATCAGAGTAGACAAGTATGGTACAATCTACCAATACAGCTATGGCAAGCCAGTACTGAATGTAGGCCAATCTAAGAAATTAGGGTTGTCACCGTAATCGGTGTCTACAATGATGCCGATAACTTTGGGCTGATCACATACTACCATTACCATTACAATACCTGCATGCTTATTTGCCTGCTTTCCTATTAAAAAATTCCACGCCTGGCAGGCGCTTTGAAGATGGCAAATTCATTTTCATTACTCAGATAAAAGCTACCTACCCATCTGTTAGTATTTTTTCCAAAATCGCTTCTCATGACAACCACGAAAAGAAATGAGATAGCCTTACTCTATGCTGGGAACCTAATAACATAATTTTGTTTTAAATTATGTGGTATTCATATATTAGTTATCAAAATTGAGGTATTGTATTAAAATATATGTATAAACTTTGGATTGTTTGTTTTGTATTTGCCCTGGATCAAGGGATTTTCAACTCTATATGAGAATATATTTTTTTTTGTTTATATATTCACGCCCAACCCTCGTAGGGGTTGGCGGAGACCACAGAGCTCCTACGACCATCCACTACGATCCCGGCACACCCTCCCCCGCTTCCTCCACACTCATCCGTCCTTTCATCCATTCTTCCTCTCACATGCATCGCAGCGAAACGGCTCTTCATTAGTCGTTTTTCGCCCGCGTGGAAATCAGGACGTAACGGGTGGCTAAGTACGTCGCCCTCATTTTTCAACAAATTAGGTATATTAAAATTCGTCTCCGTGAATCGACGTAGATTGGCGGAAAGGAAAGGAAAGGATAGAGAAGAAAGGAAAGAGCAGGAAAGGAAATGAGGATTGGCGGGGTTACCAGACTCGGAATAACTATTTATAATCCATACATATATTTATTCCGATGCAAGGATCGAACCTGCGACCACTGACTCCGCGGGCGGAGGGCCTCGCCACTGATCCAATATGATAATAAAACAAAGAGCTAATTGAATAGGCAAAATGTATCTACTCATTTCCGAGATAACACTGGCGAAAGCGTGAGCGATTACTGTGGATAATGTATGCAATAATGTGTCAATAATCCTGTGTACGTAGTTGACCGAATACCTCACTTTTAGTCAAACCATCCGCCCGCATAAGTGATGTTTGTATACGTAATGATGTTGCAAAACTAGTTCTCATACATTTCTCAAATAAAAGGAGTGCAAACTTGTTGTAAGGCGGATCCATATTGCCGCATTGCAAATACTACGTCATTTCTGGATCGCCATCTGGCTAAATGAGAACGACATATATTCATCTACTCTTATACATAAAATTTCTGTATCTATTTTCCAGATGATTATCGTTATTAGAATTTTGACCTGATATTTCATATTGCGTATTTAGAGTAAAATTTCTTCTATTAAAAGTATCTGGAAATAGAGATAAAAAAACTTTATTTATAACACCTTTGTTTTATTTTTAAACTTAAAACTAATATACAAAAAACAAACAAACAAAACAAAAAGAAAATAATTTTAATCAAACCAGTGTTATAAAACTGTTCTTGCTCAGCATATGCCAGACGCTCTATTGGAACACTAGAATGGCTCTATTGGAACACACTGGAATGGCGCTGGTTTTCAGCAAGAACCAATGTGTATTCCATTCTTCTGAAAAATATGGTCAATGTGAATTTTCTTGTAGGCCGGGTTGATGTTATCTTCAGGTGAAATGCATCTATATAATATAAAGGATACTTCATCTGTGCTTATACTAAGAAATAATAATGATGAAATAATATAACCAGAGGATAACTTGTAGGAAATTCCAAAAAATCTGTGCACAAGACATTTAAATGCCTTACATAAATGTGATTGTGAATGTGTGTTCTTGTTATAACAATGGATCTCAACAGTTTCGACTGGAGGAAAGATTGTTTACAGAAACTAAAATATGACTTTAAAATATCTAGCTTCAGGTATCAAATCAGGTATAACCTCCGGTTCAAAAGTCGTCTATGCTAATCACTGAATCAAGTAGACGTACAAATGTGATAACAATAACAACAAAACAAAAATTGTATCACAAACATCTCAATATGTCCATGAAACTGTACCAATCCCTACGACAACATTTTCAACGTTATGTTCCCAACAATACTGTTGAGTATTGTTGGGAACAATAAGGAATTAGGGCGGGCACGACCTTAACTCGCTGACATAACCTTGCGTCTCTCCACACAGTTAATGCAATGATATATGATAATCATATTAAGGCAACAACATGTAGGTATAGATAGAGATCAACGCGCTTAATAAGGATGTTATCTTATATACGGCTGTGGCAAAATTCTTTAGTGAATTGTATATATTATATAAAAGTGTTAATGTGTATAAAATACACAAGTCCAATGCATTGTTTGTGTGAATCCTCAAAAATATGCTTCATTTTGAGCCTTATTTTAAACACTGCTGTGTTTATTATAAGTATTTATAATTATTGCAATAATCTGTCTGTTTTCTGTTAAGTACATTTGTTGACTATTACTTCAAACTTAAGAGCAAGGATTATGAAGATATTTCCTAAAGGTTGGCAACACTTCCGCAATGCCTATGATACTCTTTACTATCATCCTGAATACACACATCTCTATGTGTGTATTCAGGATGCGTTTGCCATTATTTTCCATATAAAAGAGCTTTCAGATTTATAGCAGCTATTTTTTTTTAAATCTCGTGTAAATCTGATGGATACAGAATCATCCTGGACGAATGGACATTACACCACGCTTGATAGGTTGAACAGACATCCAAATTTGAAATAAATACTTCAGAGCCATACATATATTTATTCCCACGCGGGAATCGAACGTACAACCTGGAAAGTGATGGTTGCGCTAATGAGCCACTTTGTCGCAGCTTTTTTCGTAACAAAAAGTCACGATAGACACACTCATATCACTCCACTTATACGCCTTAATCGAACTACAATATACTAAATGCACCACAATTAAAAAATATAATCGATAATAACATTAGTTTATAAAAATTAAATAAAAACACAACGACACTGATGTAAGTTGGTGGGAAAAGTCCAACCTCTAGTAGGTTGTTATTATGGGGCATCTTCAGAAAAGTGGGAGGAAAACCTAAAGCCTCCCAAATGAAGATGGGCTCATAAAGGTTGCGCTGTTGGGATTGCGGATTTGAGCCAAGCGTCCCCGTGACCCCGATAGAAGTGACGCGTAGAAACACCCAAGGGGTTTTAGTCGGTAGAAGGAGTCCGACATAACTCTCCGGCCTCCCCCAGGCTGAAGTGTATCCATAAAGGATTTCCCCTGGGATAAAAAAAGGTTACTATTATTTGATATAAATATTTTTGATGGCATTTTTCGATATCATTTATGGTAGTTCAATAGGTATCAGGAAAATAGTAGTAAATAAATCACTTATTGAACAAAACTCTCCTCCCAGATTTCGCCCTCGTGACCTTATTTAAATGTTACTTGTGTGACAGTTCAAGTGAAATAACAAGCAGGAAATTTATAAAGCAGTTGGTGCGCCATATTTCTTCTGAGCATAATTTCCTTAATTACACGAAAATAAATACTACCTTATTGATTTTATAACGTGTCCTTCGGAATCATCAAACATCCTTCTCAAAGACAAGTTATGCATTTTCGTTGTATCTAGTATCGTAGAAAGTGGTGAACAACTTCTCTGTTTGCTTATTTTTTTTCATGTACAGATACCAAAAGTCGATTTCGATTTTTATGTCAAAGGTAGGCAAACGAGTAAACGAGTCATCTGATGGTAATCACCTACCGCTGCCCATGAGCATCGGCAATACTAAGGGTACTGATGATATATGTATTACCTATCTGGAGTAAGGGTTTGATACTAGAAAAAGTAAAAAAGGATTTAAAGGCAGGGAAAGAAGAAAGCAACTCGAGTGAAAGAAGGAAATAAAAGAAAGGGAAAGATATTGAGCCTCATATTCCCTGCACTCATTGTACGAAACGTGGTACATCAGTAAAGGTTACTATAACTTGACTTCGATATTATGTGAGCATATGGTATGTAAGTTATTTTAGGCTACTAACTTAGTTATCTCTGATTTCGTTACTACAACTTGATTTTGTTTAATATGATTTTCAACTTTTCTGTGAAATTAAATATTAATCAATGTGATTTCTTATAGCAAATATTGAGATGATTGGATTCGAAGATGTTAATGCTGGTAGCCTATTGGCTTTAATAGCTTTATCGTAATCAGGGCTTTCAGCCCGCGGGCAAGTAATATATAATTGGGAATCTGCGCAAATCGCAGACTCCATCGGCCTGACGCCGTGTCGGAGGTACACATATGTGTGTGTGCTGATTTTAAACTCGACATGATTCTACGTTAAACATGTAGGGGAGGATTGAACTTTAGTAACTATAGTCCCTATTAGTCCCATAGACCCCAAGGTCTAGGGGGTGAGAACCGACCGGGTAGGTGAGGAAATCACGTGTAAGCGGCCGGTGTAGAAGTGTTCCCTACTCTACGTGCTCGGCTATATTGAGATGAGAAATTTGAAAATTCCAATGCGTTATATAACCTTATGTTATATCTATACGACAATTTATTTTTTAGTTCACCATCGATGCGAACGAGAATATAGAAATGTACCTAAATTCGTGACATCGATGAAAACCTGTCCTTAACTGGTTTGATAAATATTTATTTTCCAAAGCTATAAAATTAAATTCAAATTATACAAAATTCAACTGTCCTTTTGTAGGTGATGCATATATATTTTATTTACACTTATGTAATATTTTTAAAAGGACCTATTTAAGAACAACTCATAAGTATATCTGGTCTGTGCTCCCTCCGGAGGTCGCGTTCTTTTTTTGAGGATTGCGACATTCAGGCGTAGACGGCAGACTAAATAACCAACAGATGGACGAAATAGCCGAAACACGTGAGACTCTCTCACGTGTGTCGGTTATGTGGTCTATCCATCGCGTTGATCTTCAACTAGAAGGTCTTACCTTTAAGGATAAAACTTCCCGGCTGTAGATAAGGGATTAATCACTTATTATTACTATATACTAATAAATCACATTAACATCATTTTACAATTAATTGTTGGAGGATTCATTGTATCTAGCTAGGAGAAAACTTTGCTTTTATTATTTTAAGTGTCATATATGAAATAAATTTAGTTGTAAAATAAAATTAAATATTATATAGTTTCGGAGTCAAATGACACCCAGACTCAGAGCAAATAACCGTAGGCCATAGATATGTGTATTCATCCCGATTATTCCCTATCCGGGTTTTAAATCCGCAACCATGATGACTCCGTAGACGATAACTTCGCTACTGAACCAATAAGGTTGGTAACTTATTCTCATGGTTAATAATCTTGCTTTCACATAATTAATCAAGAAAATTATTTTTACCTTATTTTCTTGACTAATTACATATTTAAAATCTTTTAATTTTCTTATACTTCAGTTATTGGTCTTGGTATTTCAATAAATTACAAAAACGTTAATATGAATTCACTTATACTGGTTAATATTAAAAACAGCTTTCCGAAATTGCATATATTTGTATTAATAAAACATTTAATTTACTTAATGGATGTCAGTCAGGTTTTTGAACTTTTATCCGTCATTCGAAATTAATAATATGTAAAATAAAATAACAATTGGCTCAGTGGCGGAACTTCCCGCCCACGGAGTCATTGGTCTCGGGTTCGATCGCCGCATCGGAAGAAATATATGTATGGCGTGCAAATATTTGTTCCGAGTCTGGTAACCCCGCCAATCCGTATTGGACTAGCGTGGTGGGTTCACGTCCGTTCAGAAATGGGGAGGCCCGTGCTCAGCAGTGGGACCTATATGGGCTGTGAAAAAAAAACTGATAACAACGAAAACGTTTTAGCCTAATATAAAACCTAATGTGTAAACCTAATGATTAATCAAGCTAATAAAATTACAAATGCACATAAGAAATAGTATATCAAAATATGTATGGAATAAAATACCAGTTTTAGTCCATACATAATTTGATATTATCCTTCTGTACGCAAAACTGAGATTTTATTTGTTATATTCGAAATCCTTGGAAACAAATAAAACTTGCCAGTATCGTGATTATAATGCAGCAACCTAAAATGAAGGCGAGTAATATTTATACCATAAATGGATCGTCTTTCCGAAGAAGTCTCATACACTGTTATAGAACTGACTTCGGCCTACAAACTGCTAGTGCGTTTTTTTTTTCACCGTACTTTGAGAGCTGGAAGCTCAATTTCTTCCTTTTCCTTTCTCTCTACCCTTGTCCCTTCCCATATACCGTTTTACACCTTTATCAAAGTTAAATAACGTACTTGTAAAGTACCTGAAAATACAGGTTTCAGGTACAAATTGTTGGAACGAATTATGATGGAAAAAGATTCGAACTAAAGACGTGTTGGTCGGAAAAAGAAGACTAGGCTATAAAATACCAGGGAGTGGATAGAGATACTGAGTTGTGCCACCGAACTGTTTCGGCTCGCTAAAGATTGAAATAAATATGCTAAATTGGCTACCAACCTTCGCTAGGCACAGAGGCACTAAAATAAGTAAAAGACTAATGTGTTTATTTACATTTTTTTATGGTATAGGTCGGCAAACAAGCAAGCGAGTCGCCTGATGAAAAGCAATCAAAGCCGCCCATAGACATCCGCGACACCACTAGAATCACGGAAGCGTTGCCGACCTTAATGTATGTGTAGTGTAGGTTCGGAAATACTGCTGGTTCCACAGATTGGTGGTGCGTGGAAAGAATTTTCGGGAGAAGCGCACCGTAATGGATCACCACTCATCCAGATTGTAGTGATGAAACTTTTCTTTTTTGTTGTCATTGTAAAAATCTAACTTGAAGATTTTTTAACATATTTATTTTTAACATATTTTACCTTAGATTACTATCAGTTTAAAATTAATTAAAAAAATATATTTTATTACGTGCATTTGCGTTTAAAATGTTGCTAGCAGTTTTAATGTAGTTTACACGCTCGTATATGTAGGTACATAGGCAAATCACATTGCATTTCTTTTTTTAACCATAAAAAAAGTAACTATCCAAACAAGTATTTTTCATTCAAAGCAAGATTTAAAGGAAAGTTTGTGTATAATTTTCGGATGTCTTGAATTCTTGCAAAAACAAATTGTAATTCGTTGTATATATGTACATATCGTTTTGAGGAATTGTTCAAACGTCTATTTTATTGTTATAGGATAAACCTTTCTGCGAAATACTAAACAAACCGCAAAGGTAGGCAATAAAGCGAGTATTGACAGCGTTTCAATTCGTGAGCTGTTTGAAGATATAATAACATTTTATGAGGATCACTGACGACGGTTGAGTTTGATTTCAAGTTTGTTATTATAAATAATAGAACACTTCACTATATATTATATTATTTGACTGGAAATTAAAAAGAACCGTTTTTAATATGTCACATGCTATTTGGTTTATAAAACAAAGAGAATTTTTAATGCTACTATTTAATCTATTTTGTAACAGTGCTGTCTATGTAATATAATCTAAATTAATATAACATATACGGCTTTCGTCGTCAATAATTGTGGGTTTATTTTCACACACACACACACACACACACACACACACACACACACACACACACACACACACATATATATATATATATATATATATATATATATATATATATTAGGTGTACAAATAAGTTTCCGCGGTTTGTCAAAAGATGGCCCCACCAGAAGGTTATGGAGAAATTGTCAGATGTAAAACGTAATATCCCAAGTTTAGTCATCTGGCAACACCATAACCTTAAAGTACTAGTGATTCCGTATCAGCATCACGTAATTTTTTTCGTGCAAAAATGTCAAGTTTTATTCCGAATAAGCATCATTTGCGGGAACTTTTGATTTACTTCTTTAATGTGAAAAAATCTGCAGCTGAGGCGCATCGATTGCTTCTAGAAGCATATGGTGAAGCTGCTTTAAGTGAGAGAAGTTGTCAGGAATGGTTTCAAAAGTTTAAGAACGGTGAGTTTGACGTTAAAGACAAAGAACGCAGTGGAAGGCCGAAAGTGTACGAAGACATGGAATTAGAAGTACTATTGGAGGAAGATTCGTCCCAAACGCAAAAAGAACTTGCACTTACTCTACAAGTGACTCAACAAGCAATTTCACATCGTTTAAAATCGTTAGGAATGATTCAAAAACAAGGAAATTGGGTTCCATATGAACTAAAGCCGAGAGACGTTGAACGCCGATTATGCATGAGTGAAATGCTGCTTGCCAGGAATAAAAAAAAGAGTTTTTTGCATCGTATAGTCACTGGTGACGAAAAATGGATTCACTACGATAATCCAAAGAAGAGAAAGTCATGGGTTAAGCCCGGCGAACCATCAACATCGACAGCTAAGCCGAATATTCATGGAAAAAAACTCATGCTGTGTATTTGGTGGGATCAGCTTGGTGTCGTGTATTATGAATTGCTGAAACCAAGCGAAACCATTACTGGAGCTCTCTACCGAACACAATTGATGAGATTGAGTCGGGCACTTAAGGAAATACGCGCCCATTACTACTCCAGACACGACAAAATTATTCTTTTACACGATAATGCTCGTCCACATGTTGCGGCGCCGGTAAAAACATACTTGGAAACACTCAACTGGGAAGTTTTACCCCACCCGCCGTATTCACCAGACTTAGCCCCTTCTGATTATCACCTGTTCCGGTCGATGGCACATGGTCTGTCTGAGCAGCGCTTCACATCATATGAAGATACCAAAAATTGGGTAGATTTGTGGATAGCGTCAAAAGATGAAGAGTTTTTTCGACGGGGTATCCGAATGTTGCCAGAAAGATGGGGAAAAGTAGTGGCAAATGATGGAAAATACTTTGAATAAAACGTAATGTACTTTTCCTTTACAATAAATTCCTAATTTTTTATAAAAAACTGCGGAAACTTATTTGTACACCTAATATATATATATATATATATATATATATATATATATATATATATATATATATATATATATATATATATATATATATATATATATATATATATATATATATATATTTTTAATTTTTTATATATATATTTTTTTATTTTTTTTTCTGCAGCCCATATATGTCCCACTGCTGAGCACGGGCATCTCCATTTCTGGAGGAACAGACAATAACCGACCACGCTTGTCCAATGCGGATTGACGGGGTTACCAGACTTGGAATAAATATTTGAAGGCCGTACATATATTTATTCCGATGCGGGGATCGAACCCACGATCATTGATTCCGTGCGCCGGGGGCTTTACCACTGAGCCACCAATTGGTTGTCACACACACACACACACACACACATTAAATTAAAATTATTATACAGTCTGCAAATAAATAGAGTAATTTTAATTCGATGCGGTGTTCCTATCAGAGATCCTTGGGTTCACCTTGCTGCTATGATATTTGGATTGCCAGCCTAAGGATAATTTTAAAGTAAAGATTTATGTGATAATTAAGAATCAATAATAACGTGTATGGTTATTGTTGCAATAAGATAACAATATTTTATATGGTGCTTTCGTATAGGTGTAGTAAAATCTCGTTATGTGGAGGTTTTTAATTTATTTATGCAAAGAAATGAAATAAAATCTCTTGACCTTCAAGAGACGACAGGGTACGACATATCTATAGTATATACTTTTAAATTGTAGTTGTAGATATAAGATGGTTGTATGATTATGATATGGTAGGATGGTGGTGTATAATCGTCACACGGCAAATTTCCAATGTCGTTGAACTTGTCAGAACGCCGGGGATTATCATCAACATGATGTACAGTCAACAGAAAAAGTTATGGCACGAGTTATACATTGTATGGCTTATAGCTTTGTGCAATTTTTATTTGATAACCTTAGTAATATGACCGACTGACGTTTCACTTTCAGATAGTTTCAGTGAAAAATAGTGATTAGGTATTTTCATTTCCGGCAAAAATTCATTTTACCTTTTTGCTTAGATTAAAGTTCTTTTGGGTAGCGTTAATTGCTTTACATCAGGCGACACAATTGGTCGTTTATCTTTCTATCATTAAAAAAAAAATTACCGACGCAACATCTTCTGGCTAACGTAACTGCGCTGGCCGTGTTTTTTATTATTATTGCAACCTACTGCTTAGTGTATGCGTGGAAATCAAGTTTAAGGGTTTGGAACATTGTCAAAGCAGTAATATTTTACAAAAAAGATATTCAGTCTCGCATACGATGAAAAACAAATGAATATTCTTCAGATTTACTGTAACGCCTTAAACATAGGCACTACCTGTTTTGTATACACATAAAATATTAGGCATATTGTAAACTTATTTTTATTAAATTAAGATTCAACCGCAATCAGAACCAAAGATAAAAAGGCCATATTCCGTTCCACTACGTTTAAATGATAATTAGATTTAGACATAAAATTTCGAAACTTAACATGTAGCATCGGTGGTTCAGTGGTAGAATGCTCGCCTGCCACGCGGGCGGCCCGGGTTCGATTCCCGGCCGATGCAGCTTTTTTTACATTTTTAAAACAAGGAATGTAGACATCTTCATTATAAGATTTACGGGCTGAGTTTTCGGAGTAACAAATGAAAATATCACTACTTGCATACTAGTAATTTATTCTTAAGTTCGATTACATATCAATCGTTACTTTTTCGAGAATATGTTTTTATTTTCGAGAATATATAAAACCACTATTTTTTTGAAATTACATATATATTTTTTTCATAGATTAATTCATATTAGAAATCATTTTATTTTTTTCAAATTTGTGGTAAATATTTTTATAATATTTTGAATTATGCAAATTTATGTTTTACGCATGGATTAATTTTACATTGTTTTGCCTAAGAGCATGTCGTAGTTTTAAAAACTAAATAATAAGTGATAGATGTTCCTCATTAAAATTTTAGCAGATTATTTGACGTATTAAACTCTGGCTTATTTATAGCATAATTAAAGAAAGAAGGAAATTGAAGTAAAGTAAGTGATCGAAATCTTTCTAAAAATAAACTGCCGAAACCCGGGATTGAACCGGGGACCTTTAGATCTTCAGTCTAACGCTCTCCCAACTGAGCTATTTCGGCTATGTGAAACGATGTATAATAACAGTATAAATTAAATCTACCATATTCATAACTGAAAATTATTGAAATAACACAAAATCGATTAATAAATTCATAATAACTATTCATATAGTTGTAACATTCAATATAAATATAACATAGTTCACTATTAATGAACATAATTTTATTATACACACATACACGCACACACAATAAAAAAACATCTGTATTGGTATATCAGCGCAGCGTTCCTCGGATACGTATATTACTACGAATCCTTTATTGTGGTATGATCAAATCCACTTAAATTAGACGAGTCTTCCATAGTGCACCTATCATTGGTTGAGTATGGACTTCGTTTGAGGTGACAGGTAGTTCCCAGATTTATATTACCAATATTTTTATGAAAAGGCTGTTAAAATGTTACCTCTCTGGACTTCGCATAATCCTCTCCAAGTATCGGCTCGTCGCTATCCTCTCGATAACCTCTCTCCGACACAGGTGTGTGATGGACCTTACAAGTACATTAAATACAAATATATTTGCGTCATCTAGCGGAATTAATATTAACCCTTACATTGACTGTGATTATAACATTAATAGAATAATAACTACTTGTCACGAGAGGGCGCTTACTTATTTGACAAATGCATAATGTTAATTTTAAAGATGCTAATAAAAGAAAATTCTACATAGTATATTTTATAAAAATTCTCCATAATATTTGAATAATTTAATAAATTATTTGTATTAATCTTTGTTTTTAGCGCCATTCCTAAAATTTTTTATACAGCCAAAGTAGTTCGTGTATGTCCACTATGTTTGTAAAATGAAAAATTATGTAAAAATTGTAAAGTATGCAGTAAGTGGTATTACGATAGAGGGCGTTAGTATATCAAAAACTTAGTATTTTACTCTAACCATCTCAACCGTTAATAATGAGTTCTTTTTCTAAAAAAGTATTTAAATGAAAACACATTGAAAATCATAGGGTGGCACAAGAAATTTTTATACACCAACATGTAACAAATTTAGAACTGTAGAAGATAAGACAGCAGAAAGAGCTTGAATTTATAGGTAGCAAAGATACTAAAATATGTCAAAGAATCTTTCAATACGTATATGTTCTTGGTTTGGCTTCTATAACGCCTTCCAAAGCTGCTATAATGCTCTCTATAATTATGCTTTATCTATAAATGAGAAAAAATAATATTTACAGTAACTATTATTTTGCCAAATTTATGTTAATACCATACAACTCCCTTAAATCATTTATTTATATTTATAAGTGCCGCACCCCGCACATACATTTTAGTTCCAGTCACGATTCAAGCGCGTGTTTTATTATATGTAAGTAACATGCTTATGTCTGCGTTTAAATCCGTTTAAATGGATAATCCGCACCGATGTGCGCAGATCAATCAACTAGACAGAATTATTTATTTACAAAATTCTTGAAAAATATATTTGTGATAGTTGATTATGGTACCTTATTTACTTTTTATTGTTATTAGGAACACATCTTAATGTAAATTTTTTAGTCAAAGAAATTTAGAATTTAGATTTCCTTTGTCTTATTTTAAATTGATACTAAAAAACAACGAACTCGATGCATGCGAAAGCATAGTATTCAGTAAAATTCTTAATTCATTATATTAGCTGCTTTTATACCCTGACACTCAAGTAGAATAACAAAAGAAATCATCACATCAGGAATTAAGAGATCTTGAAGTATTGTTATGTACTCTTTAACTTCTCTTTTACCATTTGTGGAGTGTTCTGGTCATTGCCTAAAAATTTAAAAGGTACTTCTTGATGTATACAGAAATATTTGACATCTATTAACATTGGCAATGTAATTGAAGAAATATAAACATGTCTTGTTGGAGACACATCGTTAACAAATCATGAACAATTCCTGATAATTTAAACCGTTTTGACTTAATTGAAACTGCAGTTAGTAATTGACATGAGTGAAAGCCATACGTCGATCAAAGATAATAATGACTCACTGTGTATGTTCCTCAAAGTACGTTCCTCAATTTCCATTTTGACGAGCACTGTAATGAAATAGCATTCAATATACGTATATACATTTGCGTATATGGTAGCGAAGTGAGGACGCTGACAGTCCGCCTACTTTTTGCGAAAAACATTCAAAGAACAAAGGTGGGCAACGCATCCGAGACACCTTTGTCGTTGCGGATGTCTATTGGCGGTGGTGATCATTTACCACTAGGTGACCCAACCCCCATGCTTGCTCTGCTATAAAGATATGAAGAAGACTTTGTTAGGAGTTTCTCTGATGAATTATATAATAATTCATAACGAAGAAAAAATCAAATCGAAGTCGTTAACGACATTGGGATGGTCACATTTATCAGAAAACTAGATTAGTAACTTAGAGTAGACGAATGCTGGGTTGGCGTTACGTATTGCGTTATAGAAAACACAGTATGGGACGCTCTTTAGCTATATGAAAAAGATCTGTATAGAGCAACTGGCTTAAAATCGGATACGTGTAATCGATGATCGGGCTAGGTGGTAAGCTTTGGGCAAGGCCTTTGTATTTTTAGCAGGACTACCACAAGCTCTTCAAGCACTTCGAGAAAGAAGCCGACAGAAGGATACAGCTGGGCTGGGCAGCGTTCAGGAAATTCCGTCAAGTCTTCTCGTCGCCCATACCACAAAGTCTGAAGACAAAAGTCTTCAACCAGTGCGTCCTGCCCGTACTCTCTTACGGTGCCGAGACGTGGACACTGACAGTCCGTCTCCTCGCAAAGCTCAAAGTCGCTCAGAGGGCTATGGAGAGAGCTATGCTCGGGGTTTCTCTGGTGGACAGAATTCGAAATGAAGAAATTCGCCGGAGAACCAGAGTCACCGACATTGCTCTTCAAGTTAGCAGACTGAAGTGGCAATGGGCTGGACACGTTTGTCGGAGAACCGACAATCGTTGGAGTAGACGAGTGCTGGAGTGGAGACCGCGACTCGGCAAACGTAGTGTGGGACGCCCTCCTGCTAGATGGAGCGACGATCTGCGCAAGGCGGCTGGCAGAGACTGGATGCGTGTAGCCGAAGATCGGGCTAGGTGGCGCGCCTTGGGTGAGGCCTATGTCCAGCAGTGGACTGCCGCGGGCTGATATTGATATATTGATTGACCACAAGCTCATAATGATGCTTTGTTGTCACTTGTTTTCTTTTTATAATTATTAATCATAAGTATTCTTTTTATATAATCTTTATCGTCGCCAGCGTTACACCAATTAAAACAAACTCGAAAATCTCCTAGTCACGTTTACTCTTATACTGAGACATATTTTTTCGTGCCATAAGTAAGTGAAAGCTATTCCTTTTATTTTATTTTTCTGTAATATTTTATTTTCTGTCTTTATTTTGATTTTGCCTTGCAAACATAAATAAAATAAATACTAAGTTAATGGCTTCACTTCTTGGATTTAACTTGACTCAGTTATATTTGCAATACCTATTATAAAAGAAAAACTCCATTTAAAGCATACAGCCTTTATTCTGTTTACTTTTCCTTTAAACCGATTTACGAGATTAAAGTTTTAAAATACGGAATCGTGGGTGTGGATTACCGGATAATTGGACATGCACCAACAGAGATCGGGGGTACTTTTTCTTTTTTACAAAAATAAAAAGAACTTTGGAGTTATAGTCGTTCAAATTTCGCTTTTGATTATCTTCGGTTTCAATAGTATTTTCAATGGTCCTTTGTAATTGGATCGGATTGGTAAAAATTAAATAAAATTCAAAAATCTAACTGGTTTATTAATCTTATATATAATAATATATCAAAAGTTGAAGTACATAAAAATATTAAAATAAAATGAACCATTGACAATGTAAGTAATAACCTCAATGCCATTGTAGATGAATTTCTGCTATATTTGGTTATGTTTGCTTTCACAATTTTTTTTTACTCTTCAAACTAATTGCAGAAATTTCTTTTGGAATCAGCATCAAAGAACTGGACGGTACATAAAAATTAAAAATAATTATTATACAAAAAAAAAAATAATTTGTAAGTAAAAATGTAATTTTTTCTACAATTTTTAAATTTCTTTTGAGTTAAATTTAGTTTGCTACTTATGATCTATTTTCAATAGCTCGTCCTGTTGGCGGTTTGGCCTAGATGGGCCCATTAGGGCGATAATATTATATATTATTATTACTCTCCATTATCATTTCCACAGATATAAAAGTGGCATCCAGACAATGGCGGCTGTGAGTCAGCCAGGCTGAGTGACACATGCAGCAAAAACTTCATTAGCATGCAATGAATAAAAATCGATACTAGAACATCCCGTTGATTGCTTTATTACATAAATTCATCGCAATTGTACTCTTTTTACTTTTTTTACACGCTACACTTTTGCATGAATAGGTAATACGCAAGGCAATTGTTATGAAATACTAAATACATTCGCATTAAAAAAAAAGGCTTTTTATTTCACACATTTTAGAAAATAATCTTCAACAGGCTAGTTTGTCTGTTTTTCTTCACAACAGAGCTAGCTTGTGGAAATAGATTAAAACTGTAAATACATTAAAATTTCAAAGATTCCGAACACAGCCACTTTTAGCTTACTTGAACTCGTTATTAAGAGTAAGTTACAAAGAATTTCATTATTCTTTTTCGTTCATAACAATTCTTAAATAGAATAGAAAAATATTATTATGTTTATTCATGAATAGATGCTGAAATTTTCTAGAAATAAAGACCAGAGTAAAGCAGTGCTATCGACATAACTTGCTTTACAATCTCTCCTCGATCGCAATTAAAGAAATTCTCCTTTTATTGGAAAAGCTTTACCCTACAATGGATTGCAATAAGCTATTAATTAATAATATAACATTAATATAAAGGTAATTATATGATTATTTTTTTTCTTGCAAAACAAGCAAAAGCTGCCTATAAGCTTCCGCAACCCCAAAGGAATGTCTCTCTCTCAGGCAGTCTCGTGAATACCCCAATATCGTAATTGTTAGAGAACAACACTACATAATAGCTTAAAGATCTTTTTCATAGATTGATAGAGGTAATGGGGCTGACAAAAAGTGGCCAATGCCACATTTAGTATGGTATTATGTAATCAACTGGTTTAATCTACGAGCTTCGCGTTCAGAGTATTTTGTGCAACTGTTTAAGTGGTTTTAAGATTTCTACTTCGACTGATAATGTAAGGTGGTTAATAAGATAGAAGAATTGTAACATATTTAGTCTTATGAAATAAATATATGTTACCTATATTAGGAAACTATATCCATTAAGTTTCACTTGCCACTAAAAGTGTTAAGAAATATACATTTATAAAGCGTTAAGAAAGAAATATATATTATATGAAATCGGATTGGGGATTAATAAAATTATAAGGCATATAATACAAAGAAAAAGGATCCTGGGTTCGATTACCACATTAGGATAAATAATATCATTGCTTGAAAGTATTTATGCGGACTCTGGGTGTTTTTCCTTGGAATATTGGGTGTATATAATGTTGCCCACGAATCAGGGAATCTAATTAAAGTAAATAATTTTTTTTTAACTTTGGTTTTCCTTTACTTTTTATGTTTATTTGGAGGATTCAAGTACTACTTGCGTATCAAATAAATAGAGAATCGAGAAACGAACAAAAGAATTTCGACAGGGGATTTCACGGGAAGTCTTATTTCTTCTAAGAATGATACTAAAATTTCGTGTTTACATTTTATTATGTTTATATATACATATGTTTATATAAACATAGTTTATAAACATAGTTTGCAATCTTACAAAAAATGTCCTATATATAATTGTTTTTTAATTAAAACTAACCAATTTTATAATTACGAAACAACTAACATAGTAATAATTAAATGTAAGTCACATTGAAATAAGTTGGCTGATAAAGGACATATCTGAAGCTATTCAAAAGTGCTACAGAAGCCGAGAACCCACGTCGGCAACCAAGGAGAGATAACCCCTACTAATGTGCTCAATATAAATCACTATTGTGACCATACGATATCTTATCGGAACGACTCTACTACTTTCGTAGCTTTTTGTTCGTTAAGCTTTGCCTTGTGTTACTTAACATAAAAATATGCAAGTTAACAAAGGGCGAAATAATTTTAATATATAATGAAGGCATAGCTTCGTAACATTGATTTTATGACATGAAAGATTATTTAAATTTTAAAACTTTACAATGAAACTAAAATTTTAATATGTAAATATTTCTTCTAATTATAATTAAAACATTTTGACATTGTAATTAAATAAAAATATAACTTTACTTGTTTATTACTTGTTTATCAATATAAAAAATGGGGTTGGAATAGAATTTTAATGGGTTAGGAAAGTAATCAACGCCACCCAAGGCCAGCTGCCAAGAAATTGCAAAAACGTTGCTGGTCTTTGCGAAATGTGAAGGCTAAAGAAATTATCAAGGTAAGATTTTCAAGGGTTAGTAACAGTTTCAGTTCTTTTTAATTCAGACTATGTTATTTAAAGAAATTAAATCATATGCAAAATAGGTACCAATATTTAGTAAGTGAATTAGAAAAATATTTTTTAGTATTTCTTTAGACATTTTAACCAACATTTTAATTTAAATATGAAAAACCATGTGATAAAATTAAATAAAAAATTTTCGCCCAACGTGGGGCTCGAACCCACGACCCTGAGATTAAGAGTCTCATGCTCTACCGACTGAGCTAGCCGGGCTGATGAGAGTTCTTTTAAAATAGCTGTTATATTCTAGTCACGTTAGCCTAATTTTAGTACAGTTATTCACATTAACCTGTTTTTATCTCTTATTTTAAAGACAGTCATAATATATAGACCAACTTTAATATATAAATAAAATGCTCGTCAAATTTAGATCGCAGGATAGGCAGAAATATTAATTTCCTACTCCAAAGTATTACCAACAAAAAACTCAGTTAATAGATCAAAATTTTTATAATCTTTAAATATTGATCAAATCAACAATATTATTTATGTAGACAGGAAAATATGGATTAGATTATTTACAGTAAGAATTAGATTAAGAGTAGATTATTTAGAGAAATAATATATAAGTGCTAGTGCTAATTTTTTTAGTCTATCCTATAAAAAAATATATATATATATATATATATATATATATATATATATATATATATATATATATATATATATATATATATATATATACTTTGTCCTTTATACCCATATTTTAAATAAGTGATATAGGACAGTAGCAATTTAAAAGATGCTATTCCCAAAGGTATAAAGATCGATGGCGCCAAACTAATCAGTATGCCGATGGCGCAGTGCGAAGGAAGTGGCGCACGGCGACAGTTATGTTGGAGTTAGTAACCAAGGACCTAACATAGCAGCGCGTGAACTTTACGATACGCTGCAACTTGTTTAGTTTTTTAATGACATATGTATGAAATAAAGCCAATTGCCACACACGGAACGGATTTATTATATTGTGGAGGAGTTCGGCAAATACACAAGCATCTGCCACGAGTAAGGCAGAAAGTATCTTAAGTGATCATCTTTATTGTGTTGCAAAACGATATTTACGGGTTCTTACCCGTATTAACACCTTTGTTAATAACAAGAGAGTAAGAGAAAAAAAGGAACGGAAAACAAAATAGAGGAAAGTAGAAAGTAAAAGAAAGCTACTACACACAATTAGGTTTGCCACTTTAAAATCTCTTCGCAAATACTGTTGAACACAGCTGGTTTTCATGGTGTAACGGCTCAAATGGGACAGTGGTGAAGTGTTTTTGTTTTTGAGCCTAAGATCTTATATTCGATTTTTTCAAAAAATATTTTTATGGTCTACAGATATCTATTCTGAATCTGGGTGATTGTGTTTGTCATTTGTAATTTTATAATTTTACTTTTACATTTGTCCTTTAAAATAATAAAAAAATGCATTTATTGTGCGCATTATGCGTATAAAGTTTAAATTAAATATTTCAAGTCACACAAGAGAAAATAGTTACGTTGCCATTTGGTATGGCGTAACATAATTATTTTCTCTTGTTTGATTACGGTAGTCACCAGTATATGGTAGTCACCAGGGCACGAAATATTCCGTTTTAATGATTTTGCACCTATAATAATTATTTACGAGGATATGATTTGGATTTCCGTGTGATTCATGTCAAGTATCCGTCACGAGGCTACGTCTAATTAGGTACAGCAGGCATGTACCGTTAGTTTTGTGGTATATTTATGTAGTATAATATAAAAGTTAACACAATTCGTAAACGGGGTTTCCCGTGAATCATTACCATAAACGTCAAAGAAATTATAAGAAAAGCTACCGCATTTGTGTTAACCTAATTATTTTCAACTTTTGCTTCTAATTAAACTGTGTAATGAGTAAGTTCATAAACTTAACCCATTTCCTTTTTTTAAAGCTCATATATGTCTCTATTCACGGGACTTCCCCATTTCTGAAGGATTGTATGTAAATCCACGGTGCTGGTCTGCAAATTATGAATGCACACAATATGAATCAGTGGGAAATTTATAGTATATAATATAATAAGTATATTGCGGTAATCGAACTCGTGACATTTGGTTCCGTAAGCGGTAAGTTCGTCAATGAGGTCAAAAATAACAAATAAAAAATTTGTATCTGACTGTCTGAGATTCTGACTGGACTTCCTTACATTTCATTTCATATTTGTTCTGAAACTCGCAATAAGTTTTGAGAGAAATGTGAAAAATATACATATTTAGTGAATAAAATAGTAGTCTCTTTTAAATCAACTTGATGAAGCCGAACTAAATAGCAAAAACTAATCTGTGATCCTCACTTCGCAATATAAACGTGCTGATTATGGTAAAACCTTGCAATTCTGACGATAATGTACCAGGTGTATAGATCCAACAACATAAATAAAGTTGTCGAAAGATGACAACTACACACCTGTAAAGCATAGTTGTTCAATTCATCATTTGACGATAATAATAAAGGTTAATTTGGTTCACATAACGTTCATTTCTCGGTACGAGGACAATATGCGAGCATATCGAATCATTCACCCTTGCTTTTACGATCGCATGCGACGGGTTTATGGCACGGGTAATGAGCAAGATGAGGCCCATGTTTATTGTAATTAATTTAGTAGGTATTGCGAATTATGATGCTGCCAACACTGATTTCAATCTGATTGAATTAATTTGTTGCCGTACGTATACCGTTGTCTAATGGTAGTGTTGTTAATTTCGGTACCGTTATTTTTAATGGAGGTTACGTTTAAAATGTATGTATATATGTGTTACATACGTTTTGGTATCTTTCAGTTATTTTGTGAAGAATAGATAGGATAGCTTTAAAACATTTAATATTTTTTATGATCGCCAATTACTATCATTGTTTATGATTTATGTTACTATTTATAACTATTTATACATATATACCGATGTAAGAAAAATTAGAGAACTATAACGAACTTAATGCCTCCTTGTCATAATGTTTTTAAACAAAATAAAACGCAAAGCAAAATAAATTAATTATTATAACTCACTGTTTGCGATGCACAGTCTTTTAGATATATTTAATATTTTTACAGAATTTTATAGAGTAAAAATAAACACAATCAGGCATACACATTTTATTTGTACTGGGTTTGGCAGGATAGTTCAAATTACACATTAGAATTGCCTGTATTTGTAGTGGGCGGCGTTGATAGATTTCTATCAGGCATATTATTTTATAAACAACAAATGACAAGGAGGCAATATCAAGGCATATTGATATTATTATAAACAACAAATGAAAAGGACAAATAACCACACTGGCTTAGAATAAATATTTGTAAGCTGTAAAAAATATCCTTATGTGGGAATTCGCGATGTTCACGGAACTCGTGACCCTGGGATCAGAGATCTTGGGAACGAATACTTCGCCACTGCGCCATTTGGGTTGTCGTTTGAAAAATATACATAACAATAATAAGAACGTCATACGTTATTGAGTCACAATTATTCAAACCAAATTACTTTTTTGTTCAAATTTTTTGACTACAACAACATTCTCACAACCTAATGATTTGAAATACCAACCTTCCACCAAACCTTCGTTGGAGCATCTTCTGAAATGCTGCACATTGATTTACTAAACCGCAATAAAAACATAAAGTAACATTTAATGGATAAGTAAGCCGCATATACAAAGAAAGCAATACACAAAATGGATCGTTTAAAATTCACGATTTAGATTGAAACAAATAAGGAAATAACAATAAAACACACTGTAAAATCCAATCTTCCCAGAAATGTTTACTCCTTATACAGTATTCACGAGCCAAATTTATGAATTTACCAATGCTTGCAAAGATTGACTCGTCCGACAGTTCTTCATTCTATTACAATGGAAATTTTTCCGTGCTTTTTTTAACGACATATTCTTTTATGAGCATGAACTCATAAATTTTATTCTTCAATGGTACGAATTGTAATGCCGCTTATATGTAAACTTAAAAATTTATAACTATATGTATATATAAATATATATACATAAAAAATATAAATAGATAAAAGTATAGTATATATAAAGTATATATTATATTATATTATATTATATAATATATACTTTTATCCTTTTATATCATGTTATATAGCAGCTCCTCCTTCTATAATTTTAATAGAGAAAATTAGATTAATCTTGATTATCTATATTAATTAATTTTAAATATATATATAAAATTTTTTGAGGCTTTTTAACTAACATGGATTTTTTTTTTGATTAGTTCACTAAGTTACAACGAAAATTTGATTACGTTCGTTGAATCTTAAGGTACGATGCTATTTAAACGAATCATTTTGAAAAACCTAATCAAATCAAAATCCACAAATATCAATGTGTTAAAACACGCCATTGCCAGAAGCCTCCGGTCAGATTTAGGGGCGACCGAGCTTTATTCCGTTTCTCATAAAACACTTCTTTTATACTAAACGGCATAAGGAAGACTTTATCAATTTTATTATGTTAATAACTCACATTGATAGCGCTTTCGTTTTACGAATGCAGAGAATAAATGTGCACATGTACCCATTGGGACTAGGGTTGCCCCAAAACCTTTTTTTTTGTATTTATGTACCTATATTAAATTGCTTTAATGTGGGCGCAAATGTAAAAGGCACACGTCCCATTCGTGGCTTTATGCCACGGAACGGTTTTATTGTGACATTTGATTTTTTTTGTTAATTCGAATGCAGTCAGTCTCTAAGAGACGCATTAGATTTACGCAGATTATATCTAGAGATCTGGCACCTAAAGTGTTTTTCAATTCCAACTATTAATTCACACTTTCCCTATTTATATTTAAATATCTTGTGCAAATTTTCAATCGTTAATAAAATAAAACTTCTTTGTTGATCTGAGTAAGAATTGCCTTTAATTTTTTTTTCTCAACAAGTTATTATAGCCTAAATTACTTAAATTATTACAGCATACAAACAAATTATTATTTGTGCAACAACTTATTGTAGCATAAATTGCTAAGAAGAAATATATGCCTAGCGGACTTTTAAAAATTCTTCAAAATTGTTGCGAAGCTTTAAAGTTTCCGTTAGGAAGTTCAATTAAAACCACAATTCCCAAAGTGCCGATTGTTTGCTTTAGCCCTTTAGTGAGTGCTACTCACTGCTAATTTATCTAACAAATAAAGCATTCGCACAACGCTGAATGAAAGTGCGATGTGTGTATGCATCAGTGCAGCGCTCCGCTCCGGACATGAGTCACGCTGTGTGCAAATGTAAACATCGACACATCCAGTATAAGGGCGACGTACCAACCACGGCGATGCGAATAATATAACTGCATCGCATGCACTAGCTTTTGAAAACGAATCAACATTTTTTAATATCTTAAGATAAGTAATCATCGCTTTCATGGACATCTACAAGACTTACATACATAAGTAAAAGAGTTGGATCTTCGCATCCTTCTATCATACAAAACGTGGTAATATAGAAAAATTCTCATTCTAAATGCATATAATCTGTGAGGGTCTGGTAACTGTTAGGTGTAGTCAGCGTATATCCGGTGTGGATAAGTAAATTCGTGCGGAAAAGATAAACAAATGGGCTGATACGAAAGAATTATAAAATATTATTTTATCGTCTATCGTTCTGTAATTCATGTCGAACAAACCAACAGAAAAGAAAACGAGTTTAATAACAGATTTAAAATATGACAGTAATTAAGTATCTTGTTTAAATTAAAAAAGATAATTAAGTTCTATTTAATATAAAAATTGTAATTATTTTGCTCCAATGTCTCTCTCTCCTTTGGTGGACTATCACCCTTAATGTGCTACAGGTTGCTTTACTTCGAGATGAGTGCTATTGCACAATCTAAGAAGATTTATAACGTGGTTTGTATTCAAATAGAAGACACACGTGGTACAACATTCATTTCATAATAAAGTTTTAAATACTTCCTCTTTTTCGATATAATTTGTTACTTATAAGATTGAAGAAATAACTTCTTAATCTTTAAACTTATTAATATCGAAGAAACATATGAAGTTAACATTGTAACCCTTAAAAACTTTTTTAAACTTTAACATAAGTAATCATTAATATTAATTTTATCTTATCCAAAATGAAATATTATCAAGAGTTGGTTTAACAAATATTGCTCGCAAAATACTGGCACACTGTATTGGTGACATATTTTTTTATAAAAATAATTTTTACCAAGAGCCCATACCTTATTAACGGTATAAGATTAATGAAAACACGTTCCAGCCAACTGGTGGGTTTTATGAATTTAAAATTAAATAAATATTGAAAGTTACTTCCCATATCTCGTCGCAAGATTAATTTAATTAAAATGTTGTATAGCATAGTCCCTAGAGTTATTCCAAGTTACTTGAATGCAGACGATTTTTTTAACCTTACAAATAATCTACCTCAATTGAGGAATTTAGGAATGGCTTTAGACAGGAGGATAGGGATATGATACTACCGCAACGGAAGACAAGTAGTGATACGGTAGTAGCTTCCGGAGGCCTGGGTTACGTACCTGTCTTCCAATACCATAACTACCGGACAGGCGGCTAGGCAAAGATATAATGATTTTGGAAAAAAACTTCGTTCTATCTTTCTTTTTTCTAAGATCATTATGTTCCATTTTTAAAATATTGGAGCTGTTAAATTAGCATACAGAAATAAGACAAGACAATAATTCGATACATTACTGACAAAATGCATTATGCTCCTGTTACAAAGTGCATTTCCCAAAAGCTATCAAAATTAAGTATAATTGTAACATGACAAACGACACGATTGAACTTAATATCGAAATACTTAATTTTCTTTTTTATGGGATAGGAAGGCAAACGAGCAAGCGTCTCATCTGATGGCAAGCAATCCACATTTGAAACCATCAAAATGCAAGCCTTCACCTTTGTCAACGATCGATCGTGCCTCTGATGCTGTAGCTGGTCGACGTTTATTGGTTTTTATAAAACTCTCTTTTTATCTCATTAAAACAACTACCTTGCCGGTTGTGACTAATGAGGTTTAATTTTTAGTTTTAAATCTTTGATGTATATTAACGATAAACTATTGTAAATAAAATATATCTATAAAACATGAGTTGCACACAAACTAGTCCTGTGTTATTCATGTATGATGTGTCAGCAGCGCTAGTCGGTCTGTTATAAAAAAAAAAGAATCCCCATCCACATTCAAATAGTCTGCATCGTTGCGGTCTTCAAGTTGCGTCAATCATTCAAACCTATTATTTTTTATTTATAAAATAAACATAAGGTTAATATTTCTTAAGGTGTTTTTATTTTGTTTTACAGCACACCTTTTGTGATTAACAACATAAATAAATTTTATTTTGACATTTGAAACGATTAAATAATTATTAAATGATGACAATCATGCAATAGTAAGTGGTCGTATATTTAAATCCAAATGATTGTTATTAAAACTTTAAACTCTGATATTTCTTATTTATTGCAAACATTATATTAAATTTTTAAGAAAGGCCAGATTAAGACCCTTAACCGACGGGCTTGCATGAGTAGAGTAATGAGTGTGGAGGAAGCAAGTAAAGTATACCGAGATCGTAGCAGGCGGTTATTTTTGGTCTCTGCCTACCCCTACGGAACACAAACGCGACGATATGTATGTATGTATGTAATAAATTAAATTGTTAAAAGATATCTCACTCTAATGACGGATTAGTTTCCTTTTAATAGGCTCATATAATTGCTGCGTGGTTCTATTAGTATACGTATGGTTACAATAATGTTAGAATAAGGCAATTTCATTTTCCCAATGGGTCTCGTACGAGGCGACTGTGGATGCAAATGCCATTAGATAGCCAGCAGCACCTATCTATGTAATAAAAGCTAATTCGTGTTTCCCAATCCGACATATTCAAAAAATTAGTAAATATTTTTCTTTCTTTAAATTTACCTCACAATCGTGAAAATTAAGAAAATGCATTTGTTAGGGCAGTCATATCGTTCACTTTATTTATTTTATATTTCTATATTGCGACATAGTGAAATGGTAAAAATACACATGATAATTAGAGAAAAAAGAAGGAGAAAAGAGACAACTCTATCTTCCATGATTTTCAATATCCTGTTCATATAATAGGTAAATATAACGTCACTAATTCTTACAATTTTAATAGGATATGAATCACTTTTATTTACTTACGATATTCGAGAAACATAACTAGTGTATCTAAATACTCATAGTTCGAATTAGACTAGGACATAAGTTTATATTTCAGTACGCTCGGTTACTACTTTTCCGCTTCTAGTTTTCATAACATTACTCTTTAAAAACTTTTCCGATAAAACGAAATAAGACTTTTGTGGTATCTTACAACATAAAAGAGATTAAAAAAAACACCTAAATTATTTGTTTTTTAAATATATGAAAAGAATTTTTGGTTCACTGCCAGTTTGATTAAAGTAAAAAGAAAACTTTGAGGTGTTTTGTTATTTTAAGCTGAGCTCAAAGGCCAATGACGAGGTTCTCCGAGAAGGAGAAGCACTCGTAGAAGAATAAGTTATTTTAAGCATACTCAAACACGAAATTTTATACATTTACACGTGTTTTCGTTTCCAACAAGTCCAAGTGCGTAAAATAATCTAGATTATTTTGCTCGATTAGGATATGTACATACATGAGATCATACGAAAGAAAATATGGTAATAGGTTTTTTGTGTTTCAAGAATATTTATATAAATATTCAATTTAAATACATGTTTATTCACTAAGAAGATCCCATTTATAGGAAACAGTAAAACATGGTTTTAAATTATGCTGCTCAGTATTTATAAGTAATTTGATCGCCATATGAGGGTAGATTGTTTCGTTGATCACCCTTTTTTCTGTATAATGTGTAGTGGCAAATGAGACATCGATAAAAAACAAATAATTTTCTAGATAAGCTTTAAGGTATGCAGTAACAAATGCTATTGTAAATAGCAGTTTACAGGCTTTTTTAAATTGCTCAAAAATTTAGCTGTTTTATTTTTTTCAGGTAAAACAACAGCTTTTTCTAAGATACATGTATGTAAGATATATGTTTTTTTCACAGTCCATATATATCTCTCACAGCTGGGCACGGATCTTATTTCTGGAGGAACAAACTCACCCACGTTTTATCAATGTGGACTGGGGGAGGGTAACCAGACTCACAGAAGAAAAAATATCTGTAGTCCATACATGTCTATTATTTTGATGCAGAGATCGAACCCGCAACCACACCACTAAGTCAATTGGTTCAACATTATATTTATATATAACTAAATAATAAAAAACATATAACTATATAACTAAATAATAATAATTTTTAAAATTTAATAAATATTAAAGGCATGAATCATTGCGGTTATTCAAAACTTTTGAAAAAGGAACATAAAAAATAATTTAGTATTTTTATTGCTGATATACTTATTTGTGTAATTCAATATTAGTAGAGTTCCTTTTAGTTGGTATCGATCCGGATTTCCGCAAACACCTGAATCATTACAAGACGATGAAATAGGTAGGTATTTATTAGTCAGACTTTTCTACTTAACACTTATTGTTTGTGTAGTGTCTCAGACAGCCACTTCGTATTGCAATAGGAATTGACAATGAATTATCGATATATTGTCACAATAACTATATTGATTTTATATTGTAATTTAGAAGTAAGTAATCATTAACAATCCCAATGACTTGTTAGAAAAATAATCGGTTTTCGCCTTTTCTAAATAACAATTAATATTAATTAATAAATAACAACGAAAACAATTAATCCATAGATCGAAAAAAAATTCGAATAAAGTAATATCGTCTATCTATCTATCGTGCATACGGATTAGTGTACATACAACACCACTTTTCAACTTTGTATACATTCTTTTATACATGACTTGCGCCTTAACCCGTGGAGTCCTCGATTGTAGTAAACACTACAGACTACAGCCGTCAAATCTATGATTATTATTAAAATCTGTATTATTGAGCATCCTTAACTTTTGTACTTAAAAAAGAGGATACGTTCAGTCGTCTTCGTCAAAGTTTCTTTATTTTCTGAGGCACTTCATCGTAAATGTACTCAGGCAATGTCAAAGTTTTTTAAGTATATAAAAAGTTTTTATACGTCTATTACACTTGGTTAAATCAATCAATCAACAGCCTGCGGCAGTCCACTGCTAGACATAGGCCTCTTCCAAAAAGCACCACCTAACCCGATCTTTGGCTTCACGCATCCAGTTTCTGCCAGCTGCCCTGCGCAGATCGTCGCACCATCTTTGCCGAGACGCGGTTTCACTTCAACACTCGTCTGCTCCAACGATTGTCGGATCTCCGATAAACGTGACCAGATCATTGCCACTATAGTTTGCTAATTCGAAAGATTATGTCGGTGATTTAGTTCTCTGGCGGATTTGTTCATTCCGAATCATATCTACCAGAGTAACTCCGAGCAAAGCTTTCTTCAATAGCTCTCTGAGCGACTCTGAGCTTGTGAAGCAGACGGACTGTCAGCGTCCATGTTTTGACGCAGTAAGATAGTAAAGGCAATACATACTCTTCGATATATGGGCGACGAGAAGACCTGACGAAGTTTCCTAAATGCTGCCTAGTCTAACTAAATCCTTCTATCGGCTTCTTTCTATAAATTGTCTCCATCCAATTGCATGACCTGCTCGACTATCTATACACTCGGTTGTATTAAGCAAATTCACGTGTCAGATTCGAAATAGAACTTGAGTAATACGCACCTAGATTTGTACGCATAACCCGACGCGAATAAAAACTATAATAAGATCTCCGTTTGTTTCCAAGGAAATGAGGATATTGAGAACCAATCGAAACGTGTCAAGGAAGACTAACGCACTTTCAGAACGTAAACATTCATGATATATTCTAAACAGAAAAACCATATGGCATGAATTGCGGCTAGACCGCTGTCTGGGTCATAATTACATTTGTATGTATGTATATTTTATGATTCACTAGGGCGGACCACACGTACTGATATGTAAACTTTATATTAATAGTGATCCATACTCTCCTGGCTAGTATCGAGCATACACGTATCATGTCAAATTGTATTCAATTTATACACGATATTGGTCATTGGGTGATTTGATGATGATTTTGTGTCCATTACTATAATGCAGCACTTATTTCTACAATAATTATTATTACTTATTTATCCTACACACTTTTTAAAGGCCGGCAACGCTTTTGGCTAATGCCTTTGGCACTTTCGGATGCCTATGAGCGGCGTTGATTGCTTTCCATGATTGAGACGAAGGTTTGTCTATAACAATTTTAGTTTTATAATTTTTATTGACAGTGGCGAATACAACAAAGACAATGATATTAACTGGTTCCTACGATTAGCTTCGGCAATATTAATAAATATTTTCATGCTCCGTTAGGAGTCGAATAAGGCCTAAAATAACAACAAAGTTTGACACCCACCTGCACTCCCATTTTCGCAAATAAATATTATCTTTTGAAAAAGTCTTCACCTCTTACCATAAAGATCTAATAAGAAGAAATTAGCAAATTAGCATATAAATGTTTAAATAAATGTTAACATTTAAGGTTATACGTGACTACCCAAATTGTTTAGTAACTTACAATTTAGTTATAAGGTTGGTCGGAAAAAAATCTCCTTTAGTTCAATTTTATTCTTGATCCTTTGTTGTCCTTGTGATGTACTATAAAAATACAACGTCAGAACAGCGGCAAATACAAAATAGAGATAAAATATCACCAATATAAATCGACTTGAAGAGGACATTCAGATAACAATTTAATTGGCTCAGGGGCGAAGCTAGAGTCGATGGACGTGGGTTCAATTCCCGCATCGTAATAAATATATTTATTGCCTACAGGTTTCCATTCCAAGACTGTTTATCTCGCCAATTCACAGTGTTGCTTGATGAGTGCTTATAAACGTGCTTCCTTCAGAAATGTGGAGACCCCGTACCTGAGACGCCTTCGGTGTTGTTCGGTATGTCTGTGGGCAGCGGTGATCAATTACTACCAGATGACCCACGTGTTCCTTTGCCTAGTCTGCTATAAAAAAACCTCTCGACCATGTATAAGCTATATAAACAAATTTAAACTAAAATCGTGTAAAAGATATTGCGGATTTCGTTTTTATGGGACATATGTAGGTATTTGTATATAATGGGTTACTGTAAACTTTATACATCCATATATACTTTATACATGATAACACATTGTAGTTAACCTAAAAAGTAATAAGACTCACATAGAAAAGCCACAAAAACAAAAATAAGGATAAAATAAAAACCAATATAAATCGATTGAATTCAATTAATGAACAAACATTTTTGATGTTTATTTATTAATAGGTATCGGTAATTGATGTGTGTTATGTATTATATAAAACAATGCGTTTGTCCGCATGTATTGTGCCAGATAGGCGCAGTTGGTAATCGTGGTATCGTGGCGGTATCGCAGGATGTCGGTCACATGGGGTCGTCGGTCCGGCGACGGGGTGAAGCTAATTGTTACAAATTATATCGTTCGCATTGGTGACAGCTATGATTTGACGGACGTGCCAAATATATATTACGTTTCAAAATATTCGTATTAGGATATTCTTAAAATAGAATTTTCAAATTAAATAAATTCAAAACTTTTACTTAGCTACGATTCGCTACAAGCAAACAATAACAGAAAATTAATAATGTGCGTTTTCCTGCTGGATGAAGTGGATTTACCTGGAACTTAAACTAAAACTTACCGAAAAACAGCCGTCAGCAACTCTCCACCCACCAACCATGCAAATGACACGTGATTCGCCTCAACACGAGGCATCTTCAGGTATAGTAGACTCTACGCAAGACAACCGTTAAAGTTAACGGTCGGTTAAGTGGTTTTTCAGTAAGCATTAGTTTAAGTTCCAGGTAAATCCACTTCATCCAGCAGGAATACACACATTATTAATTTTCTGTTATTGTTTTCTTCTCGTGGATCTTAGCTAAGTAAAAGTTTTGACTGTCCACATAATAATGGATTTCTGCAAATAACGCCTGACTCCATTAATCAAATTAAATAAATATCTGAAATGGAATGAATACTTGAACTGAAATGAGTATTTTAATTAGATTTCATTATCAAATTGAATTATGCCGATCATTATCAGCTTGGCCTTGGCAGCTTAGCATTAATGACGACCGATTGGCTCAGTGGCGGGGCCCTCCGCCCGCGGAGTCAATGGTCGCGGGTTCGATTCCCGCATCGGAATAAATATTTATATGGATTTATAAATGTTTATTCCGAGTCTGGTAACCCCCCAATCCGCATTTCCTTTCCTGCTCTTTCCTTTCCTCTCTATCCTTTCCCTTCCTCTCCGCCAATCCACGGTCTGCCGTGCCAATGGATGCGTGGCTAGGGGCGAGCCTAGTCGTAATCGTGCCGATCGTCCCGGGGTCGGGCTCCCCCGGGGACTATGGTGCCTTACCTCAGCATGCAGGGCTCTGCTGGGGCTGACCTCCATCCTCCCTTGCGGCTCGTGGGATTCACTAAGACGAATTTAATATACTTAATTTGTCGAAAATGATGGCGAAGTGGTTCGCCACCTGTCACGTCCTGATTCTCACGAGGGCGAAAAGCGACCAATGACGGGCCGTTTCGCTGCGATGAATGGCAGCGGATGGAGCTCTGTGGTCTCTGCCAACCCCTGCGGGGGATAGGCGTGAATATATAAAAAAAAAATTATCAGCTTGTAACAATGTGATAATGATGGTTAATGTGCTAAAGATGTGCTAAAAATGGATATTAAAAGTAAAAGACAATGTTGAGACATGTGGAAAAATAAATTACTTGAGAATATAAAAAATAGAAATGTATATAAGAATTAAGATTTCTTCTATTATACATTCAGAATTTCTATATTCTATAATAAGCATATAGAATATAGAAATGTATTTTGTTGGATTTAAATTAAAGAAATTACGTTTTTGCAGCAATATAATATTTTTATTAGAATACAGTAGAGAATGGAAAGATATAGCTTTGGATCGAAGAAAATTGAAATTGTTAAATCGACAAGTGCCAAACACTTATCGTTGGTTTTCTTAAATTAACTTTTTTTTATTGATAGCCACTTCGCTCGTAAGTTTGTGCTGAATGCTACTGCCATTAGCGGTCTGTAATAATCCAATGCGAATATGTTTATCCTATTCTAATATTCTATCAGATAGACATTCGATCGGCATCTGTTAATACACTAATAAAATTTCAGTGAGCTGGTAACCTTACGCTAGAGGTTAGTAAATATGAGTATAAAAGGTACGTGGTGAGCTGGTAAGGGTTACACTTGAGGTTAGTAAGTATGAGTATAAAAGATACGTGGTGAGCTGATAAGGGTTACACTTGAGATGGGTAAGTATGAGTATAAAAGATACGTGGTGAGCTTGTAAGGTTTACGCTTGAGGTTAGTAAGTATGAGTATAAAAGCTACGAGGTGAGCTTGTAAGGTTTACGCTTGAGGTTAGTAAGTATGAGTATAAAAGATACGTGGTGAGCTTGTAAGGTTTACGCTTGAGTTTAGTAAGTATGAGTATAAAAGTTACGTGGTGAGCTTGTAAGGTTTACGCTTGAGATTAGTAAGTATGAGTATAAAAGATACGTAGTGAGCTGGTAAGGTTTACACTTGAGGTTAGTAAGTATGAGTATAAAAGATACGTGGTGAGCTGATAAGGGTTACACTTGAGGTTGGTAAGTATGAGTATAAAAGATACGTGGTGAGCTTGTAAGGTTTACGCTTGAGGTTAGTAAGTATGAGTATAAAAGCTACGAGGTGAGCTTGTAAGGTTTACGCTTGAGGTTAGTAAGTATGAGTATAAAAGATACGTGGTGAGCCGGTAAGCTTTACGCTTGAGGTTAAAAAATTGTTAGTCTTATGCGGTTGCATATTATGTATCTCGCAATAACTATTCCCATCTGTGTCTCCATCTTCGGTTAAAAATCTAAGTAAATGACTCTTCATTACTCTTATTGAAGTAACTGGCGACATATTCACTAAGTGATTCAGATCTGAATTGATAGACATACCTTCAAAAATAAGCTTCAGTTTTAGGACTAAATTATGAATTCAACAAAAAATGGTTGCAAAATTTTTAAAATGTATGTTAAAGTTCTTAACCCATATTTAAAAAATCACACGATCATTTTTTTGGGACACTATCAAAATTTAATGCCGTAAATTAAATTCACTAAACCACAAACCAAAGTGCCAAAACCAAACAAAGTGAATCATTTAGGCATCCCGCGTCTACATGATCATTTATCAAAAACGCCCAAATCTCAGATATGTTTTTGCTCATCAGTTATTTCTAAGAATTTAAGATGGGCGTAAAGGTTAAATTTGGAATCTGTGAAAAAAAAAGGTATGCATCTATTGAGATTCGTTCTTTGCTCCACCTAGCTTATTGAAGTCAGGTTGAGCAAAGAACCATACTGGTAAAAAACCTAGCTTTATATACGTCTGTTAAAATTGTTTAGAAATAAAATTTGTAATGTTCGATGATAATGGAAACTCATATAAAGCTAAATTCTTCGGGAATTTCAAATGGTGCAGTGACCAACTGTTTTTTAAGCTAAGCAGCTAAGGAACGTACTCCTGAAAATCTTGATTTCGAAAAATGATGTCCAAGAAGCACTTCCTACAACCTATATATTTGCTCTTTCCTAATACGGAGGAAACAAAATTAACCACTCGTGTCCAAGGGGGATTAGATGGATACCCATGCTCGACATAATACCTGTAGGCTATAAATATATTTATCTCGATGCAGGAATTGAACCCGCGATCATTGATTTCGAAAGAGGTAACTTCGCCAGTGGGCCAATTATATTTGTCAATATTCCTTCAATAATAATGATTTTTTTTTAATGGGATAGGAAGGCAAACGATCAGGCGTGTCATCTAATGGAAAGCAATCAACGCCGCCCATAGACTTCCGCAGCGCCATAGGTAGTGCAGAAGCGTTGCCGACCTTTTTGAGGGATAGAGGGTGGGGGGAGGGTGTTGGGCCTTAGGAACTCGGTCGCTCACCGTACGAAGCGCGGTAGCTATGCTACCACTCAGACGCCGGTTTTCTTACTTCCCCGGGCGAACCGGCCCATTCATGCTACAGACAAATAATATGCCATTCTTGACAAAGTATTTGTCTGCAGCGTGGCTCTACCACTATTAAGATTGATATTATGCAAAGAAGCATTATAAACGTAGATAGAAGAAGATAACCATACACTCGTATTTAAAATATCAACGTTTATCTGCAAGTGAGGATTAAGTTTACAACTCTTTACATTAAAAAGCACGCCAAAATAATTGTAGTGTACGAACTGATGAGGGGATTTCAATGGCGAATTACACCAAAGTTCGGGCACCGCTACGTATTTTTAATTTCCGGGCGTGTTGTTAACGACTGCAAGTTAAATTATCTCTGGAGCGGCTTTATGATAATTCAATAACTGGCTAGTTTTTGTGATCTATTGTTTTACAACCGTAGCCCTAACATGAAAGCTACCAAAGTTACATTACATACTCATTTCGTGACATTATAGTCATTTACATAGACCAATGTTCCTTTTCACTGATTACTTTTTTTTTTCGGACAGAATTATTTATGTTTATATATCTATACACAGGTACGCGACCCCGGCCTCCCGAGCTACTACCATATCACTCCTTGTCTTCCATTGCGATAGTATCATATCCCTATCATCCTGTCTAAATCCATCTGTCCTTTTCCCTACCCTTTTCTTTCCACTACACCAATCCACGGTCTGCTGTGCCAAAGGACGCGTGGCTAGGGGCGAGCTTAGTCGACTGTCCCGGGTATTATAGTGCCTTATCTCAGCATGCGGGGCTCTGCTGGGGATAACCTCCATCCGCCCTAACGGCTTGTGGAATTCACTATGACGAATTTTAATAAACTTCATTTGTTAAAAAATTACGGAGACATGGTTTGCCACCCATCACGGCCTGTTTCCCACGAGGGCGAGAAGCGCTTAAAGGAGAGCCGTTTCGCTACGATGAATGTGAGAGGAAGTATGGATGAAAAAATGGACGAGTGTGGGGGAAGCAAGGAAGGTGTGGCGGGATCGTAGCAGATGAAGACCTGTGGTCTCTGCTTACTCCTAGGGAAAGCAAGCGCGACGATATGTATGTATGTATGCATGTATAAATTAATGAAGTTTTAAATAACGTCTACTTTTCATTTCAAAGATATTCTTTGTCCTTTTTTTTATTGTCTTTTTTGTGCCAAATTGTAAAAAGCTAGCGTTTTTTTTATTTAATTTAAAGAAACTAAAAATGTTAATTACACTATTAGAACAATTATTTATAGTGTAAAAAAGATTTCAATACGATCTGAATGTAATTTAAATGCAGTCTCAGATGTAATGGACAATCCAGAATTTCTAACATAACCCTTTAGTCAAAACTTTCAGTTAAGGTAAGATACGTAAAGCAACGTGTTAATATATTTAATTTATAAGTACTTGTTTGTTGTATTCATCTTCATTAAAATAAAATAAATTGTGCAAATAGAATTGTTTTGCTTAGTAAGTAACATGCATGAAACATAAAATCGTGACTAAAAAGCAGTTATTACTCCACATACTCACGTACAATATTTTTCTTGACCAGCTCTTACTTTTTGATGTTTATCGTCGTTTGCAGATTTTTAACACGCAATATTAATGCCATCTGGGTATAATTGCTTAGAATGAGTCAATTTAAAATAAAAGTATTCGGAAGTAGTATTGCGTTGGAACAAATTTTTTTCTGTATTTATGTTAGATTACATTTTTGCTACGTGGTTCCCAGCATTGAATAGAGCTTCCCCAATCTCCTCTGTGAGGCAAATATGGGAGAATATATCAGTAGACGGGCAATCACTTATATCTGAATATCAAAATCCAATCTGCAATCCCCAATCCACCCACAAAGCGTAACGTAATAACTTTCATTTTTAGGACCAATAGCTAAGAGGAGACTGTTATGTTATGTTATTGATCGATTGATTAATTTCAAAGTTAGTATATGATGGTATACTAACTTTTATCATCATACATTATCATTATATTATATTATTTATACTATATATATATATATATATATATATATATATATATATATATATATATATATATATATATATATATATATATATATATATATATATATATATATATATATATATATATATAATACATAAAAAATATAAATATATATAGATAGAAGTATATATTATATTATATATACTTTTATCCTTTTCTAATCATCTTATATAGCAGCTCCTCCTTCTAAAATTTTAATAGAGAAAATTAGATTAATCTTGATTATCTATATTAATTAATTTTGGAACTGGTTATAGATAGAAGTACCCTATCTCTAACCTTGCGTAAGGAGAGTGATGAGTATGAAGGAAGCAAGGAAAGTATACCGAGATCGTAACAGATGAAGATCTGTGGTAGTAGCTACCCCTACGGGAAACAGGTGTGACGATATGTATCTATGTATCTCATAGATTATATTTATATTCTTATACTCAACATGGAAAATTTAATTTAAGAATTTTAAATTCTTACACAGGGGTCTTTGGAAAATATTTAATATTATTATTACATTACTTGCCTTCAAAATTTTAGTTTTAAAAATTGACATAAATAAATAAATTGATTTATGCTATCAAAAGTTAATCATTTCAAAATTTTAATTAATATTAATTTTTTTTTATCTTATACAAATATGGTTAAGAAATGAATGCGGTTGAGTTTTCATATATTAATAGTATATTCAAATTTAAAATCTTTATTTCTTCGACATAAGAAATTATATTTCATTT
This sequence comes from Baronia brevicornis, assembly GCA_031353405.1. Lineage (NCBI taxonomy): Eukaryota > Metazoa > Arthropoda > Insecta > Lepidoptera > Papilionidae > Baronia > Baronia brevicornis. Next base: position 543,405 of record JASFAT010002864.1, read on the forward strand.
GTCATCAATCCAGTAACAAGCATTACGCAATGAGGTTCCTCTGGACGGAGAAGAAACGGCGAAAGAAACTTTGCCGGTATCCTCTTTCCTATATTTATTCTTTCCATGTTTTTACAATGCGGCAACGTGTGTAGATCACACTTTATAGTCTCACACATAATGAAGAGACCGTTCGGTAGGTCATAAGTCAGACAAAAAAACAATTGGAACCAGCTACCCTCGGCGGTCTTTTCGAACCGTTACGACATTGGAACCTTCAAAAAACAAGCCTATACATAGCTAAAAGGCCGGCAACGCTTCCGCGACTCCTGCGGTGCCGCGATTGTCCATGGGTGGCGTTGATTGCTTTCCATCAGGCGACCGGCTTGCTCGTTTGCCCTCTTATCCCATAAAAAAAATGTCATCGTTAAAGTTGAGTGACAGTATGACAAAATAAAATTATTAAGAAGGCCTTATTAATTCATTCAACGAAAAAACTATACGAGCTATTTGTTAGTCAGCGGCAGTTGTAACGGTACGGTCGTTACATGTAGGTCAAGTACTCGGAAATTAGTAAACACCTCTGCCGGGTCCTCGGAGATTACTCATCCGGCATTCTGGTAAATAAACATTGGAGTATAGCCGCGTATTAACCTAGTACACCTAGTGGTGACAGAGACGCCGTCGCTCTCGTCCTTCCTCATCCGTCGTTATGGATATCCCGTTAGAATCTTTGTGATTTATTGAATGAAAAATGAACTCAAGGGCCACCCTTTGAGTCCATTTTTCATATTCATATTGCAAACAAAATTTTACCTGCACTGTTAGGCTTTTATGTGCCTAGATAACATAATTAAAAACAAACTGCTTTTTATAACGTTTTTTTTTAATTGATCAATTATAATGAACTATTTTTGAATAAAAGCTTATCGTCTGTAAAAAATATCTTTGATATGATAATGAGAATATCAGTTTTAGCGAGTATGCACTTATGATCACGAAAATTAAGAACGGGGCCATTCATGCACAAAATAACGACATTACTTTGGCCTTCTTTGGGATCATTGTTTAGCCCATCACTATAGCGAGCCGTATACGTCAATCAATGGGGAAGTGATGCGCGATTCGCTCACTGCTCATGTGGGTGAAGCTTAGGGTCAGATATGGTAACAGGAAAATGTGAGACTTAAATTGAAAAATTCCTGGATTTTCTTTATTCCTCGTAAAATTATAGCAAATGTGTTTATGAAAAGGGACATTGTAATATAATTCAAATAAAACTTGTATTGTCGATGTATGTAATTACTGGCATAAAATATTGCCACTACATTTCTTCCCATCGTTATCGAAAGGGGCGATAATGTGAACATATGCTGGTGGAAGCCCAGAAGCTTCCACGATCCGTCCGTTAAGCGTGAAGATTACAGAAACATCCCTCATGTGTGTAGATGACTAACCACTCAGTGATGGAGAGTTACGTCTGTAGTGTACACTTCTGATGATGATACTAATTTTCAATTATTAACGAATTATGAATAAAATATGAAAGTATCCGCTATATAATATACATCTGGCCTCCTTGTTTTTCTATAAAGTATATTCCTAAGGAATTTTTAAAAATGATAATCAATAAGAAGCATAAACATAAGTATATGACCTAAAACACAAATATTTAATATTTATAGAGGAAGGACTGAAGTTTTATGTACAAAATTGAGTAAATTTGTTTGTAATACCGATAAGGTACAGTAAGTATGTCATCATCATAAACCTGTTCATTGACAGTTATGTTATACACGTCACTACACATTGCCGAATAATTTTATCCTTGTCCTAAAGCGTATAAGAATGGGGCATTGAAATAAATATTTCTTTAGGTCTGATTGAACTTTAAATATAAATAAAAATGCTTTAGTTATTTTCCTATACTAGGATTTATTGTTTCGTAAGCAGAATTATATCTCAAAAATTACAAGGATAAAAATACGGACTCAGAATAAATAAATAAAAAATATATAGTCTATTTACTTTGTTATATTTATTCTGACGCGGGACTCTAATTCATTACTCTTGGCTAACGAAATGAATACTTCGCTTATTATGTAATATTACTCTGTCATACTCCTGCTTGTCAGGGGTCATCCATAAATTACGTCACATTGTTGAGAGGGGCGGGGGGGTCATCAAACTGTGATATCGTGTGATATGGAAGTGGATGCGTTACAAGCTTGGTAATCCCTAAACAATAACACGGAACGACAAATTACAGGTATGTACGAGTATTACAGGTATGTGTGACTAAAACGGTGGGTCCAAAAATCTATATATTCGTATAATGTAATTTATGGATATCTTCTTTGAATATTTGTGTTTTATTCAATTATGCTTGAAGAAATAACATGGGCAATTGAAATTGTAAGATAAATCTACTTTTGGATATTGTAAGAAGATTACAATACTACAAGTATGCAGAGTAATTCATCGTTAGTTTATAAACAAAAAATGTTTATTCCCAAACCTCGTATTTTTACAGATTTCGTGACATCGCAATATCGAGTACAGCTTTTTATGAACTGATATCAATTACAAACGCTATAAATTAATTTATTTATGATATTTTACAATTCATTAATTCATTGCTTAAGCTTGCGGTTCAAATATGTTAGCTTATAAAAAATTTAAAAATAGCTGAGTATTTACTATAATTTATGACGATGCAATCGCAATCGAGTATAAAGGCATATCTCTCGGTCGAATGAAATATGATAGTTTGGTAAAAAGGAAACTTGCCGTGTTTTTTTATAACCGGTGCAGTTCATGGATAAGGCGCATGTTTTGGCGCCTTGACCGTCGTCTATTGACACGTACGACTCCAAATTTAGCTCCCTGGCCATTTACAGATCGTTCCTGCTGTCGGCTGTGACGCACCGTGTGAAACGCTGCGTCGGGTCTGTTGTGGTACAAGATATCATTGCAATAAAGCGTTTTGTAAACATATTACAGTGTGTTATCTTTCTGTTTTATATGGACTACTGCGTAGAAGATTCTAGGTTCCACTTGTCATCAATGTGTTTAAAAAATAGCCTAAACCATTTCTAATCAAGCCCACTATTTCATTCTACAACTTCTGTCAATATCTGTCCGCCCTTTCCTGAAATAATATAAAGAGTAAAAATTTAAACTAAAAATCGTTTGAAGCTATTTGATTTTATTATTTGATAACATATCTTATTATTTGTCCTAACTTCAGTTTCAAAACAAAATTAATATCATATGATCTAATCAACCTATGACTTTTAACTGTCGAGCAAAGAGATCTTTGATTTTATGAAGTTTTTTACGATGGGATTTTTCAATTTTACATAACATTTTTTATTATTTGTTCTTAATTAGGTTTTGGTTTAATCAAATATTAAAATAAATTGATCTCTAAAAACAAGTTGATCTTATGCGCTCTTTTTAACAGTGTGTGTATGTCCCGCTGTTGATCACATGGCCTCTCCATTTCTAAAGGAATGGACAGTAACTCACCACGCTGACCTGATGCAAATTAGCAAGACATACAGATTCGGAATAACTACTTGTAGGACATACATATCATTATATTTATATACGATGCTGGAATTGAACCCGCGATCATTAACTCTGAAACGCCAATATTTTTGACGAATATGGAAGCAAATGTTAATAGAAGGCCAGCAGAAACTGCCTGAGTAATAAAAACCAATCTGTTATCCTAATTCGCCCATCATTACGGGAACCCCCGACATCCACACAGGAGTAGGCAGAGACCACAGACCTCCATCTATTTCGATCCTGGCACACTTTCTTTGCTTCATCCACACTCATCATTTTCTTCATACAAACAAACAACACAAAACAATACATATTTACAATACAAAGTTAAATGTGCGTTGTCCTCCTTAAAGGTGGTCAGTCACTAAGTGCAGACAAGGTTTTGGAGTTTGGTGAAAGCGTACCCACTTACAATTTAACGCATAAACAACAGGAAGTCGTTAGTACTTATTTACTTGAAAGTTTAAGGTTTATAGATATTCGCTCGATGACCTAATGCCGTAATTTATTCTTCAAGATATATCCTTCAAGTAACAAAGATAAAAGGAAAGTCATTATGACTAGCTATATATAAAAAATCAATTTCTGTTCGTTCGTCTCGCTAAAACTCGACAACGGCTGGACCAATTCGGCTAATTTTGGTTTTGAATTATTTTTGGAAGCCCAGGGAAGGTTTAAAATATGAGTAAATAAAAATATTAGGAATATATTCTGAGGATTATGCGGCGGTAAGTTTGCCGGATCAGCTAGTTATTAATTAATGCAGGTTTTTACATCCTACATTTTACCAATATTTCTTAAGCTTGAATTTTTGTTTTTCATTGCAATATCGAATGCACTAGCTAACAATTGTATAACCAAGCTTTTCCTTATGTATTATTTTGATCGAATTATAAGAAGATGCATATTTATGCAAAATTGACGATTGTGACGAACTACTGCGAGTTACTGCTTTCTGAGTTAATGGTTACAGATTAAAACCCCACATTGGGATTAATAAATATATGTATTGCCTATAGGTATTTATTAGTCTGGATGTCCTACTGATACCGGTAGATTTCTCATTTAAAATGGGATAATTCGATTGTAACAAATGTGATAAAATTATACATTTAAGCGAATTAGATTTGCAAGTAAAAGTGCAGCAGTAATTTTTTAATTTGCAGTGCAGTGCAGTGTAAATTTCTATAATAAATAATGAATATAATCCAAGTGACAATAAGCTGACTTTCAAGGAAAACCCTTGTAGGAAAAGGACTTTAAAAGGATATATTTATATATAGTTGATTTTAATTTGTTGTGGTATATAATGACGTTATGTTATTATGTTCGTGCGCAAACCGAACACGTACCTTTCTTATCGAATTGGTTTTACAGTAAGCAGGAATTATAAGGAAGAAAATAAATCATTATTGTCTATATGTACACTTATACATACCAATAATACTTTTCCTTATTAATATACGTATATATATAGAAAGATTTCAAAGTGTGACACAAAAAATAAGAGAAATTAAATAAATAAACCGTCAACTCTTTGTTCGTCAGATAAGCAAGGTCTGCATAACACAATATAGACACCATTTTTATTGCTTTTACAATAAAAAAATGTATTTATTTGGCTTGTATATTCTTTATTGTACACCAACAACAAAGTTATACAATTATTGATTTTAATATTTATATACAAATTACGGTTTTATAACTAATAGCGATTTCTGCCAGACAACCGTGGGATGGACACAATGTTAAAAAGATAATTTGATGTAGGTTGGTTGGACATTATGGTTGTGATGATAAAAAAGAAAAAAAAATATTTATAGCGGCAACAAATACCATTCTCGAACAGACTGTACTGTGAAAGATTGGTCAAAGAATTTGGTATGATGAGCAGGCTAAATACCTTATATTAAGTTTTCAGATGTTCTCAAACACCTCGAATGTGAGTCATTGAGAAATACAAAGTGAGTCTTAAGATAAGAGGGGTAACAATGGTTAAATAAAATAGAGTAAAGATGAGAGAGTATCTGAGCATTCGGACGAAGGCGAATGAGGAGCCATTTGAGCTTAGCGCGGAAATTTGAAACATGGTCATACACGCGTAAACCAAATATAAACCTTATACAGAACTTGTATATTTGTTCATTCGGTACAAATTTTGCGAATTATTTTAAATTAACTCCCCGATGAGTTACATAATGGAAACAATAAAAAGGTTATCCGATGGCAGAAATAGGTTTTCAAATTGAAATCAATTATAAAGGATATAAATAAAAATCAATAATTTTTACGAAGACGAGTTGTGCGGGTTTATTTTTTAAAAATTCTTTCGTCTAAATGTTGACCTCCACGTCAGGTACACTCTTGGAATCTAGCAACAGTATTCTGAGCCACTCACTGAAACAGTGACGTGGGAATGCCATCAACCTCACGGACGATATTTCCTTTTAGGCTGGGATGGTCGTCATTTTTCATAGACTTTATTTTTGAGTTCTGGCGACCTGGGTAGCCAGGGGAAATTTCTAAACTGGCTTATTAATTTGTTACAAAAAAAAAATCTCATACAAGCTCCATGGTCTCTCTTGCATTATGAGGCGTGGCACTATCTTGTTGAAATTGTGTGCATGAAGTAAAGGCTGAATGTTCTCTTAAAATTGGTAAAAATTAATCAGTAACCATGCGTTTAGTAATTATCCGACCTATAACCTTTTTTTTTTTTTATTTTTTTTTTTATATATTCACGCTTATCCCCCGCAGGGGTTGGCAGAGACCACAGAGCTCCATCCGCTGCCATTCATCGCAGCGAAACGGCTCGTCATTGGTCGCTTTTCGCCCTCGTGAGAATCAGGACGTGACGGGTGGCGAACCACGTCGCCGTCATTTTCGACAAATTAGGTATATTAAATTCGTCTTTAGTGAATCCCACGAGCCGCAAGGGAGGATGGAGGTCAGCCCCAGCAGAGCCCTGCATGCTGAGGTAAGGCACCATAGTCCCCGGGGGAGCCCGACCCCGGGACGATCGGCACGTTTACGACTAGGCTCGCCCCTAGCCACGCATCCATTGGTACGGCAGACCGTGGATTGGCGGAGTGGAAGGGAAAGGATAGAGAAGACAGGAAGGGGCAGGAAAGGAAATGCGGATTGGGGAGGTTACCAGACTCGGAATAAACATTTAAAAATCCATATAAATATTTATTCCGATGCGGGAATCGAACCCGCGACCATTGACTCCGCGGGCGGAGAGCCCCGCCACTGAGCCAATCGGTCGTCACCTATACCCTATAACCTAATTAAATGAAATAAGGAAAGTTCTGCCACCAGACACCCTATAGCTCTGAACTATATTATAATGTAATGCAGTGTTAATTAGCAGCCTTATATTATAATTAGTATACTTCGTAAAACATTTGATTTCGATTTTGAAACAACTTCACTAATAGGTAACATGTAAAACAAACATACGGGTCAACTGATTGTAATTGATTACCGCAGCCCATAGAGATTCGTAACACCAGAGGTCATAAATCCGTTGTCAACCTTTCAGGGACATATGCTCGAAATTGATCAGGAATATATAGATGGTATATTAGAACAATGTACAGCTGCATAATCTGTGACGAACATTTGGTTTAGTGGCGGGGCCCTCCGCCCGCGAAGTCAATGGTCGCGGGTTCGATCCCCGCGCATAAATATATTTATGGATTAAAAATATTTATTCCGAGTCTGGTTAGTCCCGCCAATCCGCACTGGACAAGCGTGGTGGGTTAACGTCCGTTCCTCCAGAAATAGAGAGGCCCGTGCTCAGCAGTGGGACATATATGAGCTGTTATTATTATTATTATTATATAATCTGTGGCAGGAAATTGCGATCGAATTGCAAGGTGGTGGAGCGCCAACATCATATTTCGAGTAATTCCAGTGATAATCGTAGTCAAGTATTTTATTTCTTTACCTTACAACAGACGTGGTTATAACGAGTGCTATTTGCATCCAATATTGGAGTCGCAGCCATATCGGTGTAATATATCAAGAATTATTATTGTTAGACCGTCTACCCGTTTATCCAAACACAGTAAGCTATTCGAAGCTACCGCATTTGTACCAATCGTTATAAATACTACGGGCCCTTGATGTTATTTCAAGATAAATATTTTACTCTGCGTCTAGAGTTTATGGACTTATTGGCTTGGACCATATCTTCGCTCCCACTGTAATAAATTAAGTTACAATAACGTAGACTCTACGTAAACTTTAATAGTATGTAAGAAACAATTACTATGTATACACTGTAAAATGTACAGCCAACAGGTTAAACATTAATTTAATGAGCTTCTATTAGCGAATTTATTTTCATTAAGTATAATTTTTGGTGTGTTAAGGATTTTTTTTTCTTCTTTTTCTTCGGCAAATTTAATGTATATCGAAAACTGAATATATTACTTAATTTTCTCGGGTAATTAAAAAATCACGGTGTATATTTAAAAATGGAGAGCTATTTTGTTAGTCTCGCTAAAACTCAAAAAAAACGTCTCGAACGATTTGAATATTTTATTTTATTTTTTTCGTTATAATACTGTATTAGTTTACAAGTAAAACAACATAGGGAAAACATAAAAAAAAAATTAAAAATGAAAATTTTTTTCTTCCTTTTACTTCGAATTTAATAAATGGCGTTCGTGACGGCTTACCATCTAACGGACGTGTTGTTATACAAAACTGTGGTTTCTTTTGTGTGATTTTGAAAAGTATTGCATACCTAAGTACTAACATACCAGGAGAAGAACAGAAAAATATAATAACAAACCAGAAAAATATAATAAACTTTTAAAAACTTTTACATTTGTATAGTTCGTATAATAAATATTTGTATATTTAGTAACACAGTTTTTTAAAGTTGCAAAGTTTATCCTAACCTAAGCACAAAGCTTATGTTGATACTGGAAGTCTAGACGGTGCTCCAGGGGGTTTTTATTCTAGTCCTATTTCTCTAAATAAATAAGGTAGTTTCAGACGTTAAACTTTATCCTTAACGATTTAAAAATTTTCTAAATTGTGCTTTTTATTTTATTTCACATAACTTAAAACTAGATACTCTTTGTTTTGTTCTTAAAGTGTAAAACGTTCTTAAATTCAATGAACCTACTGTATAGAGCCCTTTCAAATTAACCCTTTGTTTTGTTTCAAGTTTAGTTGGATTTTTATAGCGCGCCGTGAATTGCATTACCAAACTAATGTTCGGTGCTTATTAATGCTCTCCCCGAAATGTAAACTGTGCATACAAACAACATATAGAAGCTCTTTATTTTCTTTGAACAAAGGATGCAAAATTGTAAAGAAATTTTAATCAAATAAAACTGCTTCTACGCAATATATACATCGTGCGTCGACCGCGTCGAAAACCCGCGAAGAGCCGTCGCACACACATACATTTCGTGACATACGGACGACACACAGTGATAGATGAGGGGCATGCACCAAAGTTCACTGCTGTAGTCGGTACCAACTACCGAGTACAGACAGACCGTTCACTCCAAGTCTAGTATAAACCCGCGCGTGATCGCGGACGGCGTGTTTTTGGTGTTCCGTTCGTGAACGCTAATTATTTTTCGTTTACGAAATATTTAATCTGAATAAAAACAGATAAGTAGCTTTTATGAAAATCGAACACCAGATTTAAATCCTCGTTACCACTACCAGTTGTTCATTTTTTACGTTTTGTGTAATCATTTCGCCGTTAATTTGGTAAATAATACTTTCGAATGCCGAATGATTCCGTATTGTGTGAATTCTGAAAAGTTTAGTAGAGCAGTGCTTTCAGTGCTAGCTGTGATATCTGTCTCTTTCTGTTGTGTTGGATGAGAGGGAAAGGAAGCTTCGCCTGCATATGGAGCTTTGTTTTATTTTCATGGGCTTCTATCAAACAATATCAAACTAGAGCGAAATAAACAAATGTAAGTGTATATTATGATTTACATTGTAAGAAATTATTGTTTTATTTTAAATTTGACGCTGTGGTTCTACTTAAAAATGTTATAAACGTAGCTACTATTTTGTATAACTTTATATGTAGTTGCATGATTTTTGCTATAAAAACATATTATTTAGTCCAACATTTAGTGGTTTTATATAAATTGATTAAATTAATGCCAAACATACACGTGGTCGAAAATATTGTAGCTTTTAAGTCACAGATAAAAAGAAGCCAAAGCTTTAAGTGTTTTTAAGCACACAGATAAAGTTCTAAGTACGTGTTAATTTATATGTAGATCAATCTCAGTCAGGAAGGCTGTGATTATGTCTGTTCATTTATAAATAGGCACACTTAGTCTACACTTGTTTTTAACTTGCACTAAGCAATATTATCTACTGACTAGGTACCGCTTATATATGTTTATATTGTTGAATACAATTAGGCATTGTTATTTAATTATATATAATTTAAATGAACTATATTGAATAGTTACCTATAGTACACCTGAACTTTATATTATTTTTCACTTTTATAAAAATAAATGTAGTCTTTTAACAACTGTATCGTAAATCTCACGTAAGGGGAAAGGGGAGGGGGGGGGCTAAATGTCATTTAATCTAACTAATGGGACGGGAGGTGTCTAAATTGAAAGAATAACAGCTCGTAATTAATGGATGCCCCCTAAGACTAGACTAGGCTTCAGTAATTACGAGTATCATAATAATAAGGATTATTTTTTAAGAAACATTCGAACTGTATTTTAGGTTACTTCAGTTTCTGCTAATTTTAAATGTTGGAAAAACGTTAAGATATAGTTTACGAAAACTATCAAAATTCTAAAACGAATATACGGTTACAGATATGCTTAAACAATAAGGAAATGTTATACTAGACGTAATTGACATTTTTATTGGATTCTGTAATATGTTGCTAACATTGCCGTAGGATACGTACAAAGGGGGTTATATTCTTATCTAGTGGTTCTGTGTTAATGGATCTTTATTATTTTAATTAAGTAGATATCAATGTTTTTAAGTGCTTATATTTATACCGATATTTTGTTTTGTATTTTATACTTATGGCCTACAAAAATAAAATTTAAATTACTCATATTACATAAAGAGTATCCGGTGGCAGGACTAGGTTTTCTACCTTAACAAGTACATCCAAACAAGGAATATTCTACCATATTTACATTTAATTATAGGTCGAATATTCTTTGTTTGAAAGCAGTAGTTATGATCAAAAATCTAATAACTACCGGACAACCAATATAATATACCTGCCTGATAACCTAATTGGTTCAGTAGCGAAGCTACCGCTCTCAGTAACGTTAATGGTCGCGACTTCAATTCCCGTATCGGGATAAATGTGTTCGACCTACAGGTATTTATTCCGACTTCGGGTGCATCACTAGTTACACACATATGCACACATTGTGTATGTCAAATGTATCACACGTATGCATACAACGTGCGCACACATTGATGCAAATTTTTAATGAATGGCTCAATAAAGCGATACTTTATTTAGTTGTTAATTGAAAAAAAAATATTTACACGACTAGTATAATTAAAAAAAAAATATCATTTAAAATATAACTTTTGACCCCCAGATATAGAGAATCGCCTAGTCTGGGGCAATACGATGGCTATAATTAATTTTAGTCAAAAAATTTGGATTTAATATTTTGTTTGTTGAATGGAAAATCACACCCAATAGCCACCATTGCACAAAAACGTTTAAGTATGTGTGCCAGACTGTTCATTCGAATAGTAAAAAAAAGGCATCTGAAACTTATATTTTATACTTTTAAATGGATACTTAACAGCAGAATTTTGATGTTGAATTACTAACTTGAGTCCAGCTTACATAAGTGATTATATGAAATGATTATGGCCTCAATTGGGTTCTTCGCATTATTTGTGAGATGTAATTTACTTCTATATAAAGTTATAAAGCTTGTTTACATTTCTTCTTATATTATATCATATAGGTGATAAGAGCCGTGACAGTAGTAATAGTTAGTCAAAGCCAATATTTACTAAATATTTATACATTTTTTCTGAATAAACTTAAATTTTAAATTTGTAGTTTCATAAATTATTTACTCCTGATTAAAAAGAAATTGTTAATATAGAATACATATATTATTTTAATAGTTAACATAAAATAAAATGATTACAGAATTAGCGTCGATAAATGTCATGCATATATTCGTTTTAGTAATTTAATGATAAAAATAAACTATCTTCTTGATTTTATTACAAATGATGATTTATGTACTTGAAGAGCTGTTCTTATCTATAAAGGGATAATTTAATGCACTGACTACTTGTAGGTGTTAGTATAAATTATTTGTTCACAACTTAAGACTCATCGCAAGATATCCCGTTAAAAATTATAGATATTGGAACATTAATTATAATCTAAATGAATACAAAACGAACATTCACATTTCAGCGCCTCCAATCTTGTATGCGGAAGTCAATAAAAGTAGGTTAACAACCGTTGAAACATAAAACAGAGAATTTGACACACCCACGGAGAAAACAATCCAATGCCTTTGTTCCATTCGTTATCAGACGCATTCATCACAAGTTATCATTTCTTTTTTTTGTTGCAGAAATCGCTTCAATATCTTGTGTATACAAGAATATTTTAAGTGTCGAGCAAACAGGCGTGCCACCCACGTACCTCGATAACGCAGCATCCCGTCCGCAGAGAAATTAATCTGGCACACGGTAACAGGAAGCATGGAGATAAAGTGTTGTACGTAGTGGCTGCTGCTCTCTCGAGGTAGCGACGCAACACCACAGCTCCAATATGTTAAGATGACCACATCCTTTACAGTACTGCGAAAGGCGTGAAGTGAGAAACTGCAATAGCTTTGTAGATATGTAGTTATCTAACCAAGGTGTAGACAGAGGTTTTGTAGAAATAAAAACCAAACCACCAAAGCCATTTTTTTTAGAATTAACGATGAAGATCTTTAATAAAACTATGCCAAATTACGAAACGAAAACGAATGCACAAATATGTTTAGAAAATAACGATAGAAATATTACGAATGATAATCATTCCAATGATAAAGTAGATGAGATAACCGATATGACTGATATAAATAGATGTAAATTACGAAATAATAAAGAAATCGAATACCAAATTAAGTTCGAAAATCCGAAATATTCATTTGCAACGGCATGTGGATTCCATAAGAAAGAAATCCTAAACGAAAAGAAGACGATTATCAGAAAGAGGGTGAACTTGCATGATTCTATAAGTCGTGCCGCTAATTTGAAATTTAAATTCGCTGGGAGTTCGCAGTGCTGGAAGACAGCATTGGGGAGGACAATGAGTGTGCATGTGTATGTTACCGCCATCATTGGATTATTATTAGTGTTGGTTGCTACAAGCACAGCAGCGCCGGTCCATAGTCGCTCAGCAAGAAACGCGCATCACGCGAAATCTGTGGTAAGTCTTTTCTAATTTAATTAATAACATTAATGATGTTATATATGTTTATATTAGATTTATATGTAATATTTAAACTACTCAGCTTGTCAGGAACAAGCCGAGTGGTTTAAATGAATTATTGCTTAATAAATTATTTATTAATAAAGTTCGCGATCACCAGATTCAACCTAGCGTAAAGCTTTAATTTTGTTTTTGTTTGTATTAAATGTACTAGCTTTCTTATTATAACAACAAATTGGTCTGAGGATAAAGGAGTTATAAACATGGAAGTATACTATTAATGTTTAGTACGGATAGGAACCTAATGTCACGGCTTGAATATTAAACAGTTCACGATAACACTCGTCGGCGTCTTGGGGACTTTTGTCTCGTCTGCCCCTTACCGGAAGCAAACCACTTATTTTGACGGCATTGTCTTGTTTATCTGAGCCGTATCTGTATATTGTCTACATATTTTTTAAAGCATTAAACATACAATATTATATGTTCGAGTCTTCTAAGTTTGAATATCCTACTTCGAACTTAAGTATTTTAATATTAAATGATTCTGATATTCGCACAAATTTTACATATTGATTATTAATTTTTTTAATTGGATAGTAAAGCAAACGAGCTTGGGTGTCACCTGATGCAATGTATCAACGCCGCCCATAGACCGCCATAGGCACGGGCAACCCATCTTTAAAAATATATAGGCTTGTTTTTCCATTTTCCGTCGTCGAGAACTATTATGGTTAATCTTAACAGACATTTTAAAGCTATTCCGAATAATCGCCACCTATTTTATTTTTTCTTCATAATTTCCTGGACGTACGCAAAGTCTAGAGCTCTAACAGGCTACTTACATGATTGGGAGTGCAGTTCATTTATGTGAATACAAAATTATGATAATATGGAAGTTTTTTCGTAAATGTCGGTATTCAACAAACTGTATTCAACATATTAAAAAAGGTTGACTCATCAATCGAAATTGTTTCTGATTGTATCAAATCTGTTACTCAAAAGGCTTTTAAATTAACTCAAAAAGAGGTCCCTATTCAGTGAAGAATTATTATTGGTCATTCCAAAGCGTAATTTTGTAGTGCAAGTAATATGGGGACAAAAAGCTAGCGTGTCGTATTAGATTACTGGCAGTGACAGACGGACGGACCGTTGTGAGGAGATTAATGGGCTAAGTGACGAGTGGGAGGCGTTCCTCTACCGTCCTCTTATATTCCATGAGTCGGGAAGACATTTACGTTCATTTATTTCGGGGACAGTTCCAAACTGTGAAAAATCAGACAAATTTCCAACGGGAGTGACAGATTGGGATGTGGAATTACATTTCGCCTTCTTTGTGGGGTGCCAACCGGAATATAATCCATTGAAAGATATAAATTATAGCTTGAACATATAAGGATGGATTGTTTTAAAACGCTTTGAAATAAAAATCAAAAAAAATAACACTAAATTAGTAATAATAATGACACTAATGTATAACTAATAAAAAAATGAATACTTTTAAAACTAGTTCATTGTGATTAAACAATGGAATCTTAAAATGTCGAAAAGAAGATCAACACTATTTTGATTTTATTTTTTACGTGTCATCCTATTATACTACAATGCATCTGCAATGCCTATTGTGTTTTAAATGTTCATAGACGACGTTGATTGCTTTTCATCAGGCGCTCGCACGCTTGTTCGTTTGCCACCAGATCCCGTAAAAATAAATCAAATGCCTGCCCCTATGTCTATGTATAAAATATAAGTGTATTCGTTTTCTTTTTTTCTTTGATCGCATTTAGTTATGACTATTATGCCAGTGTATTGTATGTTTCCAGTATTTTGAAATGTATTAGTTAGCTTATTAAGTTACCTCTTTATAAAATGGTGGTTATTTTACCAAATACTTCTATGGACTTTTTTAGTCAACTTAAAGAGTCACGATACACACATTTATCTTCATATTACTCCACTTAAACGCCTTAATCGAACTATATCGTAAAATACGACACCAGAATTGAACAATATAACTGATAATAACATAAGATTATGAAAATGAAATAAAGACACGTAGACACTAAGGTAAATTGGCTGGAAAAGTCATAAATGTATTCATTTTTAAATACATTCTTAATATGTTGTCTCTAATATGCAGCCAATTTAATTGACTGAACTTTTTGTTTTTTTAAATTTGTTTTTTTAAAGTTGATTTGTTTTTTTAAATTTGTCAATATACGATTTTTTAAAGGCATCATAACAAGCTTTCGTACGTTCGCCTTTGCCTACTTAGTACTACTTAATAACTGGAGTAATTACAAATGCCATACATTAATCCTAACTAAGCTAGCGAAGGGGTCGTGATGGTGTTAAATCAGAGTTGGACCAAAATTTAATTACAGTTTAAACATGTTGCGGCCGCGATGGTAAGGAGCTTCCTGTGCCCGCGCAACTAACTAGGTCGTGTTTGTGTTTAACTTATGTATCTCTATGAGTGATAACTGGCCCATCCTCGTATCCATACGTTATACTTTATTATTTATTTGAAAAGGGTGTTTTAGGAATTATTAAATGAATATATTGTACCCATAGTTTGTACTCATAGAGAGTTATTAATGGAGTCAGGCGTTACTTTGCGGAAATCCATCACTATATGGACAGTCAAAAGTTTTACTTAGGTAAGATCTGCGACAAGCAAAACAATAACAGAAAATTAATAATGTGTGTTTTTCCGTTGGGTTAAGTGGATTTATTTGGAACTTAAACCAAAAACTTACCGAAAATCGGTCATCAATTCTCCACCCACCAACCACTATACACAACTTTTCGGTTGTCTTCCGTAGAGTCTACTATACCTGAAGATGCCTCGTGTTGGGGCGAAACACGTGTCGTTTACAAGATGGAAAAGTGATAATGTGTGTTTGGTGTTGTGTATAGTGGTTGGTGGGTGGAGAATTGATGGCCGATTTTCTGTAAGTTTTTGGTTTAAGTTCCAAATAAATCCACTTAACCCAACGGAAAAACACACATTATTAATTTTCTGTTATTGTTTTGCTTGTCGCGGATCTTAGCTAAGTAAAACTTTTGACTGTCCGTATCATAGAGAGTTGAGCTTTTCGGGTAGGTTCATTTCAAATCGTATTGTCGGTATATTAAAAACAAGCCTACACATACCTAAAAGGCCGGCAATGCTTCCATGACTCTTACAGTGTCGCAGTTGTCTATGGGCGGCATTGATTGCTGTCCATCAGGCGGCACGCTTGCTTGTTTGCCCTCCTATCCCATAAAAAAAATGTTGGTAAACACATAATTTTATTTTAATAATATACAGAGATGATGTACTCCTTCATAGAAGCGGAAAGTTACAAGTTTGATCCACTCATCCGATAACTTATCAGTATAGTTTATAGATATTTTTTCCGAATCAGTCTATGCTTGTTGTAATATTATTCTAACAACGTTATTGCCAGAGAACCAAACTCACAAAATCTACCAAATTTGTAAATTTAAAGTCGCTTGGCTGACGTTTGTCAGAGATCCGTCCACGACTGGAGTAGACGACTGTTAGAGTGGAGACCGCGTCTTGGCAGGCGTAGTGTGGGACGCACCCCGGCTAGATGGTGCGAAGATCTGCGCAGGGCGGCTGGCAGAGATTTGATGCAAGAATCCGAAGATCGAACTAGGTGTTACTTCTTGTGGGAGACCTATGTCCAATAGTGGACTACCGCGGGTTATTGACGATGATGACCTTATTGGCAAAGCTACGGCTTTTGTGGTCACGGATTCGATTTCAAGATCGGGATAAATATATTTATAGCCTACAAATATTTATCCTGGTAGATTGCCGGGACACCCAAACGTCCTAGCATTCTACCTTGGACAAATGTGGTGGTTTAATATCCATTCCGAGGCCCGCAGTCACAGCCGTGACATATGTACATATGGACTGTAAAAAATGTTATCCACGACAAAAGAAATCTTAGTAAATGAGTGAAAATATACAATATTATTTATTAATTATTAGTGTCACAATTTAAAACCTCTACCCAGCCGGTGCGATGTAGAGTAATTTACGTGGAAATTACACTAAGATAGCTGCCCGAGCCAGGTGTAACTTTAAAGGTACGCAATCACGACACCTTTGCGTTCCAGTCTCAGTATTTATTTACCGCGTAGGCGATATAGACGGTGCCGTCTCTTTACATTTTATTCACAATGAATTATTTTTTATACATTTCTTTCGCATCTGCTATAAATAGCGTATTCCAGCTATTGTTCTCTAGATTTTTTCTACTCTGTGTTTATTGCTCTCGTGAATGGATTTAAACGTCTGATAAAAGTATCAAGTATCAAGGGGCTTGTATTCTTGTACTTATATTTATTTTATGTCAATTTTAGTACTTATGGTGGCAATCATCAAGATAAACTTTGTGCTTTATTTTATAAAACTTGCAATATTACATATGAGCTCCATTATTATTCAATAAAATACAAGATTTTGTCGTTCTGAAAGCAATGAAAAAGAATCACAGTACGATTCGAGCAATTCGCGTAAACATTTCTATGCTTTATGGATATTTACTATAATACTAGTCTGTCTTTAATGTAATTTTTACGTTATAATGATACCAACTATACAGGGAATCCTAATGGGTGTAAAAGGTTGTTTTTCGATACGCATGTAAATCGATTTAAACTTAACCGTGGTCTGCTTAAAAACTTATAGATTGTTGGAACTTAACAATATTCTTCATCGTCATCATTATAAGATCACTTTATTCCACTGATGAACATCGGCCTCATCCAAGGCGCCATTATAGAAATACAAAAATATACATATATGTATATATTTTAATAAACCCTAATAATTTTTTTTGCTTAATTATTTACCTCGGTTACGTTCCGATCTTCTTTTATTTGGTTAATTTAGGACTACACCATAGTTTAATGGTAAAAAATAATATTTTGGCAGTAAAAGCTCAATTGGTAAGGATTGGGTTTACGATCTTAAGCCGTGAGTTCACATCTTTCATTGGACTATTTATATGAACCATTTCCTAGCACAAGTATTTTAAGCTTAGTTGGAATGGTTAACAAGAATTCTAGTAGTAATTAAAAAAAATGCTAGTCTTCTTGAAACAAAAAGTAAAGTAATGTTTCTGAATGTGAATAAGGTTCATTTATGTACATATGTATGTACATACATATGATGGTCATTGGCCGTTGCTGTTTTAAAAATGATAATATATAGAAATGGTGGTAGTTTAAAGCTGTCTCCTTAATATCAAGGCTTTGAAACTAAAAATAAAATAATTTTTAAGTTCAATACAAGTTTAGTAAATACCTACCCTGTCTGTGATCGCCTTTTATATGTTTTTGATAGAATGTCCGTAAGAGACCGTCACCTGTATCGCACGATAAAAACAAAGGAGTCTGCATCGCTAGTTGGGAGCACAGCGGGTAAATAACCAGCAAACTGTAAAGGATATGCATTGTCTACCTTAGCATACCTCCGTGTATGGATGGCACTTAACGTAGTTATATGTACGACTATAAAAAAGTATATTAAGGTTAAAGTGTCAATTTATTATAAGTTATTTTTTTAATTTAAGGTATTTTAGGTCTGTTATTAATTAAGGAAAAAAATCGCTAGAATCGGCACAGTATATTAGTGAAACATTGATATCTATGCGACGGTATTGCGCTGTGCATGTTTCAAGAAATTTTTTTCCATAGCTACTCGTAGAATTTTAATTAAATTTTCTTCAGCAGTATTTTCTAAGTAATGGAACTATACATTCATTATTTATCAAAGATAGACAATTAATAACGATAGCGTAGGGCTGCAACCACTGAAGTTGGGAACATTTTAATTCAAATAAACAAAGCAAATGCAACGGATTTTATCAGTTTGTATAATATAATCTCTTGCTCTAGCCGTTCTCTCCGATAGGAAGACGTTGGCTAAACTTATCGACGATAAACAAGTAATATTACATTATGTAAGATTCTTATCTATATAATAGACAACAATGTATCAGAGTAGGACAGAACGTAAGGCTCTTTATATTGTATCTTCACGCCTACACAAAGCGTACTTACTTACGTTTCCAAGATAATCCTTTGTCTTATTAATTGACACTTTTATCTTTTTGTTCGTTGATTAATATTAATTGTTATGAAAATATTTCACGTAAATAATGCAATGATAGATAGATGCCAACTTATGATGTAAATACATATGTATATCATAAATCATGAGCAATACATACTTTTCAAAATAAATAAAATGTGTATCTTATGAAATAAATGAATTTATTTCATATGATTATTCTAGTGTACCCAATTTTTATTTTCTTAGTTCTCTTTAAGGCTAGGAATAAGCACTGTCTGCAAGGTGTTAGTTTAACACCCACTTTCTTTACACTACACCACTGCGTGCGTCCTTGAGCTATCTATGTTCGTAATGATATGAGTTAACAAAATTCCTCTTTTATATCTGAAATATAAGGAAATATATATTTTTTTATAAAAATATTCGAGAACCAAAGATACTGAGTCTGATAAGTGTTTATAAACATTATCTTTTGATAGATTTTTAGACCTAAAATATTTTTTTTATTGCCGGCATTAAAATATTCACTGGTGTTGTAATAGCTAACTATAAATCAGATTAAAAAAATGATATATTTAAATTAAAAAAATATTTATACACAACATTACAAAAAATAAATGTTCGCCCAACGTGGGGCTCGAACCCACGACCCTGAGATTAAGAGTCTCATGCTCTACCGACTGAGCTAGCCGGGCTTGGCGCATTTGTGTGTAATTGACTGCCTTGTGTTCCTACGAGAGTAGTATATTTCTGAGATAATTTCGTTACTTTTACAAGGATACTTCATGACTATATCTTGGTCTCTCACAACAAATATATCTTTTATGTATACGTTGTTACACTCCTATCCCTAAGGCATTCCCCGAAATATTGTCTCAAGCTCTACGCGCTCTTATATTTTAGCTAAGATTTTTGTGTATCTTGGGGCTAAGTAAGATTAACTGCTTCTCGACGGAGTAAGAGTATAAATTTATTTTGCTCCCCTTCATCCAAGGAGACCTTTAAAAATCATATTTAATATACAATTAATTTCAATTCTTAAAACATTTGGAGGATTGTACAATAACCCACCACCCTTGACCACGAAGGCAAATTGAATTTGATTAGTTGCCATACTTAGATTCTTAAAATTTGAATATTAAATTTAAATTTTAGCAGAATTTATGTGAGAACTTTTACTTAGTTAAGTTCAGCGATAATCAAATAAAAATAGAAAAATAATAATGTGTGTTTTTATACTGGAAGAAGTGGATTTACAGGGAACTTAAACTAAATCTTACCGAAAAAACGGCCGTCAGCACAGTCAAACACAGACTACCACTTAAGTTCCCCGTAAATCCACTTTTTCCAATATAAAAATAAATATTATTTTTCTTTATCGGATCTTAGTTAAGTAAAAGTTCTAACTGTCCACGTAGTAAAGGATTTCCGCAAAATAACGCCTGACTCCATTAATCTTTTTTAGCAGAATCACTAATTTGTTCCAAACAGTTCAAACTATTTTATACTTTTAATATAATAATATCAGAACAAAGGTATTACCACTGCTGCTTATGGTCATGAACGCTTAATTATTGATATCCCAAAGTAGAAAGCTATAAAACTGTGAAATATAATAACTTTATTAATATTGCAAAAAAAAATCATTACTTCTTCTATTTGACTTCAAAAACCAGTAGTTCCACACACTTACACCTACCGTCATTTATCCAAAAAATCTTAATATGAAGTATTTTATGGGATAGGAAGGCAAACATGCTGCAACACGAAAGTTTATATAAAAGTTGCTGGCTTTGGATTAAGGTGTAGACTTGTTTTTTGAAAGTTTCAAAAATATATGTATGTATTGTAAATATGACCTGTTTTTTTAAAGTTTTAAAATAACGCTGGTTTGAAAGTTTTAAAATAAGTTACCTGGTTCCACAGAACGGTGGTGCGGTGGAAATAAGTTTTGTATAACACGTACTGCTCTGAATCACCTCTTATCCAGATGATTAAAAATTTCTTTGTGGCGAGTTGTGCCATACTGTAATTCAGCGGCAGGAATTATTCCCGTTAAGTTACCAATTTATAATTATATCTCACTTGAAGATAGTTTTTAACTAACAGCATGAGGTATACTCTCTAGGGGGGCAGGTAAATATACTGATCATGTATGTAATATAACATTACGTATTTGTATTACGTGACTATTATAAATTATTCATTTGTAATATTGAGAATAATTTATGCAACAGTGGCAAAAATCACATTCACAATGAAATTAGTGGGTCGACGTCATTGACCCAAATTATCATCGTCACGCTTCGTATCTGTGTGTATCCTATTCACTGGTAATACTTGGATACTGCGATGGCGATATGTTCTATGAAGCTATGTGGTCTATTAACTAATATTCGCATTAGTATTTAATTATAGAGTGATCTTCGTTCTTCCATCATCATATCATCAGTCATCAACCTGATAGGAATACCTAAACAAAATTAATTATTCAATTCGAACTTGAACCCAGAACCCTAAGCATTTTAACCTATACTCATTACTGACATAAACGGAAGTTCATTAAAACCCAATAAAAATTATTTTTATAAAATGGTATATTGTATACACAAAGTGCCAAAAATTTAAATTTCAGTGACGTCGGTTTTCAAAGAAATTAAGTATGACCTAAAACTCCCGTGATAATTACTGACCGTTAGTCAACTCCCGTAGATTGCAGACAGCGATAACAAACATTAATCCAAACGTTTCCATGAAATTTACATTCAGCTGAGTACATTCATACTTATGTGTAATATTAAACATAATATATATTTGCACATAAACGAACATTTTAGGTCAACTAATGTATGCTTGCTACTTTCAGGATTAAAGATGTAACTGGGTCATTACTTCCGGTCTTTAAAAACTCCAATAATCAAAACTATTGTTATATGCCATAAGAGTAGAATTTTATTGTACATTCCAATGTTACCTATTTTATTACTTTCATCGTAATTTCATAAAAGCTTGCCATTCATCACAATTAATACGGCCTTACTAGTCAGTTGGTGGATATTGGCCTCAAAATGGGGTAGAGCGGCTGTAATCTCCAAATTTGGCGTGCGGTTTGGAGATTGCAAATTGTTTATTATTACTCACGTAGACAACCTGCTTATATTTTCTGCCATAATCGTCTTGCACTCACTCATAGCACAATTTACTTGCCCTTCCTTTACTTACTCCGCGGGCTCCCAGCCTGCGAGCCCATTCATTCATTTTTTTATGTCTTGAAATTTTGTTCCAGTTACTTTCGCGGTATTGACTACCGAACGGCGATATATGGGTTCCAATGTACAGGAAATTAGGTGTAAATTTTATTGAAAGAGTGTGTATAAAATGAATACTTAACTTTTTAATTGGCTATAAGGAAGCGCGTCCAAGACTCCTGCTAATTTTTATAGCGTTCAATGCAATACAGTCAGACTCGACTGAACGCTGGTATGTTCAGACCGGAAACTGTATCTTGTAATGTAAATATAGAACTGCAGACAGAGATGCATTTAAAAGTGTATATTGTACGCACAAGGCGGCCCTATTCAGACCAATAGAACGTTTTCAATGGAGGAAACCTTTTAACGACCATTATAGGCGTTCAAAAACTAAACAGAAATAATTTGAGAAGTGTTTTAAAAGGTGGGTAAACATTAAAGCGTCTAAATTTAACTTTTAAAAGAAAGAACTTCAGTTAAAATGATTTCTTTTGTACTGTTTTTTTCAACTACCGTGTCATTCAATAATATCAAAAAACTTATATGTAAATTTACACTATTCAGATATATTGTAAATATAACTACTTTATTGTGAATTCTACAAGACTATGGAATATATCTTTGAGCAGGTCAGAACTCCGCCTTCCATTGCTTCACTTAAAGTTTTGAGATATGATTTCTCAAAACTTTAAGATACACTTATATGTAGTACAAATTTTCTTTATTTTTATTGTTAAATAACATGTTTTGTCTACCCAAATTTTTTACGATCCTTTAATTTTAAGGTGAAAGGTCCTCCTTTTACATATTTTATTATATTTTTAGAACAAGAATAGAACAATGAAAATCTATAGGACGTGTACATCACATCCTTAATAAGACATGAATACATATGGTCATCAAACAATTTATACACCTATCTTTCTTTAGTCTAATAACAAGAATACTTTCAAACATAACAATTGTGTATGATGTCCTATTAAATCTCCATAATCAGTATTCACCTATGGTCGCTAAGTGGTCACACGTGAGGTCCGGACTCTTCGGAGTTGTTCCGGTGAGTCATCAGTCGTATCCGTTGGGTATTGTAGACGCGATCAGTGACATTGATGTAACAGTTTTGTTGTTTTATTGCCTATGGGCGGCCTTAATTGCTTTCCATCAGATAACATGCCTGCTCGTTTGCCTTCTTATCATAAAAAACTGAGATTTTATCACTACAAATAAGGATTGAATCTTCCGTGAGCCTCAGTTCTAAAAGAAAACCTGTTTATAGTGGTGCCATTTTCATTTGCAAAGCAATTTTTACCGTAGTAATGTTACGCTGTAGCTAATGTATCTAAGAGTTAGTGAATATCAAATCTGGCAAAAGATCATCATATTCGATCGATAACAACCTGAAACCTAACTGCTACTCCTTCATACCTCTTTCTCTTCCCTTGTATCCCCTAACTTTACCTTCTAAAAAAGTAATGAACGAAAAAGATGAAAAATATTGTTATGCGTACTCTCGGCTGCATTTATGTTTAAAAAGACACCATTTGTATCTCAAAAGCTAAGCCACACGACAGTTGTAACAGACAAAGACTATTCTTGTAGCAATTTCAAAAGAAACGACTAAATCGCGTGTTAGTTCTGAATGAGGTTCATTACGAGTTAACGAATTTAACCTCGAAACGTTCTATCTTCTCCGAATTAATTGTTCTAATTTGGTTAAAGCTTGGATATAATTAACATAGATAACTTTTATCTTTATTTATATACATACATACATCCACGCCTGTCTCCCGCAGGGGTAGACAGAGACCACACATCTCCATATTCTACGATCTCGGCATACTTTCCTTACTTCCTCCACACTCATTATTCTCCGCATGCAAGCCCGCCGGTTAAGGGTACTCTTGACCTGACCTTTCTTAAAAACTTCTGCAATTTGGCCAAGGTATGTTTTCCGTGGTCTTTTCCTACTAACCCTTCAATCCACATTCGCAAAATTTCTTTTGCCCGTCGTCTTTCATCCATCCTCTCTTCGTGCCCAAACCATCTAAACATCCCTTTCTCAATTTTTGTCACGACACCTTCTTTTACTGCACATCGCTCTTTTTATCTTTATTTTGATTCATGTAATATTAATTAAATACTTAATCGAACATTTTAGAAAACATTTTTCAAAGATAACTTAGCGGTGCCTTAATCAACATTATAGCTAAACAATATTGCGCTTTTAAAAGCCGATTCACAACTTAAGCAATTATGGAGCGTTGGCCTGAAACGCTGAACTGATATGGAAATGCCTTTATGTGTTGTTATATTATATGATTTGCCACCATATGACTAATAGAGAACAGACAGTAACTTAAACACAGTTCATATACCTAAATATATACAAAGATTGTAAAATTCACTACAAATCAGTGGACTTATTTGTAATAGTGCATATACACTAATAACAACCAATCTACTGATTTTTAAGTCATATGTTAAACTTTTATTCAGTTATTTTAAGTTATAGTAATACCAAAATTGCTAGTTTTTTTTTTAAATATATCGTATATACTCTGCCGTTAAATTCTGATCAGTAAACTGACAGTTCATAAGTTTTTCTTTTATAATACTTATACAAAAGTGGTCTTTACTAAAGTAAATGTTTATTTTTTCTTGAAAGAGGTATGCAGACGAGCAAGCGGATCACTTGATAGTAAGTTTTTTTCGATAAAGATTTTTATCATGTATATAACATGTATCATGTGATATTAAATGATAGTAAGGATATCTGAAAACAAGGGCAGTGTAGATGCGTCTCCCAATTTAAAATGTAGATAATAGGAAGGGGTGAACTAACTTATAGGAGAAGAGGAAAGTCAAGGAAACGAGATTAACCTTCGGCGTCTTCCTTTACCGTAGGAAACGTGATAACAGAAAAATGCTATCATCTAACGCCACTATTTTGTTTTCATTTGAGCGACATAATCTATTTATCAACATTTTCTTGGTTTCGATTTGGACGCACAAGAATGTTACCCTAAAGGTGAAACTTCACCGAGAGACGCAGACTAGCGACATAGCTGGCACGTCATTTCAATTTTATATAAAAACGTCTGCTTGCCACGTACCAGCATAAAGTTGAAATCACTGGAGGATCGCTTTTGTTTTTGTGATATTTTTATAAGTTTTTGTCACAAATGTGATTGACATTCTCTGAGTACTACATCAGCCATCGTCGGGCTTCGTTTCAACTCGACACAGTCATCTTGCAGTCAACGACACCTTTGCGACGTCTCATAAGCTATTATAGTCTGCATTGTGTTTGTAAAAAAGGCCGGAACCGCAAATCAAGTTATAGCGTTAACGTTTCTATGTGATCGTTTGTATCCTTGTCATAGTGGTCGGGCATCCTTAAAAGTGCAAACAGCATTCTCGTTAACTGGCGTTTTATACGATCAAGTTTATTTCTCGGTAGTGTAGCCTTTAATCGAACCTATTCACATAATGATATTTTCGCTGATTAATATTTATAGTATTTAGTACTGTATATATGATATGTAGCAGATAATGTAAGACGGAATTATTTCTGTTTTTAAGGTAAGCTTTTGTTGTAGAAAACTGAACGTTAAATTCTTTACTTTTTATTTTAACAAATAATGAAAAATATATTTCGTTTATGTGTTTGAATATTTCTCATATATAATATTTTAACCGTCCATTCGTTATTTTTTATATTATTTTTTGACATAACTTTGGTAAACACTAAGAAAGAATTTTTGCAAATTCATTCTAAGGTGGGTAATAAGAGTTTGTATGAAGTTAATTATTTTTGTAGTAAGAAATAAGGAAAGTTCTGTGCTTCATGGAAGACCTTTATGGCTAATCTTAAAAGAAAAAGCATTAGTTAATCTAAGGCGAGTTAAAATCACGAATAGAATGAGTTATTTACTTATACTAGTCATGGAATATCCATAACGTTTTTAAAAAATAAAAACCTAGGCACACTTTCCTGGTAATTAGAATATAATTAATTATTAACACTATTACAGTCATGGCCGTAGCTTCGTTCATTTACATGTTTGTTAAGCAGTTCATTGAGTATGGGTACAAGTATAGTTAGTTGTAGTATATCATGTCACGTACATGTTATAGTACAACTAGTTTCTATGCAAGTAGAGATAAATAAGGTGTCGAATATAATTATTAAGTTTTGCGGTTACATACATATACTACATATATACTATAATATTAAATTTTCCATTCATTTTCATTAAAAATGTATTGTATGTGAGTCGCATGAATATATAATATATATATATATATATATATATATATATATATATATATATATATATATATATATATATATATATATATATATATATATATATATGTATATATATATATGTATATATATATATATATATATATATATATATATATATATTCATACCTTAACATAAAAAAATATTATTTCTGGCATTAAAACTGACTAATGTCAAATCGTCTATGGTATTTAATTAATTCACCTTGTACCTTAAACAAAGTGTGGTTAATTAATATAACCATAATAACTATATTTGTGTCAATCTAGTTATCTGTATTATTAGATTATTCATTTTGAAAAGATCACAAATGCAATCGCGCGTAAATAGGAACCAAATTTAAAAAATGTTTTAAAATTATATTAATACTGTTTCAGATATTTATTTCTGAAGAATTTAAATATAAAAAATACAGTACTACACAGACTATATTTTCTGAAAACTGACTAATTTAACACCGGTGACAGTAAATAATTTGCAGTCGAGTCGAAACTGCTCAATTTTTTAAATTTAGTTGTACGAAGTAATTTATTTTTAAAGCAAATGAGTGTATCCTATGTTTTATAGCGTTGTTAGCGCCGGCGAGCACGCGACCTGACTTGTAAGTTCACCAGTGAAGACACTTTTTGCATAATTTATCATTAACGACGCCGTTGCTTTGGCTGTTGGATACTTCATAAAGTCTGTACTGTATTAATCAAGTTCAACTTGTCTAAATGAATGCACTCAATGAATATGGCACTATCGCGCCATGCGACGCTTGTTGCAATTAAATTGCTAGCTCTTATCGTTTATGTCGTTGTCCGCAGATGCAGTAGTCTGGTTTATTTGTTTCATAAAGTGGACAGTCAAACTTATTTTGCTAAGATCCGTGAATCCGCGACGCGATGAATTTGTTCGCGGATCTTAGCAAAGTAAGTTTAACTGACCAACGTTATAATGGATTTTCGCAAAGTACCTAACGCTTGACTCCATAAATCATTTCATAAAATGCTTGATTTTTTTATACTAGTATTTAATAGGGGATAAAATTCTTGATTAGAATACATATACTGGTTTTGAACCCTTGTTTTTTATTTTTTATGTTTTTTAACTTCAATCAATATTTATGTATTTTTCATTTGCCTGAAATAATAATGATTTATTTATTGCCCCTTATTTATTTTTATGTGTATGTTAAATTTTGTTGGATGGAATTTTTTAATGGTTTCCAATACTATATAGGCGTTTTATGCATTATTTATGTATGGAATACATTTTTAGTCTATTTTTTTAACTAATTGATTTGACAGATGGCGCAGCGGTCGATAGCTTTTGCAGCGAATATTCTAAAATGTTAGAGACATGAATGAATGAGTCTTGACTGAGGAAGTACTGTGAGTACTGATGAGGAAGTACTGATGATATTGTATGAACCATACAATATTGGCATTGAATGTTAGCGTCTTTTAGTCATACCGCGTTTCGTTCAGTGAGTGTAGGAATTTAATAGTCCATCTTCTGTCCCTTTCCTTTGCTTTTTTCTTCTAGTCATTATTACCTTCTTCCCCTCCCTTAAATCCCTTTTTAAACCCATATAGGTAACGTGCCCTTGGTGTTGTATATTTTAATGGGCGGCTGTGATTATAATAGTTATCATCAAGGGATTTGCTTGTCTGTTTAGTATTATCTATTCCATAACAAAACTGAAAGGAACTTGCAAATTCGAAATATGTTCATATCTATAATACCTATTGTGGTTCCGCTGTGGCTAATGCACATTTCTTGTAGTTTCACAACTTGTGTTGTCTTTATAAAATAGAACTCTGGTACTGTAAGATCGGGCGTCGCTAATCTACCGTACAGAAAATATTTATATCCACCGTCTAAGTATAGAGCGAGGGTGTCGGAGCTACCTGCCGTCTCCACTGCACTATAAATAAATGTAACTGGCCACTTTCACTCGTTAGAGGGCGTGACCCGCGCTGAACAGCTGATGCGTTGCGAATGGGAGCATGATGCCGCCACTAACGATATGCAATATGAACTGTCATCTCTATTATTAATTGCCCTAATTTAAAAAATGCTTCCTACACGTTAAATTTGAATATTTTGTATTCAGTTTTAAGTACTATTAAAGGACTGAATGTATTTTTTTCCTAACTATGTACTTAATTTCGAGTGATTAAGTAGAATAATATTATATTAATGGCATCAATTTTCTTTTTTGAATATTGGTAATAAAGAGTATTACAGCCATTTTATATTGTGTGTTGCGTTATTTTTTTAAATAAATTAAGAAATAAAAAAGATAGAAGAAATTTTTTTTAATAATTTAAGAAACAAATACATTTTCCTACATTCACCTGTTTTATATGAA
The DNA here is from genome assembly GCA_031353405.1 of Baronia brevicornis. Taxonomy (NCBI): domain Eukaryota; kingdom Metazoa; phylum Arthropoda; class Insecta; order Lepidoptera; family Papilionidae; genus Baronia; species Baronia brevicornis. Next base: position 572,425 of record JASFAT010002864.1, read on the forward strand.
CATTGATAGATTAAAAAACAAGTAAGCAGCTAGGGGCCTATAACTATACTACTATAGTTTCATAATGTAAAGACATATTAGCATTACTAGCAAATATCTGACCTTGATATAGTTACTTTAATAAGAACCACTAGGCCGAATACCTGATCTTGAAATAAATACTATAATTAGCCATATAATTGTTAAATTCAATAGGAAAAACTAAAGTGGATAGTTGTTACAAAAGCAGTTGTTGCCGAAGCGATTCTAACAAAAATGTTTTAAATATTGAGCCAATAAATATGGTATTATTTGATTTTATTAACATAAACTTGAACCTCCTCATTTCTTCTCGTGTGTAGAATACAAGTATGGGGGAAAATATTGAAAAACGAGCATCAGCGGGTAAGCTTGAGTCATAAAAACGAATCTGTCATCTCCAATCAGCCCGCCAATTTTATTGATAATAAGGATGATGATGACATGATTTCGAGACAACGAACTTATTAAGATTATTTAGACTTAACTTATTAAGACTTATGATTATTACATGAAGATCTTATTTATGAATATTATGGGATAACTTTTTAAAATACTAACAGGGCTAAATAAATGGATGTTAATGTTATAGATCAATATAATATTTCTAACTAATATTCCACTTAACTGAAAATGTAGGGAAATTCGATATGTTTTATAATTGACAAAGTTAGTCCGACAAACTTAAATTAAAATCATCTTTAAATAAGTCTGATAAGCGCTCTTTCAGCGCACAATTACCTTAAAACTTATTAGCCCTTTTCAATTTGAGTCCAGGAATACATAATAGGTAAGTGCTTCAATCATTTGAATTTGAATATAATAGATTTGGTATAATAGGTTGGTTGAATAAAGGGTTGAAGGTAAAAATGCATAAGTTTTTAATTTCTTGGTATGGGGAGAAAGTGAAGACGGTATGTGACCATCCATAAATTACGTCACATGAATTTCATGATTTTGAAATCCCCCACTCTTCGCCACATGTAGAGTCGACGTTTATAGTTTTGGGACTTTAAATTTATGCATGTGGTGTTGCAAAGGAACTCATACTTCTATTGTTACTCGATGTCACACTTTATTCATCCCCTTCCATCGTAATGTGTGACGTAATTTATGGCTAGGGATTTTAGGGATTATACAATGGATTTAAGCGTGAAAACTCACCGATAATTTGCGAAGGTCACATTATAATTGTATAAGATTTTTTATATATTATTTATATATACATTTTTGTATATATACATATTATTCATTTAATATAAATGATCTTTAAAACTAAGTAAAAATTATATTATTACAACAAATATATTACAAACAATGTTTGGATTATTGGTAATGGCGGGCAAATCTTGTTGTGGCATCAGTGTCGTCTTGTTTTGTTGTAAGAAAAATATATTATTTAAAATATTATATAGTTTAAAAATAAATTAAAAATTAAATTATAAATAGAAAGGAAACGGAGTTGCGTCAACTTAAAAAAAATTAAATTCTTATTATTGTGACTGATTGATATCTTCAATTTGAAATGTATAAAAAATATTATTATAATCTTTTTTGTTTTGTACTAATCGTAAAGCAAATAACAAAAATAAAAAAGTTGAAATTCACCGAGTTCTTATTAACAAATACATATTTGTTCTTTTTGCAAAACCCTAAGACTGACATTGGAGTTCAAAAAACTATTTAGACTATTCATATATAGCTATACTATTTGTATCTTCCACCGATTATAAAGTTAGAGTAATGTAAAATTGCTACAAAAAGTTAGCCATGAATTCCTTTTCTGACATGTAATAAAAGAATCTGGACCACACACGGCCGTTAAGTTAATTATAATATATTAGTACCTATACTATATGTACCTACTTGGATATGTTCCTAATTGATTTTAAAGTAAATAAAATAAAAATTTAGCTCAGTCGGTAAAAGAACCAATAAAATAAAAACCAATAGTACTTGAAAAAGATTGAACAATACAATACAATAGGTCCAGTGTTCAAATCGTTTGAAACGAAACCTTTTCGAATTTCCTCAAAACCATTGCGAAACACCATTTACCTCGAATTGTATGGGTAACAAATTAAGAAGTGCCGTAAATACAATCGGAAACTGTCTGTATACATATTGCAACAAGGGTCAGAATTATATACACCCAAAATGGAAACTGCAATATTGTTGTATTGGAGCAAAGAGGCCTTTGCGCTAGTGTGGGAGGACAGTAATAGTTTGATAAAAATACCTATATTTATTCTTGGTACTGACACTGTCTTTGAATTCTGAAGTAAAAGATGAAATGATAACTATATGGGACAAATATAAAGTCAATATTGTCTGTATTAACCTTGTATCTGACATCGTTAGCGAGAAATTTGTACTTTGCAATAAATATCCACTATACAGTCAGTTCCTAGAGCATATTGGTGTAGCGTGGATATGAATTTTTAGGATGTTTTTAAAGAAGGCCAGCAATATTTTAAAATATTCCTAGAATTCTTGTTAAACATTCCAACTAAGCTTATAATGCTTATGCTAGGAAATGCTTCACATCAATAGTCCAATGGCGAATACAAACTCAATACGGACAGATGCCCAAGCTTTGCCAACTTAACTATTTTTGCTAGTTGTAGTATTATAGTTGCCCAATCATTGAGTTAGAATTATAAGATCATTGTACACTTTTCAAGTCCAAAAAGTTTGTGATCTTAACGTTATATAAATTAATTTGTATGAAATGAGTTTATTGATAATAATAGTTCTTAATTTGCATAATGTGAGGTGTAACAAGATGAAAAAGACGTTTAAAAGCTCCATCACATTGTCACTTATGGCGTACAAATTTCATTAATTATTTATTTATAATATCAACTCTACATAAACTATATACATGTATAGACACATAGAGATCTAAATACATACGTCGCTTATGGTTACAAAGCATTAAATTATTAATAAACTGTTACATTGTCATTAAAATTATAATTGATTCATCTATTAAGTCCTTAGTATTATAAATATTGCCTAATTTTAGCCATTAAATAATCTTGCGTTCAATTATTGTAACGATACAAATTTAAAATTACTCTAAACTATATGGCCAGTCAAAAGTTTTACTTAGCTAAGATCCGCGACAAGCAAAACAATAACAGAAAATTAATAATGTGTGTTTTTCCGTTGGGTTAAGTGGATTTATTTGGAACTTAAACCAAAAACTTATCGAAAATCGGCCATCAATTCTCCACCCACCAACCACTATACACAACACCAAACACACATTATGACTTTTCCATCCTGTAAACAACACGTGTTTCGTCCCAACACACACAATCGAAAAGTTTTAGAAAGAACTTTTCGGTTGTCTTCCGTAGAGTCTACTATACCTGAAGATGCCTCGTGTTGGGGCGAAACACGTGTCGTTTACAAGATGGAAAAGTGATAATGTGTGTTATAGTGTAAAAAGTGATAATGTGTGTTAGAGTGATAATATTTTGAATTGATGGTCGATTTTCGGTAAGTTTTTGGTTTAAGTTCCAAATAAATCCACTTAACTCAACGGAAAAACACACATTATTAATTTTCTGTTATTGTTTTCTTGTCGCGGATCTTAGCTAAGTAAAACTTTTGACTGTCCATATAGTGATGGATTTCCGCATAGTAACGCCTGACTCCATTAATAATACTCTAAACTAATTTCGACCTTATGCGTTTAGTATTAGGTACATTCATCATTCATCTTCAAATTGTCGCCGATATCCATTTTATTATAATAGTATAAACAAAAATAAATCACAGTAACCCTAGAAGATAACGGTATATTTGGAAAGGTCGTCAGAACCCCAATTCATATTAATGGCTTAGCTTACGCAGGCTTTCAAAAAGTGGCAGTAACAATGACACCCTGTTTGCAGTTTATCAAAATATCGTATTCCAAACACCCCATCCCATGAGCAGTAGTCCTAAAATAAATATCCCGATATGGATGTCTAACGACAAATATTTTTTAACAAATGAGAGAATTTTTATATGGTAATCCGTACACTTAGACCGTGGATTGGGAAATAAATATCATCATCATTATCAACATCGAAGGTGTCATTTCCCAAGACGCGACCAAAGATCTTGCGTGATTACTTCAGGCATCCAGTTTCTCCTTGCCGCTCTGCGCAAATAAACATTCCGCCTGGCCGGAGGGATCCACACATGTTTGGCAAGTCGCGGTTTCTACTTTAGTGGTCATCGGTCCTCCATAAACGTGACCATCTCACCCCTACCAGAGTTTGCCAACTCGAAGAAGTATGTCAGTTTATTTAATGAACACTTAACCATTATGTTCGCATAAAAATACTTTTTAATATAAGGCTGATGAAATATTTATAATTTTAATCCCTTAACTGGTTAATGGAATTGTAATTCGAACTCGTGAATAGAGCGTCCTACGTTCAAGGTCTGTGTCACGAATTACCGTGCGTCGCTAAAATATAAGTTAAACTACTAAGGTTTCTCACCTTGCAAAGTTGAATGGTTGCAAACATACTCTAAAACATGCTGTTATAAGTGTCTTTCTTTAGTTATATTTGCGGAAATGAAGTTGGTGAAACATTTTATTTTGATGAATAAAAAATATATATTAGAAATTGAAAACGCAGATAGGTTTCTTTTAAGCAACGTGAGTGAATGGACAAACCTCTATAGTTACATTTCTAAAGTTGTGTTCTTATCGTGGATTTACGTATCCTTGTGAACTCTTTAGATAACATAAATGTTATTCTGAGTTACTAAATATATAATACTAAATTTTCTTTTATATATATCGATACCCTTATAATATGAACGCAGTATATAGTATATTTTATTTAAAATTTTTGATTTAATTTTGATTGAAATATATATCTTTGATTGAAATTGAAATATACGTACGTATGTTGATAATCCAGAAATACATGTCTTTAAAGGTTTTTCTTTTCGTAATAACTAAATATGGAAAATAAAATATAGCAAAGAAACTTATGAATGCATATATCAATTAATCAACAGCCTGCGGTACATATAGGCCTCCCTCAAGAAGCGCCACCTAGCCCGAACTTCGGCTTCACGTATCCAGTTTCTGCCAGTCGCCCTGCGCAGATTGTCGCATGAAAGCATATAAAGTCTGCCAATCTAGAACAAAGAGTTAGTAGACTACTCTATATCCCAAAATTGTTGTTGAAATGAATTGCAAAGACCTGTTCTCAGGATTGGTATAGATATAATTCTAGCTATACGATGTACTTACGCAAATATACCTTTAAAATTATTTCTATATTGTGGATAATAGATAATACTAATAATATCATAAAGTTCTCAAAAAATATTTATAGCATATGGATATTTAATATTCATCACTTAATAATATTGGCAGCCCCAATGGGCTCGGGCAGAACTCGTAAGCTGATAGGATTGTGGTTCGTCAATCCCTTTTTATGTCCCAATGAATATTATGTCAATTTTATATTTAAAGTTCATTTTGACCTTCATAAGTTCAAAATAAACTAGATATGAAATTGCTGAGTATTGTTTGTTATTATATTTACATTAAATAACTATTAAATTGATAAAAGTATGAATAAAATTAGTTTTTTTTTAAAGAAGATTAGCAATATTATGATAACACTAATTTTCTTTAATCGTTAAAGTAAAACCGACGAGCGATCATTGTCACTCTAACTTGCCACGAGCGCGACAGCGCTCGCGATATCAATTACTATTTAACACGCAGTAGGGGAAGTAAAAAAGGTTTGTCACGAATAAACTTTTTTTATAATATATCTATTTCTGAATATAGTTATTATAAATAGTCAAATGGCAAAATTGAACCCATGACCTTAGATCGTAGTTGCAATTGAAGTGAAATCGTACGTGAAATGAATTCTTTAGCAATTGAGTTATTGCTGTTTCACGATAATAAATTATTCCATATGATTACAAGGCAGCTTATAGACCTTATATAATCTTTATTTAAATAGTTATTTTCTAAGTACAAGCTACAGAGCTAGCTTTGGGGGGGACTTTTTGTGGTGAATATGATTTGAAACGATCTTTAAATAAGGGAAAAAATAAAGTCACGTGAGAAAAATAAAATATGCAAAAGCATATTGTGTGTGCGTGTATGTATTACCCGCATGTTCGTAATATACTAGTATATAATAGTAATTAATATTACGTGTAAAGTGCATGCGGCGTTGCATGATGAATAAAGTAAGCAACTGACAGGGAGGGAGTAGTACTACATCAATAATATTCAATGGAGGGCTCACGATACTCTATGGCGGGAAGTGCAATCGATTGACGGGGTCAACGACACAGGAACTGACCTTTGAACGACTCAGCTGATCGAACATTATTTAATTTTGATAATGCTTCCCGTTAATCATGAATGGTCAATGGTTCTGAGCTAAAACATCGTAATTTAAATTAAATCAGAATGAATGTCATTTAAACTTTATTATAATTCTAGGTGTTATATGGTAAACATAGTTCATTATTAAAATAATACTTTGTAAGGATAAATATGATGAGCCGCCAAAAATAAATAACTAAAGGTTGAAAGTTATATCCTAACTTTTGACGACTTATAAATAATATAACAATAAGTTGATCCGGTATTTATATTGAAATAATTTTTTTACGGATTCCAGCTCCAAAGTAGCTAAAAAATTATTAATTAGTCACATTGCCTTGATTCTCTTTAATATCAGTAACTAAAACAAAAGATTGTTTTATTTCCTTACATTTCATATTTTTAATTAATATTATATAAACATATTGTACACATCAATTTTTAACATTAATGTTCGCATCAGAAGCTTATATTTGCATATTTAAATATCATATTGATTATTTACTCCATATATTTACTTGCATTCTACTAGTTCTTACTGGCTTAAAAGTCAAGTTATAATAGTTTTGATTTCTGTGTATGTATATTTTTTGTTATGGGATAGGAGGGCAAACGAGCAAACGTGTCGCCTGATGGAAACCAATCAACGCCGCCCATAGGGAGTAGGGAGTCACGGAAGCGTTTTGGGCGTTATGGAAAATCATTATTAGGTTTATAGATTTGGTTTATTAGTAATAGAGCTTTGTAAAACTTTATTTATCAACTATTTTGAATGATAGCAACCTCAAAAATAATTTAAAAACATTTGGTTTGTTCAAAATTACAAAAATGTCTTTGTCAAGTAATTTATTTAATTCTTGTCATCGCAAGTGTTTCTGATGTAGCATCGCATTTTATATGGCGTGGCATTCGCTAAATGAACTGTTTTGTGTTCATGACAGCGACGAAAGGCAGTAAATGTGACCAATCAGTCAGCCGGGGAGGGTCTCACGAATCAAATGCAGGTTTGGCTGGTGGCCAGTGATGCGTAAAATGAGATATTAGATATCTTTTGTTGTCAACCGAGTAGCTTGTCTTGTTTACCTCGCCCGCTACCGGTCATGTGTTTGATTTGAGATTTGCTCACTTTCATCTTCGCCGCATGTCATGTTACGAATATACAGGTAATATAAGGCATACAAAAGGAGCTTTTAATAAGCTAATGACGTCTCGGAAATATTACTTTTATTTTTTCCTTTTTTAAATTATATTATCATGATTTCTCTTATGGAATAAGAAAACAACGAAAAAGCATAACTTCAGATGATAGCAATCGACGCCGCCCATAGCTGCTGGCGTCTTCAATATCAGAAGCAATGCATAAGTCAGTCTTCGTGTAACCTAGGAGTTTGAAAGATCCAATATAGTGTCGGTTTCCAAAATGTATGTCAAATAAGTGAATTGCCGCGGACGTTTGATGATCATGATGAAGATTTTAACACAGTTTCTGCGGTTAAGGAAAATGTAGCCAATAATTATTTATATGTTTACGTACGTGCCTTTTTTGTCCTTTGAAGTATGTCTATTAATTTCCTCATTCTTTATTATTGTAGAGCCGTTCTACAACCAATAACATATACATTGTAGAAAAATAACATACGCACAAGTAAAATGAGAATATGTTCATTACTTAACATTAAGTCGTTATGTTAATGCGAATATTCTGAATTCACTGTGATTCACGGTACGAAACCTGTTGCATTAAATGTGGGTCATTGAAAGTTCGACCGATGGCCGATGGATTATGAAATATGTAATTTAAAGGCATACATCCAATAAAGGATCAGAAGAGATAATAATCTTTTAAATGATAAATATTCAATAGCTGCAACGCACTTAATATAACTAATTTAGTCATAGGAAACAAAATATTGCAAATAATGCAATAAGCAAAATAGTGCAGTAATAGTGGTAGAGCCACGCTGCAGACGAATACTTTGTTAAGAATGGTATAAAATTTGTCTGTAGCATGAATTGGGCGGCTCGCTTCGGGAAGTATCACACTCCCGCAGAAAACCGGCGAGCGGTTGAGTGCTGAAGGCCCAACCCCCTCCCCACCCATAATAACACTTTCCTTAAAGGCCGGCAACGCTTCTGCACCGCCTATGGCACTGCGGATGTCTATGGGCGGCGTTGAATTCTTTCCATCAGGTGACAAGCCTGCTCGTTTGCCGTCCTATCCAATAAAAAAAAGTCCATTGTTGGCCTTTGTCGCCTCCCAAATTCCCTGGTCTACAGACTAGGATATCGTAGCTTTAATTTCAGAATAATCGTAAAAGTTTCAACTTCTATTATTCACGCTGCACGTCAAATGGTACATCAAGATGTGATAATGACTTGATGATCTTAAAATAATCATTATTAAACATATTTTATACGATTAACTATATCGTAATTTGGTTAATTGATATACAAAAATGAGATTTGCGGAAATCTATAATCTATTCTGAACTTAAAAACTAAATTTGAACAACAACTGCGCTAGACATAATATTTTTTTATGTTATGTATGTGTATGTGTGCTTCTTTCTTGTTTGATTGCACCTTTATAGAATAAACTCCTTTATAAAACAAATTTTCCGATAAGATAAAAGTTGAATTCGGATGTCTTAGAGGCACAATGAACAAACACATCTTAATTTCATTCAGCGATCTAAAAACTAATATTATTGTAAACTAGGATTTGAAACCAGAACCTTTGCCTTGAAACAGGGTCTCTGTTTCAAGGCAAAGGTTCTGGTTTCAAATCCTTGCCTAAAATATTTTAACCACTAAACCAAGTGACCTTTAAGAGCATATATACCTTCATCTGTTCAATAATTACCTAAATTTATAACAACCAAATCGCTGATTTTATCTCGACCTTATTGTCAATTGCCTGCCTCATCAGTTAATGGGTGTACGACCTAATTTAACTGGTATAACTTATATAGCTCTTTAGTCGCATGGAATACGGTAAGATATTCATATGTAGGTCAGAAAAGTAATAACATTTGTGCAACATATTTTGCGAAAACAATTTAAAGTAATAGCTGAAGATGCCACTGCAACGTAATACTGTATGCTGATGGTTCAAATGATGAATGTAAAATAAATTCAATTAAAAACATATCTACTTATTGAACGTACCTTTTCATAGTTCAAATCATCTCAACGTGGTAATACTAATAACGTAATTACTTATGTCTTTATTAATTCTATATATGTATAATTCTATTAAATAAAAACGATTTCCTATCCAAAATGTAATAGCGATAGAGCCATGTGATACAAATTGTCACACAAATTGTCGGTTTCACCATGTAAGTAGCACACCTTTACAAAATAAAGGACTTAGAAGACTTTAAGAAGTAGTTGCATTTTACTGTGTTAGTGCGTTTTATGCGTTGAGTTCAGTGTTCCGAAGACGCAATTCCTTTCCCCTCCCATTGTTCCCTTCTTCACATCCAAACTTGAAGGTAGGCAACTCATATGTATGAGTAACGGAGGTTCTCGTTTGCCTTAGGTACTATTCCATACATAAAAACTTAGCTTTAGCTTATTTTCATTATTAATTTTCTCATCTAATTTTTAATTAAATTTAATTATTATAATTTGTTTAAAAAATTTCAATACATAAAAATAGTACAATAAATATTACAATAACCTAATAAAGATACAGACAGATACACCCATATTTATTAAGTAAACATAATTCGGAGCACTCTAAGGGAGTGTGTTTATTGATATTACAGTCAGTACGTATTGCTCATCTTCTATTGGAATATAACACGCTCTCCCAATTCCTTCATAAGATCACTGTATAAATAACTACAGTAGGTACTCTTAATTAAAATTATACTAGCAGCGAGAAGAGAGAAATAATATCATATTTCTCGATGGAATATTTTGAATATTACGTGTATCTATCCATAGTATTAAACATCTTAAGAATGTTAAAAATATCACTCTCTTATAAACTATCTCAATACTATATGTGAAGTGTTACCAAGCACAAAATGTATGTTTCCTAGTTGGAATGGTTAAAAATGATTTTGATAATATTAAAAACATTCTCATTTTCGTTTTTTTTTTTCAATTAATTTTTATAAATAATTATATTTTTTATGCATTCCTAAAAAGCGTAATAATTTTCCACCTCGTTGATATTATGGCACCAGCACACACCAATTATCTACCATTGTATCCAGTTTTCTGAAAGAAATGGTCATTAACGCCCTTTGTATACATACGACTACCGTTTGTTTACACATTGTAAAATAGAACCATAGTTATACAATTTATTATTGTATAACTTTGTTTCTGATGTACAATAGAGAATATATCCTTCTGAACTTTACAGCAATTTGATACAGCGGGTTCCTGTTTGAAATCACAGCATAATGATTGTCGGCAACGCAGCCGGCTAATCAATGCGCCAATAGACCTCTGATTTCATTCCGGGTGAATGCCTTGTTTATTCTATGACTTAATCGATTTAAATCTCTATTAAAATTCAGTTTTATTTGATTTGTGATTATTGTTTAGAATGTCTTTATTTCTTCTATTCTAGAAGTTCAAAACTACGGACTTTTTTTAATGAAAGCGATAGGCAAACGAGCAAGCGGGTCACATTATTTATTGTATGACTTAATCGATCTCTATTAAAATTCACTTTTAGTTGATACATGATTATTATTCGGAATGATTTTATCTCTTCTAATCTAGAATTTCAAAACTACTGACTTTTTTATGGAAGCGTTACGAAAGTGATAGACAAACGAGCAAGTGCGTCACCTTATAGTATATAAGTAAAGTAAAATAAGTATGACTTAATCCATTTCTATTAAAATTCAGTTAATTTATGATTATTTTGCACAATGTCTCAATGTCAAAAAAGTCTATCGATTCTTTTCTAGAAGTTCTAAGCGACGGACTTTTCTTATGGAAGCAATAGGCAAGACGGGTCACGTGATTTATCCTATAACTTAATCTGTATTTTTCAAAATTCAATTTTAGTTCATTTACGATAATTTCACAGAATGCATTTATCTCTTCTTTTCTAGAAGTTCTAAACGATGGACTTTTTATATGGAAGTGATAGACAAATGAGCAAGCGAGTCAACTGATGGTAAGAATTCACCGCCGCCCAAGAACATCGTACACTACGTTCACTGACAGGCGGTTTCCACTCTAGCAATAATTTAGTCAAATGGTTGTCGGTTCTCCGAAAGACGTGTTGGAAAACTTACGACCGTTTAAATGTTTTGTGCTTTTTAAATTATCTTCCAATTTTTAGCTAACGTGAAAATTTGAACTAATGATTTTCGGCATTGGACCTTGAGCTTAACAGTTAAATATTATTATAAATAACTTTAAGTCAAAAAAGTTATTGTTATACAAATGTGTAAATTAGTAAAGTTTGTAGTCTTCCTTCGCTTCCGTTCTCATTTCCCTTGAAGGCTATTAATTTAAGTTAAATCGCTCGCATTTAAAGAACACATAAAATTCCTTTTAAGTCGGATTGGGCACAATTTACTAGCGTCGTAAACATCAGTTAACAAAACAGTCCAACAGACATAATGATTAATTGAATGTTGGTTATGTTTATAAAACACCATTTCCAAAGGGTGTGGCTTCTTGAGATTGTTTATTTTTTCGTTTCCATTAATTTTTATAAATCATTTCTTTTTCTCCTTCCTTGTATGATGAGTGATGAATGTGAATGAAGCAAAGAAAATGTGCCGAGATCGTAGCAGATGGAGATCTGTGGTCTCTGCCTACCACTACGGGAAACAGACGATATGATACGTATGTTCTTCCTTCTTGATGGCAATTACGTATATCTATCATACCAATGTCACCTAAAATATAATTATAAGTATTTTGAAATATACTAGTTAGCTTGTAACGGTATGTCGTAATAAAATGATGGCAACCTATGAACTTTTGCAGTTGACTTAAAAAGTCCAATCCATTTTTATCGTATAATATGCCACCAGAATTAAACAATATAATTGATATTATATTATATTATATGTTATATATAATTGATATTATATTTAAATGATAAATGTCAACGTTTTTGTTACTAATTTAAATACGGCGAATGCAAGGACTCGAGATCCTCTGAAACCTAACTCCTTGCCTCTTCCTTTGCTTTCCTCTTTACTTCCCATAAGTTCCTTCGTCATTCCTATTTACAGTGGACCTTCGATGCATCTGCAGTGTCATTAATGTTGGCTGGTTAAAATAAATTACTTTCTATCAGGTCACCCGCTAGCTCTTTTATATACCTCTTATACATATAAAAAAATAACTGATCAAATTAAAGCAAATTGTGTTGCTCCAATAGAAATTCGCATAAATATCATCCTCACAGAGCATTACCTACCATGGAAATTGAAAAATCCCAAAGCGAAATCTTACTTTTGCACAAAGCTATTTTTACACTAGTGAAGTTTAGAAATTGTTTTATATATTGCATTTATAAACATTATTTTAAAAGAGTTTTCTATTGAATGCCGTTAAATTTAAATTTAAATAACATCTCGTCGGATTTCTATCGAGTTTCACTTAAATATACATTTTTATCAATTGGTCTTTGTTCACTTTGAAGATAACATTATTGCGTATTTCTACGAGATTGTGAATGTTGATTGCTGTGTGCTTCCAAGTATGGAACAGAGATATCCCATTTTTACCATGTGTGTCGGACGAGGCGACTATGGGAACAAAATACAGTAGACAGGCAACGGCGTCTACCTGAATAATAAAACCATCTGCGATTTCAATTTGCTCAATTCGCTCGCCAAGCCAAAGAGATACGGTAACACCCGTAATTTTCAAGAGAACCGTCGACTTTTTACTACATCTGTAACAGTCAACTGCAGGACATTGAGCCGTGTCACCAGTGGACTGTTACGATATACATAATGGTGGTGATATCTTTATGCAACGGACGTTATGAAGATATGATTATGGTGATATAAAGATGATAGATAGATATGAGAATGGACTTTATTTTCGATACAATTGCTTGGAAACTTAAATGCAGTGTCTTCGAAACACAAAAGTCATAGACAATTATATCCAATTACATCAAATTCCATCCCCACCATCTGGATGAGTGGCGATCTACTACGGTGCGTTTCTCTCGTAATTTCTTTCCAAGCACCACCAGTTTATGGAACCAGCTACTCTCGGCAGTCTTTCCGAACCGATACAACATTGGAACTTCAGATGGTATTGTCAGTATATTAAAAACAAGCCTATACATACCTAAAAGGCCGGCAACGCTTCCGCGACTCCTGCGGTGTCGCGGTAGTCTATGGGCGGCGTTGATTGCTTTCCATCGGGCGACACACTTGATCGTTTGCCCTCCTATCCCATAAAAAAATCCAGAAATCTTAAACAAATTTCGGTTTTCAAACGGGATTTAAACCCAGCACACTTGACTCAAAAGTCAGGTAGTCTAACCACTGAGCCAGGCGGTCGTCAAAATCTCTATCCGTATATGACGAGTAACATGGAGTATTAATACATCGGTGTAACCGGCGCTGGGCAATGAGTTGACTACTGGCGCCGTGTCTCGCTCATAAAGTACACGTGTTTCGCATCGTTGTGTTGATAAACTTAGTTTACAGTTGACGAAGTACTACGATATCTCGAATATAAGCAAACGCAAGTTAGCATACCAGATAGCGATTTAACATCTGAAATTCATTTGGTTTTTTTTAAATCGAATAAATATTTTATACTATACATAGTAGCGGACGTTCAGTGGTCGATATTCGACCGTAATTCAATAATTTTTTAAAGTTTCTGTACTTCTTGTTCAATAATAAGAAATCTCATATTCCTGCGTGCTTGCAAAGTACTTTAAAAAGGTAAAAAAATATTTATTCGCGCTATAATATACTGATTATTTCATGTTATCCGTTTCCAATATAATCGCAAAGACAACGGCATATAGGTGCCGAGAAGCACCTACAGAGGATGAGAACATCATTCCGGACCGATAAAAATTGGAACCTTAAAAAAACAAGTATATACTTTTTGCATATGGCACGCTTGGCTCATTTGCTTTCGTATTCCTTGAAAATGCTTCATTTTTATTGAAGGTTATGAACTTTCGAAGGTATTGAACTTCCGATCAGCCTAACTTCGTCTTAATAAATGCATCTTGTACATTTAGATAATAAAAACATTTTGACTATATCTTTTTCACATCTATTCATGGACCATTGTAGTACAATAAATTTAAAATAGAACACGTTATAAATACGTTGAACATGGTCTGTAAAAGACATAAAAAAAGCTCTTAAACTAGCAAAGCGTCGGGCCATACAAAGTCTTAATACATCGTTTCGTTATCCAGAATTTTTTTGTCTGTGTCAGATTGCCTGCGTTTCGTGAGCCATTTTATTCTTGTTCATTGCACTGAGAATCGTACGTGTGTTTCAATTTCATATTCATTGATTTGAAAATTCTACGAAAAAAATAAACTAGTCTTTTCGTCTACAAAATGTAAAAAGATTTTATTTTATTGGATAACTTATCGAATATTTTTATTGAAATACAATATTACATTTTTTGGTATTTGGAATTTTAATGTATTTTTTTTATGGAAGTGCCACAATCACTGCTGCCCATGAAAATCGGCACGGCGTATGCGTAGCCTACCTAAGGGCCAGAATGTTATTAATGGAAGAAATTAAAAGAAATAATGGGAAGGAAAGAAGGAAATAAAAGCGGCAGGAAACGTTGAATCCCTCTGGAAGAATGGCAAACCAGTACGTTGCGTTTTTTCAGATACTTATTTCCACACACCATTTCCTTGTGGAACCAGCTACGTCCAGCTGTGTTTCCGAACCGATACGACATTGAAACAAAAAACAAGCCTACACATTTTTTAAAGGCTGGCAACTTTTCTGCAATATCTATGGCACTGCGGATGTCTATGGGCGGCGTTGATTGCTTTTTCGGGTGACACACCTGCGCGTATGCCTTCCAATTCAATAAAAAAAAGAAATTGGACTTCTGGATCCCTACATTTTCTGTATGGAACGCGGTAACACAGTGCAAGCAAGTGCACAGTGCTTGATGCGCTATGAGAATGCGACCCTTTCGCTTTACCGTGTTACTTTACTACTATGAAAAATATATTTTAACTGTTTTAAAGTTTTATTATTACGTCTTAATTTATGTTAATACTGTTGTATATTTGGCTTTTTTATTTTTATTTATTTATTAGGACAAATCAACCTATCGTACCTACACATTATTTATTTAAGTTCTGGAGCACTCGGTATTCTGGTCCACTCCCTGATATTACGTAACCAAAATTTTCTTTTTCGACCAACTTGCATGGACTTTATTCAAATTTTATATATAAATATTTTTTGTCCAAGAATTTATGTTGTCACTAAATTACAATAGAACGTATTTTGCAATAAATTCAAAATTACAAATTCCGATTTTACTTATTTATTTTTACATAGAAAATATTATTTGTATGAAAATACGCATTTCATAGTAATAAGTTTGTTTATATTAGTCAACTATATCAATCCCATTGTAATTGAAACCACAGGATGCAACTAATCACGTCCATTGAGAAGCTTTATGAACTTACAATGAGGAATTAGTTAACCTATTTTGAACTTTATCCTAATTTGTTAAGATTTACATTTCAGTAATTAACCTACTTAAGTAGTATCGACCCCAGTCAATGAACGAGTGAAGTACATAAGACATATTGAGAAATATAAATGCTTTCAATGTAAGTAATCGAAAAACATAAGTATAATGTACTCACGTAAATGGTTAGTATATTGAAACATACTCTTAACCAGCTAATTTCCATAATTTATAAAGTCACACTCAGTTCAAAATCATTTGTATATATTATCATCATTAATACGTCTGTTACAGTCCACTAATGAACATTTGCCCCTCACAAAATTTGAGGGGTGTTGCATAATCTCCACGCTCGGGGAGCATATAGGGATCACATATTGATTTTAATACGAAGGTAGACGTTCCGGCTTATATACAGGCCATTTATTCTAAGCCCAAAATCACACAGCAATGCGTTTATATTTTTAAATAGGTAATATCGACCCCACTAAAGAATACTGTGCCAACTAAATTTTAGGTATTTTCTGTTTTTAAAGGAAATCACTCATTAATATATTAATATTATGTTCCCAAAATTTCATAAAAATATATTAAAAAACTAAAATGTCTTACATACATAACGCCAAAGTAATCTACTTATGAAAATCGTGCGATATGTAGGCTGCCAAACATGATTATAGATTATAAGTTTAAATTGAAAACGAACAAATAAATTTATTCTAAAATTTGTAGTTTTAACTAACAATAACTGAACTACTCAACTTGAAAATTTCATTAAAGTAGCTTTAATCGACATTTTTCTTTAGAAGCTCCTCCTCCTCTTTAGATATATCGATATTAATCAATACAAAATCGATACGAGATATCGTAACTGTAAATCAGTGTACCTAATAATGTTAAGTAAAGTAACCTTATAATGTTTTAAAATTTGTTTAATAAAAATATTTATTTATTTTGCTGATTATGTTGTTTTGCTGTCATATTATATATCTCACTGAGTACCCAGTGGGCCCAGTGGAGGAGCTACCGGGAATCGAACTCGAGACTATCGGTCTCGCACCACTCGCAACTATATGTATAGCCTACATATATTTATTCTGAATCGGGTGCTCCGCCAATCTGCCTTTAACAAGTGTCAATGATAATGTCAATTTCTCCAAAAATAGAAAGGACCGTGTTCAGCCGTGGGACATATAGGGGTTGTAGCAAAAGGTCTCTCATTACTTTAATCCAGAGACTTTAAATTTTAGAAGTAAGCAAATAAACTTGCGGTCCGCACCAGACGTTCTTCTAAATATCTTCATTAAGATTTACCAACAAGAAAAAGGCTGCGGATGATTGATGACTTATTATGTCAGTTCCTCCCTCTAAATTCGTTCCTTAAAGGTCTTGTTTTTTTAAACTTTTACGTGTAAATTAAAAAGTTGATATTTTGTGTGAGATGCGCCCATTTTTTTACTGATATAATGTTGTTAACATTAAAAGTTTATAGTTTTATTCAATAACGTCCCCAATGGACGTATCCGACCCTTCGAAGTCCGTAGTCATGATTCCCAGCCCCATATCTAGATAAATACGTACATACGTATTTGTTTTTTTATGGGATAGGAAGGCAAACGAGCAGGCGTGTCACCTGATGTAAAGCAATCAACGCTGCCCATAAACATCCGCAGTACTATAGACTGTGCAGAAGCATTGCCGGCCTTTAAGGAAACTGTCATTATGGGAGGAAGGAAGGGGATGGAGAGGAGGAGGTGAAGGGGGATTGGGGCTCGCAACTCAGCCGCTCATCGGACGAAGCGCGGTAGCTTAGCTATCACTCAGACGCCGGTTTTCTGCGGGAGTGTGGTACTTCCCCGGGCGAGCCGGCCCATTCATGCCACAGACAAATAATATGTCATTCTTGACAAAGTATTCGTCCGCAGCGTGGCTCTACCACTAATAGACCTAGCTGTATAACTTACAGTTAAGTCTAGACTCGAAATAAATATTTCGACTCTAGGTACCCAAACAATTAGTTTGTTTTGAACGAGCACAGTGGGTTTAAAGTCTTTTTCTCCAGAAATGAAGAGGCCTAAACCCAGAAGTGTACAAAAAAAATATTGGAAAATATTGGAAAATTTTCATGACAAAGCCGAGTGAAAACAATTATTTATACCAATAAAATTTATTATTTTCACTGATTTCCTATTCGAAGTTAAAAACTATAAAGGAAAAAAGCGAGCAAGCAGGTCGGGTTTTTTTTTTAAGAAGACGCCTTATTATTTATAGAGCTTCACTGTGTAATCACTACAAAAGACTATGAAAGAGGTAGTCAAACGAGTAGACAAGTTACCTGATGGTAAATGATCATCGCTCATATCTACGAAGGCAATGCATATGTTGCCTATCTTAGGGTAAAATGTAAATAATAAAACGTTTTTTCGCTTCACAAACTCAATACACGTATTTCGATACAAACTTGGTATAAAGTCTTACTTAAAATAGAAATCTTTTATTGAACGGGGTCTAGAGATCTAATGATAAAATTAATCGACCGCAATCTTAATTACAAGTATGTGAATACATGTAATTTCTTAACGTAAACACTAATATTTTAAATCATATTTTATTTGATTTCATTACAAAAGGTACAGTTACAGACTACAGATTAAAGAAAATATAAGATAACAAACATGCAAAAGAATTTAAGGTAAATCTGAAGTCCAGTTACAACTATACACAACAATTACAATTAATATTTAACAATAACAATATGAGGGATTTATAATTTCATTCATATATATAATTAGATAGACAAACACTAAAAGAAGAAACAAAAATTAAGATACGTATGTAAGACCATAGAGATAAGTTTTAAAAGAATTTAAACTAATATTAAAAATTATAATATATATATATATATATATATATATATATATATATATATATATATATATATATATATATATATATATATATATATATATATATATATATATATATATATATATATATATATACAAACTTCTACTACACGTTTTGTTTTCGATTCGTTAGTTTAGGTTCTGAAATATAAAGATATAAGCTATTCTGTTACAATTTGTACATAAAATGCTAGTTAAACTGTTAGTTGATCTCAGTACATTTTATTGAATAATACCATGCAACTTAAGATAACAACTGACCTACTACAAGTTGTCAATTCAAGCTTTACTTCTGGTATCCGCATCGCGTGGAACTGACTTTAATATGCATTAATTAATTGGCATTATACACATAAAAGTATATTCCGTATTAAAATCGGTACATTAAGTTGCCCTCTTAGTCTGGATATGTATTATATATGAATATCATATATATAGTCTTATATATGTATATCATCCGATATACATAATATACTAAGCCCATCGGGCACGTGGCTCCATTTCTGGAAAAATAGTCATAAACCCAACACGCTTGTCCAAGCTGTGTTAGGTGATAACATCTTTATTTATAAAATAACATTATTATGATTCATATTTAAAAAATGCTTACTTATTATTTACGACAATTGAGCTCATATACTGATTCAATACATAAATAACCGCTATAATAAGATAGGTATTGAAAAGTAACAAGGGTACTTCATAAAAGCTCATAAAGAAGTTAAAATTTGGTTAAGTAAATTAAATTCAACATATAAATCATGTAATATAATCTGTATTAATGAAATCATACTATCATACTTCATAGAAGCTTACTTATTATTAAGGAAAATCAGGCGCGTAAATCGATATAATAATAAAATTTAATGAAATCCATTTAACACTCGGTATTACAAAATTATTATTATTATATTTGTATTTGTTCGTAATATTTTCTCGTCCCTCCTCATTATTATCGAAAGTTGGCTACATAAATTAAATTCCAGATATAAATTAATATATATCTGAATTGATAAAATTATATTGTCATAGTTAACAGAAGCTTACTTATTATTAACGAAAATCGACCACTTAAGTGGATCAATTTAGTATGCCCAACGGTACTCGTTTCAAGAAATACTGAACCAACGTCAAGTTGAACATCAGTTTTTAATAACGGTTCAAAAAACTTTTTATGGTCCCTCGAGTTATCCATCAATCCATGCATTTCGATTTAATAGCACTGTGTAATGCACGTTTGTGAGCTTTCCTCGGTAGCTCGTTGTATTTCAGGGCTGTCTGTCAAGTAGTGAATTAAATAAAAGTTTTAAATGCAAAACAAACTGTTTGTCTTATTATCATCAGCTTGCGGCAGTTCATTGCTTGACATAGACCTAGTTTAATATTCAATGACACGAATCCAGTTTCTGCTACTGTTCTACACAAATGTTAAAAATCTGCCTGGTGGGCGTTCCACACTAAGTTTGCGAAAGCGCAGACTCCACTGACCTGCCTACTTTTATTCTTATATACCTACTGCAGTTTCAATTCAAGTAAAGTGTCACGAACTGGTAAAATATAGATATAATACAATAGATGTAAATATTAAAAAGTCCAACTTTTCACCTTTGCATGCAGCCTACATTGTTAAACTCATTCATGCAGTATTAAGTACTGAAGTCTCTTACGGCCGGCTCTGGGGTAACCAAACCAAGGTTAGCAATATATAATTACAGTAACATCATAGCAAAATTAACGGTGCGCAGGGGATAATTCTGAACTCATCAACCCGCCTGCTCTCATAGCAATAGCAACTCTTCTAGATTTAAAAAGATACTCACACATAGACTCGCACTAAATTTTTACAGGATAGAAACTGTTGTTTGTTGAATAATAAAATAAATACGAAAACTGGAGGGCATATTTTTTTAAATATAAATATAATGTTAATTGTGAAGGAAATTTCATATCATGTTTGTATATTGCCTTAAATAATAAGTAAATACCAACAACAAAATAATGCACTAAGTAGTTATGTTAACTCTACTTTGTAAATCAATAAATTCAAATAGCTTAGAACTTGTTTTTATATTTTATATTTTACGATGTGAGCGTTGAACTTTGAAATAAATTTAAAAAATGTGAATATAACTCCTTCTTCTAAGAGTGCCTCTCCGACTTGCGAAGGTTGGCAGCCAATTCAGCACAACTCTTCTCCTCCTTCGCTCACTACAAAACTATACTCATTAAATTTAATAACAAAAGTATATTATTAAATTTCAAGGCAAAATTGCATATTTACAAAGGTTCTATTAATATTTTATGTCCCAAACGGAACATTCAACTTTTCAAAATGAAATATTCAATTTAAAATCTGAAGTTCACTCGAAATTGAAAATGAAGCGATGAATTATTCTCTTTCCAAAGTTTTCATCCGCACCAAATTTACTAAACCTTAAACACTTTCATTGCTCAGTTGAAAAGAACCTCATCTACGCCACTCGACGTCTGGACTGAATCCAACACATTGAACAAGAGAATTACAGAACAGCTGGGATACCGAGACAGATTTACGGATTTCGTGTAAAACCTTTTGTTAACAGAAAGTCGTTGTGAGTATCCCCTTGGATTTTATGTACTTACTTTATTAGGGTCCACTGCGCTGCGGTTGCAACCGTGAATAGCTTCTTAGCGACTATTTAAAACTATTAAGTAGTATGCATTTCGTGTTAAACTGTTTTTTTTTTTCGTCTCACAATCGTTTGATTCTTTGTAACCACACAGATTGCGACTTCAAATGAGATAATTCAATGCAATTTTACATTATATTATATTAACACTTTATTATTTGAAGAAATTTATTTAAAAATAATAAAATATATTTGTACCTAATAATATACATATATGTATATACATATATAATTAAAAATACTAAAATATTACACAATGGATCTTCAGTATTAGGTTTTGTTTTATTTTAATACAAATATAGAGGAATGTATTTGATTTATTTTAGGTATATCATCTCTCAGTTGTATTTGAACCAAGTGCGCAATTTGTCAAACCGTTACAATGGAGCTGCGAGTTGCAGCAAGGTAATAATTAGGGATAATTAGGGAACATTGACTCACAATGGGAAATTGATATGTTAATGAATGAGGCTCAATTAGTGCTTCTACAGTCGCGAGTTCGATTTCCGCATTGGCATAAATATATGTATGGTCTACAGATATTTATTCCGAGTCTGACATTTATTAAAACAACAATTTTTAGCTGAATTGATGTTATAATATTAACAACTCTAGTTATATAAACGGAATAACATCTCTTTGAAAAAAAAATGCTTTTTTAATAAACATGTTTCGCTGTTTTGATTTATTATGAGTATCGTCCAATTTCTTTAAGCGATATGCAATAAAATATTCATTCGTTCAATAAACGAAAGCATACGACTATTCGAGCACCGAGCGCACAGTTTTACGATCGCACGAACCTCAACGAAATAAACTGGATTTTTACAATTTCGACAACATACTCGTTTCTAACATTTTATTACATTGCGTCCTTTACCATACCATACTGTATTGCTCATACATTGTCCACGCGTGTTGTAATCAATATTATACGATATGGATCTCAGTCAGTACGAATTGCAGTTGTTTCTTGCTGGTTGTTTTCTAAGATATTTTCAACGCACGTGTCTTGGCGCCCTCCGTCATGTCACAATATTCTATTATCCACGATATAACGATAGTCAAATTTGATCCATAAAGCGCAGTTTTAAGGTTTTCTAAGCAATTTGACATCTTTCATGCAACGTGGTGGTGATTAATTGTGTTTGCTGGAGGATGCAGACCAGACAACACATTGACTGCAGCTGGTGACGTGGCCGGACATCCATTGTTCGCGTGTCCTAAAGGGATTAATTATGTAACAATATATTTCACTAGAATTGTCTTGGTAGTATTCAAATCGTTATCCTGTTGACGTTAATAGTTTAACAATGGAAACATGTGTATTATCTTTATTGAGTATTTGACGGTAGTTTTCTTAGTACTTATACATACTATTTTCCTTAAACAAATTGGAATTAACTGCGTTAGTGAATTGACAATAAACCCACAAAATGAATGTGGAAACGCTATAATTTTGCGAGCTTTCATTTGCATAGGCGCCCTAAATGAATATTGTGTAAATGAGTGCAAAATGATAATCATAAAAAAATAACGTAATTTTGAAAAACCGTTCATTGGAATTTCCGTGACAGTTATTGTGCGGAGTGATGTCTTTGATGATATTGTGGATTGGTATTGACTGCTTTTATTATTTATTTATTAATTTCAGGATACCCATACAATTAACTGATACGTTTAGAGAAAAATTATAAATATATATAATTCAACCGAAATAATAGTACTATATACAAAAGTAAGGATAAAACCCAAACAATACACAAAACTAAACATAAAAATAATTTCATCAAACATGCGTCTTTTTAGTAGTAAAAAAGTATCTTTCATGCAAGTTGGCAATAAAATATGTTTATCTATTTTGTAAGTCTTCTATCTTAATAAACATACATACATATATGTTATATTCATTACGATGGATTTACGAAAAACATAAGAAAAGACTTTTATTTTTATAAAAAAAAGTAAATGACAAAGTTTTTCACCACCACTAAAAATAGTAAACATTTGAAACCAAAAGGTTAAATATTCCAAACTAAACCAATAATACTTGTGTTAGAAAATTGTTTACATGAGTAGTCCGATGAAAGACGCGGATTCACTATAATTCTTAGAATGTGAAACGTAATATCGTTGAAAATTAATAATACGAAACCTAAACTTATATACGTCAGCCTACACAGCTTGATTAAATGTAAAAATTAATACTTACACCAATTGATATCAACAACAAGATAACTCATCCTCGTCTCGATAGAAGGACAACGTGTGAAGCTACTAAGCTCTTAATAAAGGATTTATTGCTTAACTACGTCCCGGGCGATCGACTACGATATAGATTCACGAAACTAGTTTTATTATATCTATTAAAATACTCTTCACCGCGAACTTTTAGTGGGACGTAAAAAATTGGGTTAAAAAGTACAATAAATTCTTATAAGAAATAGAGGAACAGTAAAAGCTTCTATATGACGATTTATTACATAGTTCCTTATGTTAAACTAAACAGTTAAGTGCATTCCCACGTAAAGGTATAAGTTAAGGTATTTGCCTGTAATGTATATCGTTCTGTTGCGTGTAAAATCGGTAGTTATTAATATTAAAATTTTCTAAAATCAGTCCCAAAGTAATAATATGTCTAGATCTTTCACCAAACATTTGTATTATTATAATACTGTCTGTATATTACTGTCTATCTACACGTTCTTCAATTTGGTATAAATATCTCTTGCGTTTTATCGATTAGTGGATGAAAAGTCGCGAAAGATGGTCTGTGTTGATAGAGTATAAGTAAGCGAGTGGTACAGATGGTTGATTCGATGAGTGAACGGTTTACTGAGCGAGGGATAGGACGAGTGAGTAATGGAAATGAAGAGTTGACAAGTTAGCAATCCGAAGCACATTATTATCAGGCGGTTATAGCCTAATGGATTAAGAGTTGTGCTTGCGTTCCTGTATATGTAAATAACTGAAGTTTGATTTCACCAATGGGACATTTTAGCTTACTTGAAATAGATAACAGGAATTTTGGTAAAGTTAATAACATTACTAAACTTACAGATAGTTATAAAATAATAGTTTATTAAAGTCATCTTTTTTCGATTGTTATCGAATACTGTTAAAGTGTTAAAATGTTGTTTGACTCTCGGCAAGTTGAGCTTGCAATGGGGGTCGATATTATGCTGGAACCACTGAGCTCCGGTGGATCAACGAACGAAGCGATTTTATATCATTTGAATTTTATCTTTTTTTTATGCACGTCCGCGAAGGCGACACTGACGTAGGAAAAATTGGCCGGGCGCATGATTTGTCAAGAAGCAGCTAGTGTCTGAGGGACAGTTTGTTGCGGGTGGAGGTATATTTAGTAAAATTCAGGTGATTGGGTGACGCCTAGATATTTGACAGACTTTTTCCATGGGATTGGTCTGCCCAAGGAGAATAATGTCTAAAAGGCGGCCGCCACGTTTGTGGGAGTCTCTAATGGTGCCCGTTGAGAATAAAATTGCTTCACTTTTCTCGGGGTTACCTCAATTCTCCATTTTCGGAACCATTCACCATAACCCCTACTTATGGTGGTTTGGAGCCTTTTCGACACGCGGTATTTGGCCCTGTCAGAGATATCGTCCGCAAATAGGGGACACATTCGTGTGCTTGGGAATGTCGACGGTCTAAAGCGAATTAATGACAGAATATTACACAATAGACCAAAGAACATTATAATGTTTACAGACTATATTTACACTTTTATTATAGATATATTTTTACATTGGCTCAGTGGCGAAACTGTCGCTTTCGGAGTCAATGATCGCTGGTTCGATTGCCGTAATGCGATAAATATAAGTATGGCTTATATGGATTTATTCTAAACTCGGGTTCCCAGTGAATCTACTTTAAACAAGAGTGGTAGGTTAATATCCTTTCCTCTGGATATGGGGAGGCCCGTGCCCAGTAGTGAAAGCATAAAAAAATTATACATTGGTTTTATAATAAAAGAATATTTAAGAACAATTTAGCACTTAAATATTTAATTGTTTTTTGTCTAAACACTAAAGTTCCTTAACCATAATTATTAATATATTAGCCATAAAATAACTATTTATTTATATAACTGAACAAAATGTAAGAAAATATTTTTGAGAATTAGTGTATGGAAAAATAACCACAGCAATCTGTGATGGTTATTGTAACTTCTTTGTATAAAAACATTTAAAAGCTAGACGCACTAAGATATATTAACACTAAAATAAAATTTACACAAACCAGACGCTTCTTAATCATTTTCAGAGCTTAAATCACCTGCCGTGTTGTACCCTAAAATAGCATACTTTTTCGGTCATTGTTCCGTTCTTTGAACGTAAAATTAGCTTATTGATTACAGTACAAAATATCTTTTATATGTATTTCATTCCAGAATAAAAAAATATACATCGTTTGAAGTTTATTTATAGAAATATTTTTTAATCTATAAAGGTGCATTAAATAAACTACATGATAACCTAATTGACTCAGTGGCGAAGCGACCATTTTCGGATTCAATGATTTGATTACCACATTGGAATAAATATGTATGGCCTATACGTGTTTATTCCTAGTCAGGGTGACCTGTCAATCTTCCTTGAACAAGCGTAGTGGGTTGTCCATCCCTCCAGAAATGGAGAGGGCCATGTCCTGCAGAGGGACATATATGGGCTATGATATACATAAAAATAAGCTGCACTTGACACATTACCAAGAAAAAATAATTTGTAATGTTGTTTGTAAGGCGTCAGGTTTATTCTGTAAAAATCAAATTGGCGAAGTACCGAAGTATTAATTTTCTGAGATAAGAGTTGAGGATTCTATTCCGGCATAAAAATAAATCTTTTACGATATATACGAATTTATTCGAATCTTTTCCTTGTCATTAGTTTTTTATTTATTTTATTTATTCATTTTACAAAACAATAAATATTAGCTGCTGTCGATGTGCTAGGCCTTAGCCTGTATTACAGCAAAACATTGGCGTTCCTTATATATTCTTTGGGTACCATAGAATATATAAATTTAGATGACATGCAAATAAAATGTAACTTAAAATAAATTATGACTAAGGTACTGTATATTATTAACTAAGATTAAATATAAATTATTAATTAAAACAATTACCATTCTATTGTTATAAACTTGGTATTTATGCAAGTGTGTTTTTGCGTAGAACTTGCGTGTATTTGTTTAAATGTGTATTGGTGTTCATGTATGTGTGTGTGTGTGTGTATGTGTATGTGTGTGTGTGTGTGTGTGTGTGTGTGTGTGTGTATGTGTGTGTGTGTATGTATGTGTATGTGTGTGTGTGTGTGTGTGTGTGTGTGTGTGTGTGTGTTTATAATTGCACTAAAAATCTGTTTTTAGTGCAATTATCTAGGAAATCCTAGTTGCTAGACAGAGGGAATTATAGTTTGGTGATGGGTGTAAAATATTTACGTTTATTCTAGATATTAGTAGTAGTAATAAATTATATACATATGGTATATCTTTACATAAAATTCTTAGTACGCGTGTGTGTTGTGTGTCCCACCTATATTCTCTGGAGTGTGCCGGAGTGTGGACACTGACAGTCCATTCACTATGAAGAGAGCTTTGCTCGGAGTTTCTCTGATACATATCATTCGCAATGAAGAAATCCACCAGAGACACTTAGCATCGTTATGCTCCCGAACGTATAGTACACGTCCACATCTGCTCCCATCTCTTTTGCGTCAGAAGTTTTCATGAATAGTTTTTAACACTTGTTCGACCCACCAAATTGAGTTTTACTATCTGATTCTCTTTCCATCCACTTTACCGATGACTTTGATCATCTTCCGGTTGTTGGAAGGCTTTCGTGTAATAATCAGGAAATGAAACAATATAATATGCACTGTATTATTATATTACTGATGATAATTTAATTACATGAAGAGCGCACGTATAT